>CM033350.1:4481247-5081247 GCA_019395295.1 Osmanthus fragrans | reverse complement strand
TTTATACATGTAACATAACTCTAATTTTTTTTTCCAATTAAATCTTGAGAACTAAAAAAGAAGACGACAATGAACAATAGTCACATCAATGTGTCCATCTAAAATGTACAATTTTCTTGAAATTATCACTTCATAAATATTGTAAATGAATAATATACACAATAAGAATATAAATAAACAATTTTGTTATTTCAAACTTCATTAGTCCAATCAAAATCCGAATATTAAAATATTATAGATACAAAAAGAATTTGAACATTCAAATGAATATAACAAGCAATACATCCACTTTGATATATGTGTTTACTTGTTTTAATGGATAGATTGTGTTGTCGCTAACTAATTTGCACCTTGCTACGTAAACGGATTCAATAACAGAATTAAAAATAGAGAGACACGTGTCGTTTTTCATTGAACAAATAGAAAATATAAAAAATAAAAAAGCAGACGAACAGATGCAAATCCTGTTTTTTTTTATCCCTTGAGTAGCTTTATTCACCGATTTTTGACAAACGAAACATCCAAAGTTTCATTATCGTGCCTTCCCTACTAACCGACTTTACGACAATACCATCAGCTATTTTTAGTTTGATTGGGTAGGAATGCAATTAATTAGAGGCCCACACCACGTGAATCAGAAGGGCATGTCACTTTTCAAAAATGTCGAGCGGGTATATGTTATCCTTCAAAGGAATCGACCTCCACTACATAGCCATGTGAATTGTAAGATGTTTTCTTTTATTTATTTTTTGGCTTTTGTGGTTCATTTCCATCTTCGATTTCTGGGATTTGTCACTTTCCGGAATGTATATTGAGCAATTAATATGTGTAAATACTAGAATATTGCTGATGATTTACATTCCTTTCTTGAGTTTGTTTTGGAACTAGTTACAAAACTGTAGTTATTCGAATAAGTCCTAAAGAATACTCGTCCGTCCCATTTATTTGGACTGATTTTTTTTTTTTCACACAAATGAAAAAATATTTAATATTATTGAAAAAAGAATTTTTGCAAAGAATTTTTCTAATTTACTCTTATTTAATTATCAACAATTAATAATAAATAATTATGATTCAATTATTGTTTTTGTCCATGTTTTCAAGAAGAAGTGGAAAGTGTGTATATTTGAATAGTTCCAAGAAGATAAATTAAAATTTGTACAATTTCAAGATTAAGTGGAAGGAATTGACTATAATTAGACAAATTAAATAAGTGAATATTAATAAACGAACAAAATAAATATTTTCTCAATAAAAAAATATGACTATATAAATGGATCAATAAAATAAGGAAAATCTATCTATATCTATATAAATGAGATGGGGATGTATGAGTTTAATCGATGTAAGAGGTTAGCAATGCAGTTGAAAAACGTGAAAAGACAAAGTATGCAAATCTAACTTATTAATTCATGAAGAGTAGGAAAATGGATTAATATGTTGTAAAATAATGAAATAATTATCGATAATTATTTAGTATTATCATGATACATAGATAAGTCTTATCTAATTTAAAAGATCTATTTCATTTCAATTGTAACTCTTCTTTTGGACCATATAAATATAGAATATTGATTCTTAATAATATAACAGAAGTCTATTAACTTATATTCTCTCTTCTTTTTTCTCTATTTTATAACACGTTATCAATATGATTCTTTTTTTTTTAATTATTTATTTATTTAAATGTAGTATATATTTAACCGTACATATATTCAATAATTTCTTGTCACAGTTAAAGATTTTTGAGTTTTGCTATGTGTACATAGTACTTTACATATGGGTGATATAATGTGAATGGGATGAAGCCTATGCTACAGTATTGTGGATCCCGTCTCACTCATATTATGTCAATTCCTATATAAGATACTATGTAGATATAGCAATTTCCAAGATTTTTTTATGGCTGTCAATCTTTTTCTGCACCTCCATAATCACGTCTCTTCTTTTGACCACAAGGTGCAAAGAGTCAGTCTTCCCTCCAATAAGTGGGGGGGACCGATCTGTTGCTTATATGTGGTTTATACAATATAATGGCAATATATATTCATCATTCCACGTGTTAACTTGAAAACTTTTCTTGATTTCCATATAATTCATAGTTTAATACTATCAAGAGGACGGTATTTTTTTTTTTTTTTTTTTTTTTTTGCCTTTAATTGGAGGAGATTAATTTCTTTTCTGTTCATATCTTGTTGGTATGTAATTAATATTTTAAAATTAAATAAATAATTTTAGATGTTCAATTTTAAATTGATAATTTATCATATTGTTTTTCTCGAAATAGCACGACATTATAATTAATATTTCGGAAGAATATTAATCGTAGAGTTGTCTATTATAAATAATTTTATCTCATTTTTGAAGTAGCACAATATTATAATTGATATGTTAGAAGAATATTACTTACTTTTGAAGAGCATGAATTGTAACAATAGTAAAATACAACGTGCTTCAAAAATAATACATGTTTCGAAGAACATATTTTTTAAAATTAATGTTTATTCTTAAAGGAAAACACGTAACTTATGTCATGTTAATATTGACTACTTGATTAACTATTATGTAATGTTTAATCATATTTTTTGAAATTAATTATATTTTCGTTTGATTTATTGTGTAATTAAACAAATGGCAAACATCACAAAACCTGAGTTTGATACACTTGACATATTTTGCAAGAATTATTTGTCACGAGTGCTCAATGCTGATATTCATTTCGTCTAAAAAGATTTGGGAGAGACAATAAAAAAAAAAAAGAAAAAAAAAAGAATTCATGTAGGATCGTGGAAAAGCATTCATCTTCCTTTATCATTATCTTCACGATGGATTGAAAATTGAATATCTCACTTAAAAAGAACCATAGATTTTTTGGAAAAAGCTAACTGGAAAATTTGATCATCATAGGACTATAGTCCTTCCCAAAACTCGCTATGAGTGGACGTACCTTTATTTGCAAGACTTTAAAACTGTTAATGAGTACAATACAGAACTGTTCAACATATATTTAAAATTGACATCATGTGGATAAAAATTACCGATGGAGATATGTTGGAGAAATTTTTTTCGACTTTTCAAGTCTCAAATGTTTTCCTGCAGCAACAATATCGTGGGTGTGGTTTCAAAAAGTATTCAAAACTTATATCTCATTTGCTTGTGGTTGAACAAAATAAAGAACTGGTGATGAAAAATCACGAATCGCGTGTAACTGGTTCTGTACTATTGTCTGAAGTAAATGGTACTGTATTGCCTAAATTAAATGCAATATCAAGATAAGGACGTGCACGTGAAATAAATCATGGACAAAATAATCAACAAAACTATTAGCAATAATGCAATAATTTCAAAAAGTACAAAACAAAAGAAAGTAGTCATCCAAAAAAGGAGCACGAAAAAATTGTTTAGATGTGAAATGGAATGACATTGGGCATATACCTATTGTACAGCAAAACATCTTATAAATCTTTACTAAAAATCAATCAAGTGAAAGAGAAAAGTGGAGACAAATTTTGTTGATTATGATGGTCTCATTGATGTAACTCATTTAGATGTCTTTGATTTTATTTGTAGATCTGAATATTTGATTGGGTGGAAGATATAAATTAATTTAATTTCTATGTTTCTAGTATTTCCCTTTATTATAGAAGTTTAATTTGAAATATGTTTTTACTTTTCACAAAAAAATTGAAAATTTATTATGTATCGTTACTTTTATAATATTGAATTATATTTACTTCTTTAAATTTAAATTCAATTTTATTTTAAATATATCTATTTTGTTATATTTATAGATTCATGATAGATTGTCAAGACACATATTTGATTAATAGTGCAACTACATCTACTATTTTTTAAGATAAAATATTTTCATCAGGGAGAGTAACTGTACTCTTTTTCTCCATAATATTTGTTTTGTTCCATTGAATTTTTTTAGTAATGTGTTAATGAGGCAGCATTTTCTTTATACTCCAATATAGGGATGACAAAAAAGTTCGAAAGCTCGGACAGCTCGAGCTCGACTCGGAAAAAGCTCGAGCCCAGCCCGGCTCCTGGTCGGTTGCACCGAGCTAAGGCTCGAGCCGAACCCCATTTTGAGGCTTAGACCCGTGTAAAATTTAAAAAAAAAATTTATTTAAAATTAGCTGCCTGCTACAGCTGATAGAAACAAGAAATGGAGACTCCTCATTTGATAGTTAAAAGAAAGAAAAAAAAAAAAAGGCAAAGCACAAAAAAAGTAGAACAGAAAAAGTAATTGTGATTTCTAATTTTTGTTGAGAATAATTTCCAAAAAATATAAACAAGTTCGAGAATATTCTTCACCACAATTATTGGGATAATACTTAGAAATTATTTTCAATTAACAGGGTTCGCGAATCAACAATTGAATTGTGTAAATTCAAATAAAGAAATTTACATGAAATCTTTAGAAATATAAGAAGGGTTTCAAAATAAGATTACAAAAAAAAAAAAAAAAAAAAAACCAAGTCGGCTCGGCTCGGCCGACGAAGGCCCGGGCCGAGTCGGCTTTTTTGACTGGACATAGCTCGGCTCGGCTCGGGTTCAAAAAAGCCCGAGAGCCCGAACTTTTTTTCTCGACTCGGGTCCGTCTCGGTCCGTCTCGTTGCCACCCCTTCTCCAATATTAACAATTAACTGTATACTTTTTTCCTATGTTTGATTTTTTTTTCACTGAGTTTTTATCAAACAAGGTTTCTAACAAAGTAGATCTATTTCATTTCAATTGTAACTCTTTTTTCGAACCTTATTTGTTCTTAATAATATACACACAAATCTATTCACTTATATTATATCTTTTCTATTTTATAACAATAGATATTTTGAAACGAACTTTGTTGCTTATTTAATATTCAAATATAGCCAAACGAGTTATTTCAATTGTTGAAAAATGAGGATAGAACAAGTTATTTCCAAACCCAGAAAAAAAAAAAAAAAAAAAAATTATAATTTCTTGATTTGGTCGGCAAAATAGATTTTTAATGCTTATTTGTGGTACCATCAAATCAACTCATTCATATTCCATTATCAGGTTGCCAAATAAGTCAACTTACGTTTAAATAATACACAATTATTTACCCTTATGTGGATAGCATTAAGCCTCAATAAGAGAACAAGCTTAAATAAATCCTCCCACCAAGCTGAACCAGGCAAGGGCTCGTGAGAATGGACCTGAACGGTTGATGAAGAAGATTTCATAAGCAATACCAGCAAGTCCACCACCAATAAGAGGTCCAGCCCAGTACACCCAGTGATGGGTCCAGGTGAAGCTGACCAGAGCTGGGCCAAATGATACTGCAGGGTTCATCGAAGCACCGGTAAATGCACCACCCGCCAGAGTGTTGGCACCCACGATTAAACCAACTGCAATTGGTGCAATAATGCCAATTTCTCCCTTCTTCGGGTCAACCGCGGTGGCGTACACAGTGTAAACCAGGCCAAAGGTCATCACAATCTCGAAGACAAAGGCGTTCCAAACCGAAACGCCGGGGCTTAAAGCAAAAGCAGATATTTCCTGCATCGAAGTTTCATTAAGTAAATTATGAGCCGCAGTTATTGTTTGGGAGGACCCAGAATTTGCTTATTTCTAAAACTTACCAGTCCACCAGTTGAGAACAAGAGGAGAAGGCAAGCAACAACAGAACCCAGCAGCTGAGCGATGATGTAAAGGATACCCCGGAAGAGAGAGATGTTTCCACCAAGAAACTGACCAAAAGTGACGGCAGGGTTGACATGGCCGCCGGAGATGTTAGCACTGACGGAAACAGCCACAAAAAAACCACAACCATGAGCCGCGGCCGAGGCCACAAGGCCGGTTGGGGAGCTTGGACCACTCCCAGTCAATTTGTTGTAAGCCATGACGGAACCCTCACCAGCAAACACAAAAATCAGGGTACTGAAGAACTCGGCCAGCGCCGCCTTGATAGCGCCGGGCTGGAGGAACTCATCTAGATTTCCAAAGTCAACACGGCGGAGCCGCACGTTAAAGTTCTCACCAAACATAGTGGGAGGTAAAAGTAATAATTGGATTGCTTTGTCGTAAAATATGCTGGTGGTAGAAAATGTTAATGTCTCCTTGATTAAGGAAAGAAGAAGATGAATAAAAAGTTTGGATTTATTAATAGTTGAAAAATATTTGTTTATGTTAACATTTCGAGACTTGCTTCATGTACAGAAGCAGCAGCCACAGAAGACCTACTGAAACACACATGGTCGGGCTCGCATGTATATATATATATTTTTTAATTCAAGGTGGGGCCCCCGCATTGAGAGTATCTGGTGGGTTTCTGGCAAAATCATTTCTGTACAAATGGTTTAATTCTAACATTTCAACTTCTTTTGTCTTTTTTTTTATTATTTAACAAAAATCATATTTGACAATATAATATACATATATCCAATATTTATAATATAAAAATTAAATCATCACATTATAGTATTAATGACATTGAAAGCAAGTATTAATGAATATTAAGGGCATGTCTGGTAGGGATTTTGGCCACAAAACAATTGCTTTTAGTATCGTTACAAAAGAAAAGGGACCCACTGTTGCCTTCTTTTGTTGACTATCCCATTTCCCTCAAATTTAAATTTTTGGGTGGAAAGACTATATCACCCCAAACATTACTAAAAATTACTTGTACACATTTCCACCAGCCACCATATTTGACTATGTCAAAGGGTATATCCGTGAATGAATTTTTAGGTAATAAATTATTGCTGACAAGTCTTCAGGAATGGCAGCACTGGGACCCACTTCAACGGTCTAGAAAGGGATTAAAATCCGGCCAAAATCAGAATCAGACATGCCCTAAATGTTCCTATAAAGGTCAGCATAAGGGTAATTTGGACCTTTTACATAAAAAAAGAGATATTTTTTAACAAATCTAGTGTCAAATGACGTCGGATTATCGGAGCCCTAAGTGATGCCTCCTTACTGGAGGGTTTAGGAAATGACGCCCCCCTGGACAAGGACAAGGTTGAAAATAGGGACCCTATTTTCAACCTTGTCCTTGTCCTTGTCCCTCTTCAAGGAGTAGGGTTACCAAATCATTACCTTTACGTTTATACTTAAGGTGATGATGATATGTGTACATAAAGGATAAGGACACGTCACTTGGTCTGTGGGATGTAACGGGTAGTCTCTTCACACTACTTTCGTCTTTCGAACAGAGCAAACCACATATATTCGATGGTTGAAAAATATTAATGTCTTCTTAATTAAGGAAAGAAGAAGATGAATAAAAAGTTAGGATTTATTAATGGTTGAAACATATATGTTTATGTTAATATATCAACTTCTTTTGTCGTTTTTTTTTATTTAACAAAAATTATATTTAATAATATAATATACATATATTCAATATTTATAATTTAAAAATTAAATTATCACATCATAGTATTAATGACATTGAAATCAAGTATTAATGAGTATTTGATTGGATGAAAGATATAGATTAATTTAATTTCTATATTTCTAGTATTTTATTTTATTATAGAAGTTTAATTTGAAATATATTTTTACTTTCACATCAAGGGGGACACGTTTCAGAGGAGACTTGGCTACGTCTATCAAGGTCTACCAAGTCAAAAAGATGCCAATTTCATTTGAAACAAATTGTACCATCAAATCAACTCATTTAACTGAAGGCTGTGTTTCCATTCCATTAAAAGCAAACTGTCTCAATAGAATATATTCTGGTGAAAAGATAATCTGTACTTATATTTGAAATGACAAAAATAATCATATTTTTAATCCACGTACCGTTTAGAATATTCCAGTAATAAATTGGTCATGCGTCCCTACAGGCCAGCCACTCAGTACGATGTAAGAATAAAATGCCTTTGGGGGTGTGAATTTATGTAACGTCCCAAATTTACTAATAACTCAAGACGTTACTTAAGTTAAAGTAACTTGTAAATAAATATTTTTAAAGATCGTCACAAAGCGAAAGCATGCGTATACTTTTAAAACCCATAGCAATTTAACACAAAACGCGAAAACATCATTTCTAAAAAATTTCTCAAGTCCAAACGTTAATGCCAAATATAATAAACAAAAACCGACATTTGCAAAGATATCAAAATTCAATATTTAAGTATCAAAATGGAAATCAACTATTTAAAATTTCTTGTTTCAAAACTTGAAATTTAAAAGTTCTATTATTAAATCAAAATTTGCTCCGCTTGTTGCCTTGTCCTGCCAAACTCCTTAACCTGAAAGGGTAGAAAAATAGTGGGGTGAGTATAACGAATTATACTCAGTGGAGATACAGCAATCAGTCCAAGTCAAGTCCAAATATGAAATCAAGTGGTGAACGTAATATCCATACAACATACTATAGAATATGTACTGTGGGCATTCTCAAGGACCCAATTTCGATCCCGGACCTATTTACGGTGGTCCCTAACAACATGATATAAGCACTTAGCAAATATTTTGCACTGTGGGCATTCCCAAGGACCCGATTTCGATCCCGGACCTATTTACGGTCCCTGACAACCTTTTCATAGGTATAAACATTATATCACAATCAAAATCACACATCAAGAATTAACATGGATAAATAACCACAATTGCTTAAATGTAAACCCCACCTCGAAGTTTTGAAAGTTTTCTTGAAAATTGAACAATTGTAATGTTACCGTGCTTCACACTTTGCCCGCGATCTCGTCTAGCAAGAACAAAATTAATTTAATTTAAGATACTAAGTTTAATTAAGACTTTAAAACTTTTAGGGACTAAATTGAAAAGTATTAAAACTGAAATTTAAAAGTTTAAAGGTTGAATATAAACTTTTGGAATTTTGCAAGCTAATTTAAAAGTTATTAAAACATAGGGACTGAATTAAATAATTTATAAAACTTTGAAATTGAAATAATAAACTTTTAAAATACTTTTGGAAACTTTGGGCTAAAAGGATAACTTTTAAAAACTAGGGCTTAAGGAGTAATTTCTCAAAACTTAAACAATTATATACAATTATATATATATCTACCTCTCTCTCTCTCTCTCTCTCTCTCTCTCTCACAAAACGCACAGAGGAGTCGAGGAGAAAAGGAGGAGGAACCGGTGAGGAAACGGTGATGGAAGAAGTGAACTCCGGTCGAAAATCAGGGATGTCGCCGTCGCGAGGTAGCGCCGGCGAGTGGGGGTCGATTGGGGTGGATTTGGTGTCGATCGAGGTCAAGAACCGAGGCCAACGATCCGATTTTCTTGGCTGTTTCCGGCGAGAAATCCGGCCAAAAAGGAGTTAGGGTTGAGGTAAGTGGTTGACTTTATTATCTCTTGATTTTGTGGTTGAATTTTGGGTTGATTTTGGATGAAGTGGAGAGTCGGATTAGGTAGAACGGGGATGCCGTTTTGGGTGGCAGCAGGCGGAGATTCGTGGTGGTGATGGCTTGTTGGTGGTTCGATTGTGGGTGAGGTTAAATGGGTGCGTGAAGGTGGCGGTGGTTGAACCTACTTGCAGTGAAAACGGGGTGAAATTGGTGGATTTGAATTCAGTTTTTTGAGTTGGGATTGATGGTGATGATTGTGTGAAACTTTCCAGATCATTGAGCAAAGATTGAAGGAATTTTGGTGAGTTTGTTACCTGCTTCTTGGCTGCGATGTTGGGAGGCCGTGGAGGTGTTGGTGAGATCGAGAGAAACGGGATGATGAATAGTGTATGTAGGGCACATAAATCGAGGCAGTGGTTTAGGCCTAGAATTTGGGCTGGGATAAATTCTTTGGGCTAATTGGATTTAAAAAAATTGGACTAAAAGAGGAAATTTGGATTAATAAAAATTGGACATTAAATAGAATATCGAACATTAAAATTGGTTTAGTTATTCTTTCTTGAGAAATATGAATGTATTCCCGTCACCCGTGAATATTTTAACAAAAGTTCTTGTAAAACAACGTAAGTTTTACTGTTGTAGAATGATACTACTTACAATAACCATTAATATATTATTTGGAAAAACCAATGATTCTAATTTTCAAAATTTATAATCTTTTTCTTGACAATTTAAAAAGAAAAAAGAAAAAACCATACATATTGAATGGTACATTATTGCATTGCTTGACAGCTTTAGTGAACACGTTGTTAACCACTACCACAAAGATAGGATATTTAAGCATTTAATGGGCGTCATGCTGGATTGGACGTTACTATTACTAATCGAGTGAACGTTTGTGTATTGCCAATTAATTTGAGCGACTCCATGAGTAAAAAAATACCAACTTGAAATTTTGCACAAACTTTATGATAATTTCTTAAACTAACTCTCTTGTGTGGCAATTGAAATAATGCCCTTTAGACCTTTGCATTATAAACCTAATTTTTTTTTGACGCATTTTTATACTCAACCTTTTATTAATTAGCATTTCTCATATCCAATAATGGTTTTCGTTTAAAATGTCCGTTGAGAGAGCGTTAAACGACTTATTTGTCTTTTTTTTTTTAAGAAAAATAAAAAAGTATGATAATCTATTTTTTCATTATTTCAAAGTGTGCAAACATATAATTTTGACAAACATGTCAAAGATGAGATGTAATAATTAATGAAATGTTGAATATAAGAATTTGACCAAAAAAAAAAGCCATGGGCACAAGTGTTAAAATGAGAAAGATTGAAGAACTCAAGTGAAATTAAAGTATGATGCAACATATAAAAATTGTGGTGTGCATAAATTGTTATCAATAAGTAAAAATTGATATTTATTTTAAATTAAAAAGTTGTCATTAAAAGATATTATTTAATTAAAGATGTGGGCAAGTTTATTTAATTATAGATAAAGAACTTTTATATATTATTATTAAAATAGTTTAATGGTTAAACAAAGACCAAATTGAACTTCGCTTGTAGAATAAGTTTATCGCTTAAGAAAAAGGTTAAGAGGCTGCCCTCACGAAATTTATAAATTCAGAAAAGGGGCAGGCCAGTAAAGATATCCATTCAATCTTCCATTGAATAATTTCTGAATATTAACCGACATGTCTAGAAGCAAAAAATAGAGAATAGATCGGAAGACTAGTACTATGAGTTAGTGACAGAGCTAGATATTTTTTATTGTGGGGCCAAAAAATAAGGTGTAATTTATTTATTTATTTGAAATGGCACTAACAAGAGGTTGAGATTTGAGAGAGGAAAAAAGAGGTAGTGTGATGACGAAATATTTTTTGTTGTTACATGACAAGTTGAGCAATTGATGGAATGACAAACTAACATTTTTAGGGAAGAATGAGAAATTAATTAATGATTTCATGGTGCTCAAAAGCGGTGAAGAATGAAAAAATAAACTTTGAAGGCAAATTTAAAAAGAGAACAGAAATTCCAAATTTCTGTGGAGTCAATGGATCCACATGACACCATGTGGCCACGCCATCAAGTATTTAGGGATTGAAAAGCGAGTGTCACATAAGTAAAAATAGATGATGTTTAAAATAATTATCTTTGATGCGAGGTAATAGAGAATCCGTCAAGCTGATCTAGCATAGAAAAATAGATAATATTTAGAATTCCGTCTAGATTCAGAAGCCCTCTTAGATGGAACAATTCAACAAAATTAATATGCTTTTGTGAACAAAAACATTGAAAAGAAGAAGAAGAAATAATGTGAAAGTTGTGAAAACATATTGTAGTGCACATGCTACATGCTTTGTCCAAGTCCTTAAGTATTCATTTCAACTTAAACAATTTTCTTTTCAATATACTCTAGTCCATATAAGAAATCAAGTATTTTTGAATGATTTGGCACATTTTTACGAAAAATTCTAACTCGATATGAAATATGAATTTTATTTCTTCATTATGTCTTTAATACTTTCCCATCTTTCCTCTCTGATAAACTCAAAAAGGAAGAAGCTCGTAAAATTCTTATCGGATAAACTCAAAAAGGAACTTTGACATTTGAATTTTTCGTAGGTCACCATTTTATTTTCAACTTCCTATTGGATAGCTTTAACATCTCAATCAATATTTTCTTTCAAAAACCTATCAAATATTCTTTTTAAATACCGTTTAATTCATTCTGTGATTGTTTTGGCTCAAAATGGAAGTTAGGTCAATATTCATTTGGAGTGGTTGATTTGTATTTATTAAATATTAATAAATGCATTCAGGAGCTTGATTAATGAAGATATTATTAAATATCTTATTTTCTACTCCAATGTCAAATTTTGTTTTTAAAATTTTAATATTGTCCAATTAGTGTTATCAAAATTTCTTGTAAGGAATAAGAAAATCCATATTTTTTTTTCAAACAAAAAAAATTAAGAAATAACTGCCATAAGTTACAAATTGCTAGAAAATAAATGAATATAAAATAATTACACAATCAATTAATGAAGCTGCTATAAAATCAGAGAGAATCAAGAAAATATTGAGTAGATTATAATAATCTTATAGATCTTTAAATTATTAACTACTCGTAAAGTTCATATTAAAAATTGGATTATTAGTTTTGATGGAATTGACAAACCCTAGCTATTAGGGAAGAATGAGAAATTAATTAATGATTTCAAATTTGGAACTTCGTTTAAAAAGCCGTGTATAGTGCTCAAAAGAGGTGAAGAATGAAAAATTAAACTTTGAAGAAAAAATTAAAAAGAGAAAAAAATATTCCAAAATTTTGTGGGATCAATGGATCCACGTGACACTTTGTGGCCACGCCAATGAGTATCTAAGGATTGAAAAGTTAGCCAACTGTAACGATTTGAGTGTATCGCATGAGCAAAAATAGACGATGTTTAAAATAATTATCTTTGATGCTAGCTAGTAGAGATTCTGTCAAGCTGATCTAGATGGAAAAATATACAATATTTAAAGTTCCATCTAGATTCAGAAGTCTTCTTAGCCTGTGCTTGATTCTCTTTTTCTTTTCTTGTTTTAATTTATTTTTCTCTTTCTTCATTTCAATCACATATTCTTTAATAAAAAAATATTACACGTAAATAAAAAAAAAATTCTTCTTTTTTAACTACACTTTCTCCATCAATTTACCATTCCAAAATACATTCTTAAAAAATAATGTGGATCAAACACACCCTAGATGGAACAATTCGACAAAATTAATATGCTATTGTGAACAAAATATTGAAAAAAAGAAAAGAAGAAATAATGTGAAAGTTGAGAAAACATATTCTAGTGCACCAGTTTAGGTGATCATACTTAATAGATTTAATTAAATTAATTACGTGACATTATATTTAAGTGAATTTATCATTTATTTTCACGTATTTACCATTTAGCCCTTGTTTGAGCCCCTTTATTTCTACCATTTTCATTTTTGCTACAGAAACAATAATAAACAATGCAACGGGTCCCACGTCTGCAGCAAGAAGTGACAGTAGTCAACAAATGCGGAATTTTTTATTATTTTTTAGATATCAGTCTTTCCATTTCTGTCCTACAATACAAATATAAATTTGGGTGAAAGAATGAAGGATAAATGTGTACACTTTCATTATTTATTGAGGGCATACACGGTAATGAAGTAATAATGGCTGGAATTTTTAAATGTGGTGGCTGGAATTTTTAAATGTGGGCCTACCATGTCAGTTACTTTATGCAGTGAATTAATGGTTTTCACTGTTTAAAAAACAAAAATATACTGGAAGAAAGGGGCTCAAACAGGGGCTTAGACTAATTCTTGACACCAACGATGATGAATAACATTGCTCCAAATTTTTAGATGCTAACTCAAGTTGAGAACCAAAACCTTGCTTTACAAGTTGCACATATGAGTGCTGCACAAGTACAATGAAAGGTTGGAATCAAGAGAACATTTTAACCAGCGCGGTGCTGTGTTTTAATTTTACTTTTTTCGCAATTGTTAAATATTGTGACATCTAAAGTTAGATAGAGATGGCAAAAAAATTAGTCATACCTTATACTTGTGGGCCCGTCCTGTTTGGGATGGGGATTACCTTCTTAATCAGGTAATTGGGTAGGGGACATGCGCGAGGGTTTTCACCCCGAGACGGGTACAGGTAACAGGTGTCCTGCCCCATTTAACTTTTAAAAAATATATATATATTAAATAAAAATTTTCACGAAATTTCATTAATTCTAGTAGAAGATGACAACTAAGATTATCTAAGGAATATTATAAACAATAAAAAGCTTAGTTTACCAAATATATTCGAATAATTTAACTTTAAAAAAAATTAATTAAAATTTTTAATTAATATATTATTGTCTCGCTTTAATGAATGATGGTAATAAAATGAATTATCAAAAACTTAAAAAAAAAAAAAAAAAAAATAACTGGGTATGTAAACAGGGGAAGGCCCCCACCCTGTCTTACCCCACGCCACCTTAAATGGATAACGGGGTAGGAAAATGCCCGACGAGACGCCCTCTTGCCATCCCTAAAGTTAGATGTAAATTGGGTAGCTATAAATTACTGCAAAACCAATCACAACTTCATTAAATTTCTGTGAAAACATATAATTATGTGACATATCGAAGAATTTTTTAGCTTTCTAGTTTCAATATTGTGATTAAATATCATTTACTAATGTCAAATGATTAACGCTGTATGACCAAATTAGTATAACCATTAATAGATTATCAAGAAGCATACGTACTCCAAAGTTTTGAAATTTAGTTATTCTTTCTTGAGAAATATGAATGTATTCCCGTCACCCGTGAATATTTTAACAAAAGTTCTTGTAAAACAACGTAAGTTTTACTGTTGTAGAATGATACTACTTACAATAACCATTAATATATTATTTGGAAAAACCAATGATTCTAATTTTCAAAATTTATAATCTTTTTCTTGACAATTTAAAAAGAAAAAAGAAAAAACCATACATATTGAATGGTACATTATTGCATTGCTTGACAGCTTTAGTGAACACGTTGTTAACCACTACCACAAAGATAGGATATTTAAGCATTTAATGGGCGTCATGCTGGATTGGACGTTACTATTACTAATCGAGTGAACGTTTGTGTATTGCCAATTAATTTGAGCGACTCCATGAGTAAAAAATACCAACTTGAAATTTTGCACAAACTTTATGATAATTTCTTAAACTAACTCTCTTGTGTGGCAATTGAAATAATGCCCTTTAGACCTTTGCATTATAAACCTAATTTTTTTTGACGCATTTTTATACTCAACCTTTTATTAATTAGCATTTCTCATATCCAATAATGGTTTTCGTTTAAAATGTCCGTTGAGAGAGCGTTAAACGACTTATTTGTCTTTTTTTTTTTAAGAAAAATAAAAAAGTATGATAATCTATTTTTTCATTATTTCAAAGTGTGCAAACATATAATTTTGACAAACATGTCAAAGATGAGATGTAATAATTAATGAAATGTTGAATATAAGAATTTGACCAAAAAAAAGCCATGGGCACAAGTGTTAAAATGAGAAAGATTGAAGAACTCAAGTGAAATTAAAGTATGATGCAACATATAAAAATTGTGGTGTGCATAAATTGTTATCAATAAGTAAAAATTGATATTTATTTTAAATTAAAAAGTTGTCATTAAAAGATATTATTTAATTAAAGATGTGGGCAAGTTTATTTAATTATAGATAAAGAACTTTTATATATTATTATTAAAATAGTTTAATGGTTAAACAAAGACCAAATTGAACTTCGCTTGTAGGATAAGTTTATCGCTTAAGAAAAAGGTTAAGAGGCTGCCCTCACGAAATTTATAAATTCAGAAAAGGGGCAGGCCAGTAAAGATATCCATTCAATCTTCCATTGAATAATTTCTGAATATTAACCGACATGTCTAGAAGCAAAAAATAGAGAATAGATCGGAAGACTAGTACTATAAGTTAGTGACAGAGCTAGATATTTTTTATTGTGGGGCCAAAAAAATAAGGTGTAATTTATTTATTTATTTGAAATGGCACTAACAAGAGGTTGAGATTTGAGAGAGGAAAAAGAGGTAGTGTGATGACGAAATATTTTTTGTTGTTACATGACAAGTTGAGCAATTGATGGAATTGACAAACTAACATTTTTAGGGAAGAATGAGAAATTAATTAATGATTTCATGGTGCTCAAAAGAGGTGAAGAATGAAAAAATAAACTTTGAAGGCAAATTTAAAAAGAGAACAGAAATTCCAAATTTCTGTGGAGTCAATGGATCCACATGACACCATGTGGCCACGCCATCAAGTATTTAGGGATTGAAAAGCGAGTGTCACATAAGTAAAAATAGATGATGTTTAAAATAATTATCTTTGATGCGAGGTAATAGAGAATCCGTCAAGCTGATCTAGCATAGAAAAATAGATAATATTTAGAATTCCGTCTAGATTCAGAAGCCCTCTTAGATGGAACAATTCAACAAAATTAATATGCTTTTGTGAACAAAAACATTGAAAAGAAGAAGAAGAAATAATGTGAAAGTTGTGAAAACATATTGTAGTGCACATGCTACATGCTTTGTCCAAGTCCTTAAGTATTCATTTCAACTTAAACAATTTTCTTTTCAATATACTCTAGTCCATATAAGAAATCAAGTATTTTTGAATGATTTGGCACATTTTTACGAAAAATTCTAACTCGATATGAAATATGAATTTTATTTCTTCATTATGTCTTTAATACTTTCCCATCTTTCCTCTCTGATAAACTCAAAAAGGAAGAAGCTCGTAAAATTCTTATCGGATAAACTCAAAAAGGAACTTTGACATTTGAATTTTTCGTAGGTCACCATTTTATTTTCAACTTCCTATTGGATAGCTTTAACATCTCAATCAATATTTTCTTTCAAAAACCTATCAAATATTCTTTTTAAATACCATTTTATTAGGAATCTTTGTTTGATAACTTGATTTCCAATAATATATAATACATGCATTCCTTTAAATTATTGGATAATTCAAACATTAAAAAAATTGATGAATCAGATGAATATAAGAGGGTGTTTGGTAGGGATTAAAATCAGATTTTTAGTAGATTGTGATAGAAGTTTTTGAAATGTGTGATTAAAAAGTTGTGGGACCCAAAAAAGATGTAGTTAATATTGATTGTTTGACTTTGATTTAAATTAAAATCAGATTTTAATATGAAACAAACAAGCTGTAAATCATTTTAGCACAGATTGTTCCATTAATGATGTAATTTGTGTATTGGCCTTGTTCAGGTTCATTATTAAAGTGGATACTAACAAGGATGTGTACAAATATTCTCAAGACAAAAAGAAGACTCGATTTTCCTCTTACCTTAATTAATAAAAATATATAGCAGAAAAATTTAAGCAAACATGACAGTATGAAACCAACTTTTTAAGTAAACAACGGAGAAACATGTCTTGAATTTCTATACAAAAGTAAAAGAATCTTACCTAATTTCCACTGTGTGATTTGATTGTTTTTGTTATACAAGTCAATGTAGTCCTCTTCAACATTTTTTTGGTAGGCTGTTACGTAAATCATCTCGTGATTAAGCATCAATAAAGCAAGCATGTAGAAACAGGCATCTCGAGGCCAGAAACAGGCAAAATTAATCTAATCTACTATTAAACTGAGAAGTAAAATAAAGATAAAATGGGCATTTAGTAGGTGGGGCTCGCTTTCTTATTGTTTCGACTGAAAAAAAAATAATAATGGATGACGTCTTCTCATTAAATAAGACACTTGCATAAAAGATGAAATGGTGAAAATATAAACAGATGGAGTAATGTTATCTATCATTAGTAGAGATCGTCAACATTTTAGGTGATAGTAAGCTCCTTGATTCCAATGGAATTGTGATACATTTTAAGACATGAACAATGAACTAGGAGTCACGGCACTATCTAAAGTAATTACGATCTATGTTAATTGATAGATAGTAATTCAAATTGATGTAGGGAGATGTAACTGTTTTCTCGAAATTTATATTTGTTATTAGATGTGCACGTTAATTAAGCCCACATCACAGAGGATTGGACTGGAGAATTCGCCCCCAAAGCACTGTTTGTTTATGCATTTCCCCCAAAATAGGTACTCCCATTTTTAGAGATTTTCTACATCATAAATGATACCAAATTTTACTTGACTCAAATAATTAATTTTTCAAAGTATTTGGGACTACCTCCGTAATTTTTCAAAGAGACTATTTTTTATTTATTGTTAAATAATTAAGATTTAGCGTCTCAAGGAAAATTTGGAGGGAGACGTTTACGGTTTACCCCTAAAATTCATAAGCCAATTGGGAGAACCTTAAAAGGCTAGTAAAGCCAGTAGGCCAAGCCAACTTTGCTTTACTTGATTGTTTGTAAAAAAAAAAATGTAATCAATGTCATGTTTAGTAAAAAGTAACTCTAGAATGAAGAAAAAGATTAAAAAGTTATCTATTTTATTAATTAAGTCTTATTGAATAGAATAGTGCATAGTAAACACTTAAAAGAAAAAATTTAAGATACTTAAAAGAATTAATTTAAAAAATTTAAAATTTTTAAAACACTTAAAATCACTATCAAACAAGCAGTCAGCTAATTATAATTGATTTTACGTTTACATATTAACTCCATCTATGTCTAAGAATGTTCGGATAAAAGAGAAGGGATGTTTAAGTAAGACATAAAAATTAAAGAACTAATTAACCTTAGCAGAGAGTTGTATTATAATGCAAATCAAACCAATATTTACTGTTGCATTTGCCGCTGACTTGTGATTCCTTGACTAGACCACACAGCCGTCCCGTGTTTCTCACTTCTTCAGTTAGTCCATGTCTTATTACACCATAGTATTTCTAGGATCTTCTTTGGTCTAATGCTTCACCCCCACAACCCTTATTAAGGTGCATAGATCTGTCTCTCACTCACTCCAAATCAGCTATCTTTCTTGTTGAAGACAGGAGGCATGGATAATCAAACAAGTTTTAATCTTTACTTATTTTCTTTGTAGCATTGAATTGCTGATCACTTTTTTGCTGAAACAAACAGAGTATGGATGAGATGAGGCAATCTCTACTGTGATGAAAGCAGGTACACTCCTACAGAACCTCCTCCTAGTTGGCCCTCTTCCACAGTGGCGCCACCCTCCACCACCACTTGATACCTATCAGATTCCACCGCCACCTGTCATAGTTCCTCCCCCAGCAATGCCCGCGCAATTCATCAACAAAGACTCATTACACAACATCATTCCGACCAACAACAACGTTAACAGCTGTAACAAGATAAACAAGAAAAGAGGACTGTCTGATTCGTATATTGACTTGAAGTACCAAAAGGTTTCTCTCTAATCCACTAAGAAACACGGTTATATTTAGTACTCCCATTATTTTTACAAGTATATGTTTTCTAAGATTAGCTGAATGATATTGCAATTGGACTATGTAACTGATTTTGCATTTGTACAGTAATTGAAATTAGGAGTTGAAGATCCAAAATTGATTGTGAGAATTGTTCTGTGCTATTCAGCCATCATTTTGGTTCGAAATTTCTTTTTCCCAAGTCTTCTTTCTCTGTTTTCTTCTCTTCCTGGAATCTACCTTCTGAAAAAGGGGTATATATCTGTAACAATTTAGCCAAAGGCCGACACCTTCTCTTTACAAATCCGTTTAGCGGCACGTCTAGTTTCATGCATTCCGATATGTCACATTGTAATTCTTTCATTCAAAATGAAATTTTTTATATGATAGATGTAGGGCAGTATATGAAACCTTAGATCAATTTTTGTGTAATGGCCGACTATAAGGAGTAAATAAGTAGTGAAGATGGGAATGGGCAACAACCAGAATGTGTGGAAGGAAAGGCATTGTCAGGTTGAGCTGATGAGGACATTTGTTATTGGGCTATTTGTTTAGGCCATATATTTATGCTTTACGTTTTCATTGGACTTGTATTATGGGTTTGGCCCAAGCCCTTATGCTTTAGGGTTGTTTTCTTCTATTTAAAGGTTTGTGATTAATCCGAAAAAACTTAGTTGATGAAGATGAATTAATGAAATTGGTTTTGGTTTGCAGCCAACGTTATCTCCTTTCCCTACCTTTCCCTTTGACCTCTCCGGGTTTCTCTCCCCCTTCTCTCAGGCTCTTCCCCTTCTTGCTGCATTTTTCTTTTACTTCTTCTGCTCGAAAATTCATTCTATTGGTCCTACATCAAATTGGTATCAGAGCTAAACTTGGAAAATATCTGAGGTGTTCATCTCTTCTACAACCTAAAAGGTTCATCTACCTGCAATACATAGCTCACAAACCATACTCGGTATCATCCTATTCAAAATGAAAACTCCAAATACATTGCTGCAGAACCCAGTTACGTCCACCACCAAAACCGTTTATACACTACCTTTAACAACCCAATAATCCACTACCACATCTCGCCAAACCACATACCCGATCGCCAAAAATGACCGATCCAAACCGTCGCGACCACAATTACCACTCGCGACACCCGAGGCACATACCGTCGTGACACTACTCACCTGTTCGTACGGCAGTCAGCAACCCACCAGTCGACCACTCCTATGTCGACGGTCGACTTGTGAAGGCGATATTGCACATCGCTATTATGAACCTCTGCGTTTGGTTTGGAACTGGGCCTCAGTTGTTTGTGTAATTTGGATATTGGGCCCAATTTTATGTATACAGTGGAATGATTGGTAGTTTGGGTGTCTATTAGTGTTTGGGCCTCAGCTGTAACCTGTTTATTTATTTGAATTTCATTTTAAATTGAAAAAAAAAATGTATTTTCTAACATTATTTTGTAGGTACCTCTTTCTGTTCTGTTGATCGTCCTAGTTACTTCAATGAACGAAAAGAGAGTCACTGTTTTTATCTGTCTTTGATTTATATTAAAGTTAATTTAAAATCGCATCAATTAATTTTTTGTACTGGTATTATTCTAAGTATTTTACCCAAGATCACGTGACTGAATCATTGACTTGTTATACCCCACTTATTTTATGTCATTAGATTTTTGACTAGTGATTTTGCCATTTGCTTTGTTATTTTACATATATATCAACAACATTAGCTTGACATATTACTTAATCCCAAACTTTTAATTTAAATGCTCAAGTTGCTATTTTTCGTCACTTACACTTGTCGTTCATTGATCTCTCCATCGCACATCATTTAGCTGGTATTACATTATGCAGTTGCATAATGGTCGGCTTATCACCTCTAGTTCCAGTACATTGACCATGGACTCATCCCAATTTGATGCACTCACTAAACAATTAGCTCAACTTGCCACTAGTCAACATCAGTTACAAACTCAATTAGAGGCTGTCCAAATCGAGATGGCTGCTACTCGTGAAGAGAGCAAAGACCTAGCTACTAGGTCGGGCATTTTTTAGCAAACCCCTCATTCGACCAACGCAGATAACTCTGAAGCGTTCCATAATATACACTATCATCGTCGACAACATCTTCGATATGATCAAAGGAATGGGGATCAGGCTGTAAGCGAGAACAATGTCATGGCCATTACAATACTTATTTTCCTCCTCGCCATGAAGAGCGTTACTTTAGAAACATCAAGTTAGATGCTCCTACTCTCGATGATTGCTTAGATCCTGAAACTTTAACCCAATGGAATACCCTTACACAAGGGAATCAGCTAGTGACTGAGTACATTGCTCAATTTGAGAAATTTCAAATGAAATGTCATGTCATTGAGGATGAAATCTTGACTTTGAGTAGGTTTAGACAAAGTCTAAGAGATTATATTAGGCGTGAGCTTTTCCTTCGAGGTTTCACTACTCTTGATCACGCTTACTCTTTAACTCGAGATTATGAGTTATTTATTAGTACTCCATATGAAAAGCGCGATCACCATTGTTCATCCATTTTATCAACGCCATCTCATTATAAGTCTATCATATGGCCTTCCCTATCTAATGTTTCTCCCATGTGGGAAAATAGGTGCAAGGGTCGTAATAGTTCAAGGCATTCTTTTCCATATAGAAGGTGTATTGACAATTATCTTTCTGTTTCATTGGCGCCACTTCTTCCTATTAAGTCCCAACTAGGATCTCCCTCGTCTAATAGTCACTATGCCTAGGAAAATAAGGATAAATGTCTTGAAATTTCAATGATTTATTCTCACTTGTAGTGCTTCAACTGTAAGGACTTTGGCCACATTTCTTCCAAATGTTCTAGGCGAGTCTTAGTCATTGATGAACAAATTGATCTAATTGATGAGTGGTTAGAAGATCAAGTCTATAAACTTAAACTTAAAGAATTTGATGACTTGGATGATAGTGAGGACACCTCATTAGGTAGTATCCAGACTTTTCCTATGACTCTATGTATTGTACCCCTTGTTCCCAATACCTCTTAGTCAAGTGTTGTAGGTCGTACCCTTATCCAACCTAAATGTGTTGAGGATTTTCTCAATCATGTCATTTGCAAGAAAAAGCTTGGGAATTGGTATTTGATCCTCCCAACTGTTCAAATTGCATATATCAATTCTATGACTCGATGCCTAGGTATGAGTCTCTTTGAAGTTATTTATGATTATAAGCCCACGAGGCCTTTGGCCTTATTCCCATGTCCCTACATGCTAATGCGTCCATGTCAATTTAGGTAGTTGTACAACATTTTCATGACTTGCATATTGAGATCAATAAACAACTTGAAGCAAATAATGCATCATATAAACTTCAAGCTAATTTGCATAAACGACATTTTGAATTTAATATTGAGGATTATGTTGTATTACAAGCCTATAATGTTGGTCTTTTTAAAATTTTAAAACATATTGGTCGAAATGCATATGTCGATGATCTTTCATCACATTATGATCACTACCCTATTTTAATTGTTAAGGACTTTGTTCCTTACAAAGGCTATTTTAACCATTTTGATGATCCTTTTCTATCTTTACTTGGAAGCTTCCACACTGAATTTTTTGTTATGTCTATTCGAATATCACCTGCTACAGCACACAAAGATGAAATTGATGTTATTTTAGATGAACAAATTGTGTTGACCAATGATGGAGAGATTCTGTGCTTCCTTGCTCATTGGGTGATCAACGTGATGCTAATTGTACATGGAGTCCTAGAGAGAAACTCCTACAGTTTGATCCAGATTTATTGGAGCTTTATTGAGGTCAGCAGGATTTTCTTTTAACCAAGATACATTGGTTACATCATATTCTTGGAGATAATTTGCGACTTGAGTTGTTTTCATTTGTTGAGTTTCAATATTTGGTTCGTAAGAAAGATAATCCCCGCGGCATGACTTGGAGCATTTTGGTGTTAGATCAACTGTCTTTTGTTATTTGTCCACTCGATAGAGTAGAGTTTTCCTCCCACCCCGAGAGAGTTGATGAGGACATCTGTTATTGGGCTATTTTTTTAGGCCATATATTTATGCTTTATGTTTTCATTGGGCTTGTATTATGGGTATAACCCAAACCCTCATGTTTTAGGATTGTTTTCTTCTATTTAAAGTTTTGTGACTAATCTAGAAAAACTCAGTTTATGAAAGATGAATTAATGAAATTGATTTTGGCTTGCAGCCAATGTTATCTCCTTCTCCTACCTTCCCCTTTGACCTCTTCGGGTTTCTCTTTCCCTTCTCTCCCTTCCCCTTCTTGCTGTCTTCTTCTTTTACTTTTTCTGCTCAAAAGTTCAATCTATTGGTCCTACTTCATGAGCGGGTTCCCACAAATTAGAATCGAACGGTATCTACTATACAATATTTTATCATTATTTTAGTTTGATATCATGTTTAACAAATCATTTTTCTTTAATGTTCTTTATAATTACGTGTTTTTTTTTTCTAGTCTTTTTTACTCGGCGTTACTGCTTTCATATTTTGGTATCCAATCTGCAACTTAAATTTTATGCAAAACAAATCACTGGCCTAGAAATATCAAATGCAATAAATTGATTGGAATAGATGTTATAGATACAAACTGCTGTCACACACTGCATTTCACATAAAAAATTGTGACCATCTTTTATCTTTCCATTACCTTTTTTTTCATCCTTAAACCCTATAGTTCAAACTGTTGAATAGGAAGAAAATGTGAATGAACCGAAACAATTCGCCTTTCAAGTCATACAATGTGCATATGCGTTCAAGTGCCCTTTCTTTGCAGTCCAACGCTTTAAAGCATTTAAAAGCCCAAAGAATAATAAAAACAATACTAAAATATTGATTAGCTGCTAGTCTTTATGTTATGTATTCATATTCAAATCCCAAAATGTTCTTTAATGGATATATAACAAGCGGTAGTAGTAGAAAAAAGTTGGCCACTAAATAATATAAATTTTTATTTTATTTGTTATTTTTATTTTATTTTTTATTGAACAAAACTATTAAATAGAACTTAGCAACTGTGAAATTTTATTATATAGCAATTATGAACAAAAAATTATTTAGAATAGTATTTTTACAAAATTATTTAGAATAGTATTTTATTATTTAGATTGTACAAAATTCATTAAAACACTTTTTCTTAATTTCATGTTAGAGTTTAAGGAAGAAACATAATTCTATATATCTCAAACCAGAGAAGATAAACTTAAAAAAAAAAAAAAAGCATAATGTAATTTTAATAATTTAAAAGGTATGTTGAACGTTAGATAAGGTAATATATATATATATATATATATATATATATACACACACACACTAGCAATTTTCTCCTTGTTTTTCTCTTTGTTTCAACAGATGGGTAATATTAGAGGTGTCAAAGGGTCAGGCTGAGTCAGCTCGCGAGTCAAAGCTTCTGGCTCAACGAAAAGAGCTCGAGCTTTTTTAGCTCTAGCTGAGTTGAGCCAAAGTTCAGTTGAAATTTAGATGCTTGACCCGAGTGGCTTGGGCTTCATTGAGTCGAGCCGGCTCATGAATTTTTTATTTTATTTTATTTTCAAATTTATGAAATATTCGTGTAAAGAAGTCAAATAGGTTCTTCTTCTCGAATAAAATACAATTACAAAAATATTCATATAAATACGAGAATACATAGAGCTCGGGTATATAAATATACTGATTTTCACTTGTAGAATTAAAAATATTGGAATAAAAAATATCTTTTAAGTTTCAACACTACAGAATAACAAATAATATTATATTAACTCTTATATAATAAAATTTAAAATTTATATCAATATAACAAGAATACTAATAAATATCATAATAAATTATAATATAGATAGTTGTCACATAATTATGAATATTAATTATGTAAGCATATTTATACAAGTTATACTTTATTGATTTAAATTTTAAATTAAATATAATAAAGCAAAAAAAAATTATGGTTGGGAACGAGTCGGGCCGAACCAGTGACACGGGTCATTTTCACAAGCATGACTCATGCGGCTTGAAGAGCCACACGTGCAGATCTAGGCTCGAGCCAATGTTTGTCAATGCTTATAATTGATAATTATTTGGTCAAACTCTATTTTATTCATAAATTTCGTAGGATCTATAATTTTTACTTAATATTTAATCACACATTTCTTAAAATCCATTACTTATAATCAATTATAAGCATTGACAAACATAATTGAATCTAAATGGAGCTCTAGAAAATATCTATTTTTTTTTCTTTTGTCACATCATATTTTTGGAGTCTCTTTTAATTTCAACTTGCATTGGAGATAAAAAAAAAAAAAAAAATTAAACGTATTCTTTTTAAATAATCCATAATTGCATTGGAAATGCTCTTATGGAGAAAATGTTGTTAGAATCAGTTGATTTTTTTTTTTTTGTCTTATGTTTTTAATTTTTACTTATTTAGCCTCTATTTGGTGGAAATTAAAATCAATATTTTAATTTAAGTCAAAGTTAACAATTAATTTTAACTATACATTTTATGGGATTCATAACTTTTCAACCACATATTTCATCAAATTTATGAAAATCTACTAAAATTTTGATTTTAATCTCACCAAACATGGGCCTAATTTATTTAATTAAAGAATTTTAGTCATTATATCAAAATTGTGCCATTAGAAAAGGTTTGGACTGTTTTCTCAGTGATTTGAAGGTTAGACACTATTTACTCAACAATCCCATAGGCTAGGGACTATAATGAACCAATTCCCTTTGTAACTTTTTTAACTCTTTCCTTCGGTTTCAACTCATAAAAGACGCAAAAATAATTTGTTATATGTGGTAAATGTCGTCAACTTAACTCCACTATTCAAAGGAAAAAAAAATAATATTCTTATGGTATGGGTGATCGAGTTGGTGGAATAGGTGACCGCGTAGACTTTTGATCACGAGTTCGATTCCCCCTACCCAAGGACGAATTCAAGTCCGGAGTTCAATTAGGGCGGAGGTCAACTGTTGACCATTGATTCAACGATCGTACTCTCACAACCGTGGAGGTCCAAACTTGCACTCTCACAACCTTTGATACTTTTCACAAGTTAAACTATCATCAATTTGATGTGAATAGATTGTTGATAGGTTTCATTCCACCTCGCTTTCTCTTCTTCCAATTTTCTTCTCCCAATACAATAATATCCAGCAAAAGCTCCCTCATTTTCTTTAATCATCTTCATCCCCTAATTTCAACTCACTTCCATTAAACTAACTTAAAATACCCCAAAAAATTATAAAACTATTCTGAATTTCTGATTAAACAATACTCGACAATTTCAGTATAGAAAAGAAACTAAAATTCTTTTCTTTAAATTGTTAATAATATCAAATTTTAAACTGGACAGAAAGTTAGCAACACTTATCGGCAAAATGTATAGTCCGACAGTCGACGTCAACGTCGCAGTGGGCACTCCAAGTCTCCAACACAACCACAGGCACCGCAGACATAGCAGGCGTCGAACACCTGATTCACCCGATTCCGAAGCGGCGAAGCCTCAAAGTCACAGACTCACACCGTCGCAGTCCCCGCTCACATTCACGTCTCACACGGGTGAATCCAACTGTGTCGCTATCCTCTCCAGTGACCCAGTCGCACAATTTCGCCTGAATCATCTCAGAGCAAAAGGGTTTGCAGACTTGCAGTTTGTCGATTGTGACTTCACCTGTGTGGCAAATTGGACCGTCCATAACTCCAAATTGGGCTTTTTAAAAAATTGATGAGCCTAGTAGCCACAACTTAAACCAAAAAAAAAAAAAAAAAAATCCGCCAGCCCACCACCGTCATCTTCTTCCTCCATTGCTGGCTTGCTCTGTGACTCTGTGACTGTAGTTCTCCTTCCCGGCTTCCCGACGGTGACTACACATACAGAAGTCACTTGTGCTGGCTCCGCTCCTGCTTCCACCTTCTGCGTCTCTACAACCCGGCGTTATAGTGAACATTTCGACGAATCTGGCTAGAGCGGCCGCCCTAACTCGCCATCCCCTAGATAATAACTTATGTATTCTTTTATATATACATAACAACTTCATTGAAGTTAATGTATAACAAAGTAAATTAGTTGTGTGAGTATAAAAGAAATAGTCTTATAACCGGAGCTAATAACGCTAGAGAATCAAATTCTAATTACTCTTTACTCTATCATTGTAGAACAATATTACCGTGTGAGCGAGCACAGTACAACAAAGGAAAGATTACAAAAATTGTGACAAAGGAAAGATTAATCCAACTAAACCTAACATCAATGGTGTATTTTAAGCCTCAGCTGAGGAAATAGGACACAAGCTATGCCTGTGGATGTATGGGATCAAACAATAATTAAATGAATTTCTTGATTAGGGCACGTGATACTATGGTCAATCAACAGTTTTGCACACACGCACCATGTGTCACACATTCTAACAAATAAACAATTAAAACAAATATGTTTGCTGCAATAGATTTTATTTTAGATCAATGAGAAAATAATTGATAATATAAATGGTGGTTGAGATTCTCTTCTGCAAGTATAAAGTAGATAACGCCCTTACGTTGAAACTTCAATCTCATCTCTTTTTATTTTTAATTCATTTTATATTGTATGTGATTAGTTTTTAGTCTAATTCTGTCTTAATCTATGATTTTGTCATGGATTACGCACCGTCAAGTAACTACATAACTCTTGGAGGCTGCTTGGGAGTTTTGGGTGCCGATTATGAGAATTTTTAAAGTATCGATTTTGAGCATTTATAAGGACCTCGGTTTTGAGTAGTGTTTAATAGAGGTTGTTATAAGAGTTCAACCCCATATTTAGGAGTTTATCATTCAGCGATTCTGAAAGTTTTTTAAAATAATAAAATTACGTATGTTCATATATAAAAAATGTAGGCATGTGTAAACTATATGGAGAACATGAATTTTAAAAGAAGCAAAGCATTCTGAAAAGTTCAGGGAGGAGGATTTATTTGAAGAAGAATTTCTTTTCTTTTTTGTCGAAGCTTCATATTTTGAGGATAGATTTTAAAATAATTGTTTTAGAAAGTGTAAAAATTGACAAGCATTAGTGTCACAAAAAAGAAAAAAAAATGAAAAAGAAAGTTAAAATCAGTAATTGGGAGGGGGGGGGGGGGGGGGGGGGGGGGGGGGGGCGGTAGGGGGGGGGGGGGGGGGGGGGGACAAACATGCCCTTGGAAGATGAATTTCATAGAATAAACAAGTATCTTTCTCTTGCTATAGTCGATACTATAGATAAGTTCTTATAGTTAAATCGAATGATGTTCCGAAGTTTTTAAAAAAAAAAAACTTATAGATAATTAAATAAGTATTTAGAATAAAAATCATTTTTTTATTTAAAGTTGAAGTAATCTCTGAATCCCTTAACATCAAAATAAATAATTTTTTACTTGTAATAAAAAGAATGTAGTATATACAAACATTATTGATACATTTGATCATATTAGTCTCTCTCATTCTCTGTGATTATCCCTGGTAATTGATGAGTTGTAGCTAATTACATCAATATTAGGTGCTTGACCTAGTTACTAGGAATGATATAGAAGTCAATGAAGTGAGGGCTACATAACTTCAATAAATTAACAGAGTATTCTGAATCACTTAACCTAAAATAATAGTTATTTTATATGCTACACCTGTTGTCTCCGGGTTGTAAAAATACATGGGGAAATAGTTGTCAACAAACGAAAGACACAAGTTTAATCCATAGGAGTGTGATTGAACCACAAATATGGGAAGTGAAAGTGACAAATTATACAGTAAAATATACTAAACAAACAAAAAAGAAGCCGGATTAAATGGACAGAGTTTTAACCCACAGGAGCGTAGTTAAAACACAATAATATCGAAAAGAAAATTTAACAAACATTTAACATAAAACTTGTGCAAAACTAGAAACAAAATCTAGAAAAACCAAGAAAAAGATGAAGAAAAGCAAATCGGAGGTAAGTGATGATATTATTTCCTTAAGACAATATTGTCCCACTACAGTGTTCAAGGTTTAACGATACTTGTCTCTCAAGATACAACGAACTTTAATCCGTGCGGTAGCAACACTACAAAATCACAAGGAATCAGTGAACTTTAGTGAATTTTCCTCTCTATAAAGAAAGAATTTTTATGCAATGATTTGGGAGAGTTTTGGTCACAAGAATGATATTATACTTGATGCACAAATGGTATATCTTTTTAGAGACATCCAAATGGTCATATATATAGAAGATGAGGGAGTGTTGACGAAGTATTGTGAGCCAAAATTCAAAAGACACGGGATTCAATTTTCGCCCTTTTTTCTCGCTCGAGCGCTACTTACAGAAAGTCTATTGCTCGATGTTTGCTCAACGTCACTTGATCGACAATATTATCTGGGTTTCCTCTATTTTCCTTCCTTCTTTGGATCGCAATTTCTCATTAATTCAAAATTGGTTTCGAGACGCCAAATATATTTTTCAAAACATACACGGAAATCAAAATTCTCGTTTCGAAGCGGCAAATCATTTGTATAAACAAATCAAGTTTGAATATTTGACCGAAATTGACGTGAAATCACACTTTCCAATATTTGATTTTCGATTCTTAATCAATTTACCTCAAATTTTAAATCAATTTTCAATAACGTTAACCACCAAATTTAACAACATAAGTTGTGTGCGCTAGGCCTATATTCGTGGCTTGCTAGCTAGCAATGTTTATTATATAATACTCTCTTGGAGAATCAAAGACCATCAGTGCCAGACCAAACTAGAAGTTCAAATAATAAATAAAGAAATTACGAACTAGTTTTAAGGTACATTATCTCTTTTTTATTTTGCGTTAGTTTGTCAACTCCCTCACGGATTAAAATATAATAACAGAAACATATTCGATTCCGTTCAGACGGATCTTCTATAAATATCAAATACACCTCTCATCATCAAATTGTCAAGAAATTAATGGCATCCCAATTCCCACATCAAAATGTCATGGATTTTGGCTTAATCGATTTCTTGGATGAAGCCAATTTTAATCAATTTATTGAACTTATAAGGGGTGAAAATGAAGACCCTATTGTTAATTTCAGCCAAAACTATGATTATGATCTACACATCGCTGGCTGTTTGGCTGAGAATCAATTTGTACCAGGCCCGGTAGAGTTGTTTGATTTTGACATTGCAACTAACCCTAATTTGGATTGTGCGGTTGATTCGTTCCCCCAGGACATGAAGCCAGTGGAAGAGGAAAATGAAGAGGGGGAATCTTCGGCAACCACCACCAAGTCAAACAGGAGGAACAAAAATGTTGATAGATCGAAAACTTTGATTTCAGAACGAAGAAGGAGAGGTCGAATGAAGGAAAAGCTCTATGCATTGCGTTCCTTGGTTCCTAACATCACCAAGGTGTGGTTTAACTCTCTCTCTCTCTCTCTCTCTCTCTCTCTCTCTCTCTCTCTCTCTCTCTCTCTGGATTATACACAAAATCTCTCTAATCCCATCTTGGCTCTAGAAGAAAGTTTAAAAAGTGAACTTATACAAGCATAATTAGCCATAATTAATTACTTATCGTACACTCAACTCTTCGTAACTACGCACGGTCTTAGTATCATATGATCAAGCAATGTATTTTCAACGTTTAATGATCTCTGGATGGATATTAACTGTAATGTGCTTGCTTTCTTATGGATAGCAATTTATAAATCGATTCGATCAAAGTCAAGTATTAATTTTAATAACACCTTACAACTACGATTATCCACCATTTTGTGGGATCCATTACATTTTATTTTATTATTCCTCTTTATAAATTTGCCAAACGGAGGTTTAGTGAAGTGTGAACTTTTTGTGATGATGCGCCATCAATTTATGCAGATGGACAAAGCTTCAATAGTTGGAGATGCCGTAGTATATTTGCAAGAGTTGCAAATTCAAGCCAAGAAGCTAAAAGCTGAGGTAGCAAGTCTCGAATCATCCTTGACACGAGGGGATAAATGTCAAGGTGGAAACATTCAGGCTACCAACAAGATAAATGCTACAAATTTCTATCACGTAATCAAGAAGATATTGAAGGTATTAGGCTACGCGCTTGATTATTAATACCTTTGGACTAAAAAAAATCCTTAAAAAGCTTATTATACAGAATTAAAATTTCATCTATAACATAGTTACATAAACATTCGCAGATGGATGTAATTCAAGTTGAGGAAAGAGGGTTTTATGTGAGGTTAGTCTGCAACAAAGGGCAAGGTGTTTCTGTGTCCCTTTTCAAGGCCCTTGAATCCCTTATAAGCTTCAATATTCAAAGCTCCAATTTAGCTACGTCTGCTGATAATTTTGTTCTGACATTCACTTTGCATGTAAGCATTCTTTTAACTGGACAAACTTTGTAGTTTACTTACTTTTATTTCTTATATATTGAAACTGGTAATGAGTGAATGAATGTCAAACAGGTAAGAGACAGCGAGGTGGACATGAACTTGCCAAATTTGAAGCTGTGGATTGCTAGTGCTTTTCTTAATCAGGGATTTGATTTTGGAACTTCACCCTCTGCCATGCTACCTAACATCACCTTATCATCATAAGCTATCTGGAGTTATTTGCTATGTACCAACCTTGTACAAATCATTGCAAGACAAAGTAAAAAATGGGTGCAAAGAGAAGGCGTGGGCTTACGCCTCTTTTTGCTATCACTCTCAATGCGATTGCTACTTTCAGTTCATAGCAATATCGAGAACTGCCATCTAGTCGCTTTAACCATTGTGTTATTGGTCACAGCGTGACATAGCTAACAAAGGAAAATTAATAAAAATATTAAATAAAAGCTTTTGCATATCTATCATAAACTATCTATAATGTAAAGCTTAAGGATTAGGCCAATAGTCTTTCACTGGGCTTTAATCAAGTTGCTAGATATTTTTAATCAATATTATTACATGAGAGTATATTAACGGGTCTTCTTTGCCTAAATTACAGATGAACGATGTGGCGACAAATAATATATTAGTGAATTGACTGTGTTATTGAGTACTAATCTAATTAATCCAAATGGTTTTGATATTATTATGATTAAACTGAAAATTCAGCAAAAATGTGTGGAAGTAATCAAAGGTCTAACTTTTGAGAGAATTGAATGATTTGAAAGCTTTATAACCTACGATTTCATTATAGTTATTTGGTTTAATTTCAACTATCGATTTTTGACAATTGTTGCCACAGTATGACAATCGAAATTGACATAGTAATCTCTCACAACTTAAACATGTGAATTTACTAAATCTCTATTTAAATCACGACAAAAAATTGCACAAATTATAGAAGTATATCTCATATCTCAATTAATAAGTTTTCATCTAATACTAAATTATTTGGTATTTTACCTCTCGGTTTCCACATGAATTCACAAACAATTGATGAATTGGCCAAATTTATGAAAAGCAATCAAGGCGATGGTAAAATTCAACATGAAATTAATATTGAAGTCAAAACTTAAAACTTGAAATTACATAAGGAAATTAAGTTACATTGTTTGCCCCAATTAAGTATTTGTTTGTCACCAATTATTTTACATTCTACCACATTATTTTTTCTACAATAATCATTTTCAGTCTAAATATTGGTCGGAATTCGCCAGAAAAGCTTTATGGTAATCTATGCAATGGTTCTTTTTGCTAAAATAAAGTAAAAGAGAAGCGAAAGAGTAGTTTTTATGTTTACAGCATTTTTCTTTCTTAAATTTTGTCATCAATTGCCCCATAGCTGGTTGGCTGATTCTAAGTTACAAATCGTATAGAGTCTGGCTTATGATCCTAAGAAGATTGGGGATTAATTCAAAGTTAAGAGATAAAATTTAAGAAGAAAACAGTATTCATATAAGCATAATGTCAATTGTTCAAGCAAATTTTATAACTTGAAGAGAAAAAATTAAATTTATCTTACTATAATTTTTTGGAAAAAACTATTTGTACAAAGTTAAGTTACAAAGTATGTTGACAAAATTCAGGTCATTGATTTCAAATGATTAAATGATTGGTGTAGATGTTATTTTGTCAACCAACTTTATACATGTAACATAACTCTAATTTTTTTTTTCCAATTAAATCTTGAGAACTAAAAAAGAAGACGACAATGAACAATAGTCACATCAATGTGTCCATCTAAAATGTACAATTTTCTTGAAATTATCACTTCATAAATATTGTAAATGAATAATATACACAATAAGAATATAAATAAACAATTTTGTTATTTCAAACTTCATTAGTCCAATCAAAATCCGAATATTAAAATATTATAGATACAAAAAGAATTTGAACATTCAAATGAATATAACAAGCAATACATCCACTTTGATATATGTGTTTACTTGTTTTAATGGATAGATTGTGTTGTCGCTAACTAATTTGCACCTTGCTACGTAAACGGATTCAATAACAGAATTAAAAATAGAGAGACACGTGTCGTTTTTCATTGAACAAATAGAAAATATAAAAAATAAAAAAGCAGACGAACAGATGCAAATCCTGTTTTTTTTATCCCTTGAGTAGCTTTATTCACCGATTTTTGACAAACGAAACATCCAAAGTTTCATTATCGTGCCTTCCCTACTAACCGACTTTACGACAATACCATCAGCTATTTTTAGTTTGATTGGGTAGGAATGCAATTAATTAGAGGCCCACACCACGTGAATCAGAAGGGCATGTCACTTTTCAAAAATGTCGAGCGGGTATATGTTATCCTTCAAAGGAATCGACCTCCACTACATAGCCATGTGAATTGTAAGATGTTTTCTTTTATTTATTTTTTGGCTTTTGTGGTTCATTTCCATCTTCGATTTCTGGGATTTGTCACTTTCCGGTATGTATATTGAGCAATTAATATGTGTAAATACTAGAATATTGCTGATGATTTACATTCCTTTCTTGAGTTTGTTTTGGAACTAGTTACAAAACTGGAGTTATTCGAATAGGCTCTAAAAAAATGAGATGGGGATGTATAAGTTTAATCGATGTAAGAGATTAGCGATGTAGTTGAAAAACGTGAAAAGACAAAGTATGCAAATCTAACTTATTAATTCATGAAGAGTAGCGAAATGAATTAATATGTTGTAAAATTCTGAGATAATTATCGATAATTATTTAGTATTATCATGATACATAGATAAACATTAACTAGTTTAAAAGATCTATTTCATTTCAATTGTAACTCTTCTTTTGGACATTATAAATATAGATCACTGACTCTTAATAATATAACACAAGTCTGTTAACTTAGGAGGGTGTATTCAATTGAAATTTTTAATAGCTTTTTGAGATTAAAAAGTTTAGGAGTATTCAATGTAGATTTTTGGAAACTCTCTAAAAGTATTGGTGCATGCAATTGAGAATTTTATAGATTTTTTAAAAGTCTCTAAAAATACGATGTATTCAATTGAGACTTTTATAGGCTTTTAAAAGTCCTCTAAAAGTCACGGTGTGTTCAATTAAAACTTTTTAAAATTCTCTATAAGTCTTGGAATATTCAACTTTTAATGACTTATAGAGTCTCTTGAGTACTAACTTTTAATTATAAAAAACTCATATAAAATCTCAAAACTTGCCTCTCATTAATCACGAGATTTTGAGAGACTATCACAATTTTTTTTTCAATATTTCTTTCATTTTCCCTTCTACGGATATTAGCAGTATGATTAAATTTTTTTCTATTGATTATATTTATTTCCATTTATCTCTCTCTCTCTATTTTTCTCTCTCTTATCGTTTATCTTTATTTTCTATAAAAAAAAAATTTTAATTAGATTCTTGTAATTTTTTTTATTCTTTTTTTTAATTAAATTGTAAAATTGTATATGACAAATTTATAATTAAATTTAAATATATTAATTTTTAAAAATATATTATATTAATAATATTAAATATTAAATTTATTTTTTAACATATATCTCTATAATTTTGAATATTATTTATTTAATTAATGTCTTAAATTTGTATTCTTTTTAAAATAATTTTAATTATATGAGGAGGGAAAGGAGAAGGAGAATTGTAGGAACTACAATCTTGTATATGAGAATTTCACATTATTGTACTGCATTCACGTAAATTCTACTTCAAATGATTTTTTTTTTTTGAATTTTACAAAAGTCTATAAAAGTTTTAAAATGAAAGTTTATTGAAGTAACTTCCACTAATTCTATACAAATTTATGAAAAATTCACAAAAGTCATCACTTAAAAAAAGTTCATCAAAATTTTCAAAAATCTCAATTGAATACATCCCCTTATATTCTCCCTTCTTTTTTCTCTATTTTATAACACATTATTAGTACGATTTTTTTTTTTCAAAATGTAGTATATAATTAACTTTACACAGATTCAATAATTTCCTGTCACAGTTAAAGAATTTTTAAGGCCGTCAATCTTTTTCTACACCTCTATGATCATGTCTCGTCATCACTTAAAAAAAAATCATCAAAGTGTTCAAAAATTTCAATTAAATACATCCCTTTATATTCTCTCTTCCTTTTTCTCTATTTTATAACACATTATCAGTATGATTTTTTTTTTTTTCAAAATATAGAGCTTGTTTGATACCCATTTTTTGGGAAAAATGTATTTTTTTTTTTTTTCGATGTGATGGTGAATAAGTAGTTGAAAAAAAAAAGTTATTAATATAATAGAAAATATTATTTTATTAAAAAATATGTGATTAAAAATAAATATAAGAATGAAAATAAAAATAAAAATAAATATCAGACAGGGACATAGTATATATTTAACTGTACACAGATTGAACAATTTCTTGTCACAGTTAAAGATTTTTTATGGCCGTCAATCTTTTTCTGCACCTCCATAATCACGTCTCTTCTTTTGACCACAAATTCCCGCTCCAAAAGAAAAAGATAAGAGGGTGCCACAGGTTCTGCCTGAATAAAATATTTCTCTTTCCTAAACCATGACTTTCTCTCCCAGAAAAAGTGACATGTGATTAATGATGATCCAACTTGAATCTTGAGCTAAAGTGGGGTTCGATCTGTTGCTTATATGTGGTTTATACAATATAATGGAAATATATATTCATCATTCCACTTGTTAACTTGAAAACTTTTCTTTATTTCCATAGAATTCATAGTTGAATACTATCAAGAGGACGGTATTTTTTTGAACCATGCTATGAAAACTGGGGTCAATGTTTTCAAGGGGACACATGTCTCTCCTATTAACAGGGTGTCTATCGCGAGCATAAAGTCAATTCACAAACACGATGTGTTTACACATGAAAAGATGACTCTATCATGAAAATCTGTAAAATAATTATTGACAACAATATTCTCAAATCTTTATGAAATTATTACAATTCATGAAGTAGGTCGAGAATGTGTATGGTTAAGGAACATGACTCATCATATCAAAGCATCATGCATGTTAATTTCAACAAAAGATAGTCCAACAATTTTGTATAAAAACATTGCAACTTGTATCGTACAATTTAGAGGAGCCTATATCAAATGTGATAGAACGAAGCATATTTCTCCAAATATTTTCTATACACATGAGTTTCAGAATGACAACTCGTTCAAGTGACAATGTGGCTGCTTTATTCATAAAAATATTGTCAACATCTACATTCAAGAAATTGGTTTAGAATATTAGAATGCGACGATTCAAAGATCTTTAGTGATTTTCATTAAGGAAAGTAACTGTATTCTTTTTCCGTAATCTAGATTTTGTCCCACTGAATTTTTTTAGTAAGGTTTTAATGAGGCAATATTTTTTTTATACTACAATATTAACAATTAACTGTATTTTTTTTTCCTCTGTTTGATTTTTTTCATTGAATTTTTATCAAACAAGATTTCTAACAAGATAGATCTATTTCATTCCAATTGTAAGTTTGTAACTCTTATTTCGGACATTATTTCTTCTTAATAATATACACACAAATCTATCGACTTATATTTTATAACATAATAGATATTTTGAAATGATCTTTGTTGCTTATTTAAATATTCAAATATAGCCAAAAGAGTTATTTCAATTGTTTAAAAATGAGGATAGAACAAGTTATTTCAATTTCTAAACCAATAAGAAAAATCTAATTTGTTGATTTGGTCGGCAAAATAGATTTTTAATGCTTTTTTGTGGGTATTCCTGCACTGTACTGGTTTTGGCCTTTTTGGCGAAACAAATTGTACCATCCAATCAACTCATTTATCCGAAGCCTATCTTTCCATTCCATTATCAGGTTGCCAAATAAATCAACTTCCGTTTGAATACACCATTATTTAATTCAACATCGATTAAGATTATAAATATATGCTAATTTATAAGGTATTGAACTACTCTTCTTAACAAGATTGAATTTTTAAGATGGACTCCCAAATTTTAACATGGTATCAGATCCCATTAAACTCCAACTATCGATTCGATCCCTGTAAAACTAAAAAATATGAGTATATGATTTTCAAGATTGATTTGTTCAAACGAACCACCATCTTGCGAGAGCATGTTAAGGGATATAATCCCATATCGATTAAAGATATAAATATATGTCAATTTATAAGATATTTGACTACTCCTCTTAATAAGGTTAACCTTTTAAGATAGACTCTCAAGTCTTAACATTATTAAGCCTCAATAAGATATCCCAAAAAAGTAACACTAATATTTCCATTATTTGGTGATCAGTTTTATCATTTGTGTGTTTTTGTTTGACATGTTTACAAAATAAATGTATTAGGATAATAATATCAAAGAAATAGTTTTATTCGAAAGATTACACGTAACTTCATATTATTGGATAATATATTTTGTGCTTATCGCATCCAAAATCATCAAATAAAATTGATCCAAGTGTGAAAAGATAGGTTTGCATATATATTTGAAAATTGAAATGACAAATAATCCACGAATCGTTTAGAATATTCCAGTAATAAATTGGTAACGCGTCCCTACAGCCCAATATATTTTTAAAGAGATTTTATTATTTAAACAAGGGGTGACACATAGGCGCCCTGTCAGCATTATTCATATTAGTATATTTCTAGTTAAAGACAAAAATTTACCATTAAATGATAGGAGAGTAATTTACAAGAATAATGTTTCAGAGCATTAATATAAATAGTCACAATTAAATGGATTATATGGAGTTACATTTAAATAAATTTATTATTTAATAACGAACAATTATCACCAAACTTGATATTTAACGACAATAGTAATAAATAACATTACTCAATTTACAATTGAAAAGGGTGGAATGGTCTTTCAAATTGAACCAAGTTTAATCCAGCTAATAAAGGTGATAATGAAGCCCTCCGGGGCACATCCAACTTGGTCAAGACCGTACGTGTTGGAGCTCGTCAATCCAGCGTGGGGAGTTCGAATCCTAGGAGGAGCAGCCAAGTGTTGTAATATCTTTGGATAGAGCAGTTTGGTGTTGTAAGACCTATGGAGGAGGATCTCTTGGGGCAACAAGCAGAAGGGCGTACGGACACTGGTCATGGAGGGCATATCCCGCGGTTTACCTCCTCGGGCTGGAGAGGGGCCAAAGGCTCGAGGTCCAGGATTTAGTCTGGCGCAAGTTGGGACACCTGGGTATCAAAAAAAAAAAATAAAGGTGATAATGAAGTTATAGCAATCATTTTCAAATAGATTTACAAGATCTATTGCTAGATACAATTAGTTTTACCGTATTTATCGAACTATTATGTGCTTCACCCTAAACAATTGTTTTGTCCCCAATTCATTTAATTGGACAAAATATTTCAAATGTCAAAAATTGAGGTTGAGGTCAAGTGGTTGAAGCCTGAAGGGAATTCTTAAAAGACTTGGAAACGATAGGACTCGAATCAAATTAGAAGGAACAAATTTTTATTTAACTTATTTTATTTTACTTTTAAAGAATTTTGTCTACGTGGAGGACGTCTTCAATATTTGGCAGTTAAATGACATCAATTCAACGTTAAATTGGCCATGTCATTAATCCCCAAACCCCTAAACACGACTCACCAATTTTTAACATAGTTTAATATTCACGACGTGTACTGAAATTGACCTTCCAACATTCCAAATTTCGATCGTTTTGTAGAGAGACTAGGGTTCCATCTCACGCTTTCAGTGTTAAAAATTGTCATTTAACTGCCAAATATCGAAGACGTCCTTCACGTAGGCAAGGCGTATGGAATGAATCAAGACGGTGAGTAACGAAATGTAATTATTCAAAGTTTAGTGAATATTTATGTGCAACTCAAAGTTCGAGTAGTGGAACGTGACACATTACAAAGTTCAATGACTATTGAAACAATTAACTCGGAATTCTTAAAAACTTGGAAACGATAGGACTCGAATCAAATTAGAATGAACAAATTATTATTTAAGTAATTTTATTTTATTTTTAAAGAATTTTGTTGATAATAAAATGCCTTGGGGCGTGGTCGAGTTAATTGATTGCCAACTAGTAGGCAGAATGTAGTGGATCGAGACTATAGATTTCTGTAGATTTATATTTAATATTAAAATAGAAAACAGCTCATTATAACGACAAAAATTGAAATTGGGAATAGAAATGGAGCGACTGCAAATACATGATGCATTTTCAACAGAGAATTACAAAAGTACAAACAAGATGACAAAGAAAGCAAGCCCCTGTCACCAAGCAGCATTTATAAATACAAAAGCATAAAATAACCGGGCGGGTTTCTTTTAATTAATCAGTACTCTGAACCGGGCAAGGGCTCGTGAGAATGGCTGATGAAGAAGACTTCATAAACAATACCAGCAAGTCCTCCACCAATAAGAGGTCCAGCCCAGTACACCCAGTGATAGGTCCAGGTGAAGCTGACCAGAGCTGGGCCGAATGACACTGCAGGGTTCATTGAAGCACCGGTAAATGCACCACCCGCCAGAATGTTGGCACCCACGATTAAACCAATTGCAAGTGGTGCAATAATGCCAATTTCTCCCTTCTTCGGGTCAACCGCGGTGGCGTACACAGTGTAAACCAGGCCAAAGGTCATCACAATCTCGAAAACAAAGGCGTTCCACACCGACACGCCGGCGCCTAAAGCAAATGCAGATGTTTCCTGCATCGAAGTTTCATTCAATAAATTAGGAGTCACAGTTATTGTTTGGGAGGACCCAGAACTTGCTTATGTGTGAGGGATACAATCTCACGTTGAATAAAGATATATTTTTTATAAAGAATTTGGACGACTCTATTAACAAAATTGACCTTTTAAAATGGACATCAAGTCTAACATAATATCAGAGCTCACTCTAATGAGCGATTTGATCCGATTTAAGATTAAAAAATGAGCACGTGAATTTCAATATTAGTCTGCTTGAACGAACCAGGACACATTAAGAAATATAATCACAAATCGAATAAAAATAAAAAACATAAATCAATTTATAAAAAATTTGGGTTGCTACCATTAACAAGGGTTTTACCTTTTAAGATAACTATCAAGTCTTAACAGCTTATTTCTAAAACTTACCAGTCCACCAGTTGAGAACAAGAGGAGAAGGCAAGCAACAACAGAACCCAGCAGCTGAGCGATGATGTAAAGGATACCTCGGAAGAGAGAGATGTTTCCACCAAGAAACAAACCAAAAGTGACGGCAGGGTTGACATGGCCGCCGGAGATGTTAGCACTGATGGAAACAGCCACAAACAAACCAAAACCATGAGCCACCGCCGCCGCCACAAGGCCGGTTGGGGAGCTAGGAGCATTCCAAGTCAATTTATTGTAAGCCATGCCGGAACCCTGACCAGCAAACACAAAAATCAGGGTACTGATGAACTCGGCCAGCGCCGCCTTGATAGCGCCGGGCTGGCGGAACTCATCTCGATGTCCGAAGGCAACATGGCGGAACGGCACGTTAAAGAACTCGCTAGACATGGTGGTATGTAACAACTAATAATTTGGTTGACACTGTATAGGGGTCACTTTTGGGGTTGTCACAAAATGTGCATGGTATACTACTTTATACTGGGAAATTCATGCATTGCTTGGTAGCAACTTGTGTATCCGGTAGCCGGTGGCATTGAGATTCGGAAAAAATGTGGTGGGGGACCATGAAAATGTTTCGACAGCTAAGCTATCACCTCTATACTTAATGAAATGATGACACGTGTACATAAAAGATAAGAACACGTCACATGGTCCGTATGATGTGACGGGTATGGAGCGGGTTGTCTCTTTGACACTACTTTCGGATAGAGCAAGCCTATGTTTGATTCCATTAAATTAAATTTTATTAAATTTTATTTTTAATTATATAATTTTTCATAAAATAATATTATACGTAAATCGAAAATTTTCCTTCATATTCAATCATTCATTTTTCAAAAAAATATTATTTCTCTCATTTTCATTCCAAAAAATGAGGATCAAATGGGAGCTAAATCATACATGTTCGAAGAATGGTCCAGAACCAAATGTAAATAAAAAATAAAGAAAAATTAGAAAATAATTATATGGCCCATGAATTATTAGGTGCAATGAGTCATCTGCTTCGTTGTTCTATCATCGTTGAATTTAAGTGCATCAAAATTTCGATTAATGAATTAGTAAACTCATTGTCACCTAACGTGTGAATGGCCATGCTTCTCCGTTAATGATAAATAATATTATTTTATTTTTTTCATAACTACTTATTTATACATAATTATAGGATATCATCAACACAAATTTTAAATGTAAATGTATTAAACTCAAATTTTAACAGATCCGTCTTTTAGTGTGATGAGATCCCGGTTGGGGAATCGCATGGAACTCGCGGAATTGAATTCGAAAACGCCGGGAAAGTCCAAATTCAGGTTTGTAGACGATAGGATCTTGACCCAAGCCTCACAACTCAAGAACTTAAGGTATATTAACCTTAAACCCGTTGAAGTACAGAAACTAGAACCCCGATTTGCGAACGCCACAAAGGTTGTCCAATCCTTTGATAAGTTCTGATTTGAACGCCACAAATATTAACACAAAATATTTGATAAGTTCATATTTTATGGAAGATCCATTGGAGAGAAAACTCAACTTTTTATTATCATCAAAACTTAAACTTACAATGAAATAGAATTCCTATTTATATGGAAACTATGGAAAACCCTAAAAGCACAAAATATCAAGAGTCCGAAAATACTAAAACTTGCCAAAATAAGAAATATAATGACATATGGAAATTCGCGAAAAATATAAAATTGAACTCGAAAATACTCTATGCGGCCGCATAGAGTATTTCTATGCGGTCGCATAGAAATAAACTCTGCCTCTTCTACGCTCTCTGTCCATTGAATGCGGTCGCATTGCCTGGGAACCATGCGGCCGCATGGTTCTTCATTTTGGCTCCGAGTTCGGCTTCTTGATTCGAGCACCTTCCAACTCCTTTCGGCCTTCGACCCCAACATCAAACTTGTTCCTTGACATGTTGTTTTCAATATTATAGACTCCGTTGCTTGAACATATAAATGTATGACTTTTATCAACTCTTTGAAGTCTCGACTTGGCTTTACTCTCCCTTCAACATGCCTCGGGTTCTTGATAGTTTTCGGCGCATTCTGGATCACATCATAGTGGATTTTAGACTTTCATGTAATTTGAAATTATCCTTTCTAATTGAAATTTGAATCAATTTTTTATTTTTTTTATTTTTTATGGACATATAAGAATGAAAAATGAAAGTTCATCCATTTTTGAAATTCTATTCACCAAATAAATATGTTGTTATGCATAAAATATTTAGTGCATATTTTATACATAAATCTCGACGTTGTAATAAAAATAAAATTATTTTCATATTGAACTTATTTTTTTATTTGCTGCTATTTATTTATTTTTACTTTTTTAATATCCTTGTCGAAATTAAATCTTTATAATGACAAAATTATGAAACTTCGTGATTTTTGTGAAATCAATTTAGATTCAAAAAAACTATGAAAATTAATGAATGTTAAAAAAATCCATTAAATGATGATATTTAAAGGTTTTTCTACATCACTTAAATAGAAAAAAAAAAACAAAAACAAAAAAAACAAATTCGTGTGATTTTATTTCTTAGAATCTTTAGCCTTTGTTTGGCTTCAATTTCTTAAAATTTATTTTCGACTCTATATTTTTTGGGATCCACAATTTTTATCGACTTTTCAACTACATATTTCAAGAACTTTTACCAAAATATACTAAATTACACTTGAAATTTTCAGGCCATCCAAATTATACGGGTATTTTATATTGGTTATCTTACTTCACTTTATTTCAATTTAATCATCTGACTTTTATTTTTATTGTAATTTTTTATCAACCATCACATTTATCTCAATCTGACTATTTTCTTGTAATATTCATCACCAAAATTGACAGAATTTGTGACCTAATCAACGAAATTTTTTACTTGGATAACAATATAGATTCAAAAATCATCATAGTGCATGTAATTTGCATAGTGAAAATCATTCTGTTCCATAACACAAAAATTGGTTGGATCTATAAAAAATTGTAGAATAAAGTTATGTGTACACCTCATGGTGTACACGATAGCTTACACCCCTCTTACATAGAAAGGGGCCCATGACTATTTTATTGTGTGTGAGCCCTCCTCCATATGAGAGGGATGCAATGCATTTGGTGATGCATTATGTACATGTAGCATGGTTGAAAATTGTATTTGCCAACAATATAATTTGGAAAATACTATTTGTACACCTTATAGTGTACCAAATGTATTACACCCTCTCACATGGAGGGGGGTCCACAAATATTTTATTGTGTGTGGGCTCGCCTTCATGTGAGGGTGGTGTAATGAATTTAGTACACCATTATGTACGTATAGCACTTCCGAATTAATTTTGGCCATGAATTATGTTGTTGAGGTTACAAATTCTCTAAATTTTGTTAATGGTCATAGATGAAATGGTTAAAAATATTAATCGGATGATCAAATTGAGATAAATTGAAGTTAGAATGACCAACACGAAACTAGCCTATAAATTTAGTGACTTATAGTGTAAATTCCTCACCAAAAAACTTTTTAATGAATACTACACGACAATAATTTTTTTAAAATAAAAGCACTACTTTATTTAGAATGTGTAATTAAAAATGAGTGTGGAAAATTCTGTAAACTATATGTTTTATTATTTATTTCTTGATCTAGAATGATATCTTAAGAGTTAAGCGTGCTTATTTTTCTAAGCATCAATCTTATTCATATCTTCCATGTTCTCGTGTCTTCTCTCTTCACCCTCCCATTTATCATGTGTCTACTTTTCTACTTTTCTTTTAAAAAAATTACGAGCCATTCTCCACGTGACATGTCGTGAACAGCGAGAGGCGCCAAGTTCATGGAAAATATCAATTACCCTCCAAAACATATGCCAGTAAATATTTAAAATTTTTAACTCATTGCCATATAGAAATTGTAGCTATATGCTTAATAGTTGTTAATTGACTTAACAATTTACCCATAGAACTTGTAATGTGTCTTAAATAAGTTCGTAAATTTATTTAATTTAAGCACCCTTTCTATCTCCATCTTCTTAATTAAGGAGTTGTGCTATGATTTATATGCTCAAGTCTACCATCTCGTCCTATAGCCTAACACCAAATTTTACTTAAATTTAACTTTATGGACATGAATCAATCATGGCAGAGGATAAAAGTAGGATAAAGAAATTCTCCCAACCTTTATGATTTTCATCATTGAAAAACAGTAATCATTCAAAAGATAAAGATGGACCGTAGTAAATTACTTTTAATAGCCAAAAAAACGACAATAATTTTTCAACAGTGTAGGATTGGGTTTTTCCATAAAGGGGGATTCTTATTGGGGACAAGATCTCCACTATGCTCCGTGACTCGTCCCCCTCTGAATTTTTATATTAAATTCTACTCATTTTATTTTATTTTCTGATTAAAAAAGTATAATTATTTTATTATCTGGAATTAATGTGGACAATGTATAGATTTGAGCAAAATTAAGGAGTTGTTCTCTTTGATGTTTTTATGCCCTTTTTTGTTTTTAATTTTTCAAAATAGTGAAAATTAATGAGTTTTCTTTTCCATTTTTTAAAATGAATTTTTGAAAAAAAAAAATTGTACTGAAAACTCAAAACGTCAAAACTGACGTTATGAGCGTTTTCAAGTCCAAAACACGCAAAAAATGAAAATGCTGAAAACACACCCATATTAAAAACAACATTCCTCTCACATATCCTCTCTCTTCCGTAAGCTTCACTGCTCCCGTTCCTTTATTGTGGTAGATTGAAGAATCAAACACTTAATCGAAGGCTCGTATCCTATTTTCTGGTGTTAATTTCTCCGAATTTTTTGAGATTATTTTGCTAAATCTGTAATTCTGTTGATTGGAGAAATCGATAAAATGCTATTGTTTCTTTGTACTTTCTCCTTTATTGTCATTCTTTGTAATTCCGTCTGCCGAAAATTCACTCATCATCCACGCACGTAGATCTCCACGTTGTCTCCACGCGAAGAAGCTAGGTCTCCACGCCACACGGTGACAGTTTTTCATTAAAATATTATAAAAAAAATTTCTCAAATTTAAAGTAAATGCGTTTTTAAAATTTATGTTTTGAGAAACAGTTTTTGAAAATGACAAACAGAGCTTATTTTCAATAATTTCATAACGCACTCAAAACACAAAATCCAAAATGAGTTCAAAATTCAAAATGAAAAATTGAAACATGAAGAGAACATCCCTAAATATTTAAGATGGAATTTCACATTTGAGAAATTAATATGATGATTTTGAAAAGATCTCTCTGAGAACTTTTCTTATTATAATTCTTTGATTCTTTATCTTTACTTGATGCAAAATTTGAAAAATTCAAAACGACAACCGCAAATGATGTAATGATTTAACTAAGCACAAATTCATTTAGGCACATCATGACTCGTTCTCGATAATAGAATTATGCACATGGTGTAATTGGCATTTCCTAATCTGACCCGCCACTCTCTTAGCATTTTGCTGCTATAAACAAAAATATATTCATAAAATTATAGAGGATGAGTGATGAGAAACCATACACATTGGCATTAATGAATGAAGATTTGAATGTCGACATCAACTCGTGTTAGTGCCAACCTGGCCTTGAGTTGTATCACGTGCTTGGTAGAGCCACCTCTGCACTCGTAAAATTTGTTCAGCCCCTGTTCTGATAGATTTTTTTTTATTTTTATTTTTACGAAGAATGAATTTTTAAATACTACATTTTTGAAAAATGTGTGGTTAAAATGTATGATTTTTTTTTTTGAATTTACATAAAAAAATATTTTATTATGTAAATATGTTGTTGAAAATGAGTATGAGAAAAAGTGAATTTTGAAAAAATGGCCGTCAAAGTAGTGAGATTATAAAATAGTGAATCTCGGCCAGCTTATAAACTCAAAAATAAATAAAATAAAATAAAAATAAAATGTCAAACAGGATCAAAGTTTTATGTTTGATTATTAATTATCAATCGCGCTACGTGTACACTTCGGACTTATCTTTTGATTGACACGGCCCCATCCGACACTCACATGGAGGTCGGGTCCCACTTCATTAAATTTAATATTTTCCCTCCTCATGTGAGGGGGCAGGTGGGATCGTGTCAACCAAAGGATAAGTTCGAAGTATACAAATAACTTATTTCATTAATTATTTATCCTATACACCGGATCAAAACAAAGGAGTGGGCTCGGCCGAGTGCTTCGGGGACAACGACGGACCAGGAGCTTGCTTGTCATCTAGCTTAAGCTCATGGCCATGTTTTGATTCAATATCCTTAATAGTTTAAACAGATCATCGATCCTATCCGCGAGCCTTTGTCAGCAAAAATTCTAAACAAAAGTATTTTATAAAAAACAATATACTGTATTATTTAAAAAATTCTATAATATTCCTTTTGTTATTTTAAATTGAATAAATTTAAACTACCGACTTTTCCTTCTTTCAAGCTTTATCAGTACTTACATTTAATTCCATGGAAGTAGGAAAATGAATTCATACTTCCATAGATTAGGCTGTTTGATGGCCAATTTTTTCCTTGAAAATTGATTTCTTCACCAGCCGTCATGCGCCCAAATTCTGACTTTTCATTGAAAAGCTTTTCCCACCAATTTTGGTGGAAAAAGCAATTCCAGGTAAATTATTATTATATTTTTTTAAGGCAATTGAAAAAAATTCTAGACTCAATGGTAAAAAAATTTATCACTTTTATTGATAATTTTCATGCAAAACAAAGTCAAACGAATGGTATTCAATATTTATTATTATTTTTTTTTTTTGGCAATTTGAATAAATTCTAGATCCAATGATGTAAAAATTTATCACTTTAATGAATAATTTCCATAAAAAAAAAAAGCTAAACGGACACCAAATTTTCAACATTTTTAGGTGAAAAATAATACCAATCAAACGCAATTAATTACAATTCTCAATAAAACAAATTTTAGGCAATTCAATTTCTTGTAATTCATTTTCTTTCTAACCAAATTCCACTTTACAATCAAACAGACCCTAATTGTTTTTACATTGCTACTCCATCTTTCATATCTTTTGTCATTCTCACAAGGTGTCATCGCTATAATTTTAAATTTCAATTATAAAAGATATATCGTGATCATTATTGTGTAAATTACAATTCTTTCATTTTCATTTATCTTTATCAATTATTAATGAGTTATATTATGCATATTTTATTATTTAAAGTGGTCCATATAATATACGTGAGCTCTACTAACCTCAAGGTCACGTCGTGGGCATTTTAGTTTTAGGAAAGTATTTTGTAAAAGCCACCTAGTCCAAATGATGTTTTCCTTGGTTTTTACGTAAACATGATTTAAAATTTTATTTGTACATGAAGTTAAATGTTTAAGGAACGAAGATGGCATTACCATGATTGTATGCGATAAATTTGTAGAGCAATTTGTTTCACTTTATTGATTTGGAGGTCAAATGTATGGCAAGAAACAAGGCTATCACCCTCTAGAGGAATTGATTGTGTGCAGGGGCGAATTCAGCATAAAAGTTTAGTTAGGACGGAGTTTGACTGTTGATCATTGATCCTCGACAATCAATGATCATAATAGTTCAACCGTTTATTAAAATTTGATTAAATAATATTAAGTACGGACTAGAAGAATTAGGTATGAACTTTTGCTTTGGTTGAAAATATCGTTCCATAATCTGCAAAATGTCCCAATTTATTTTTCAATTAAAATTGATTTAAAAACATAGTATACATGGTTGAATTGAGCCAAACATCTTTTTCTTTAATTTTTATTTTATTTATCTCTAATTTCCTAAACCTAAATTCTCAAATCACAAATCACAAATCGAAAATTATGAATGATAAATTAAAACTCATAACTCATACAATATAAATTATTTATCATAAATCACAAATTCACAAATCACAATTCTTTTTTCTTTGTCAATTAAATTAACTCACTAAACATGAATCATAAATTCATAACTCATAAATAAACCCCAAAAATCGAATTATGTGATTATGTGAAGTGATTGTGTGTGAATACAGATGACCAGTGGCCATAGAATACATAACAAAAACTACAAAAAAAAAAAAAAAGAAAAAAAAAACGAACGATATGGAAAAAGGCGCTCACCAAGAAGTCGGCACACCACAACAGTCAACACTCAATAGCCCCCCACAGTCACAAGAGGTCCGACCTCGTCGCTGAGGGCTCACTCTACACTTTCTCGTCGTCGTCATAGACTGCGGCGTGCATATTGCTTCTGCTTGTCAGTCGCTTCCTCCAGTCCACTGTCTTCACTTTGTTTCAACTTTGGACTAATTTAATTTGGTTTTGGTGGATTTGCAATTGCAACGTGCAAGAAATGGTAATATATCCATCCAGTCTAGTCGTCTAGGGATTTAGCCTTATTATCATTATTTTTTAAAAAGGCCCAAAAAATGGGATTTTTTTTTTGGCCCAAATCATCCAAACCAGCACGTAGTACTGTGCATCATCTTCTTCGCTCTTCGGACTTCTTCCTCTCCTTTCTTCTCGTGGATGGCTGCTATACTAAAAGTTTCAACCGAGCAAGCACGGACGGCCGTGCAACTCGTCAAGTGCTGGCTCGCCCCCTAATTGTGTGCATAGCTTGAACTCCCAGTATACACAATGATTTGAGTCGACCATATTACAAAGCATTAAAGAAGAAATATGATGTAAAAGTTTATTTATTTTAAAATACCTCTCTTTTGGGCCTAGACGACACAATGACTCACAAGGCTGATATCGAGACATCTCTTTTGGATCGTTAGCTTGAATTGGTTGGTTGGTTGATATTGGGTCAGTCTGTTCTTTTGTGCTATAACTGACCACCAATTATTTTGTGGTAAAATTTTCACAAATGGCTAGTTTTGGGCATTGTAAATAAATAAATAAAAAAGTTTAAACTGTAAGACAGAACAAGAAAACAATCAATTCATCAAGATTGTTGTGAAGGATTAGAACTTCGTAGATAAGTCTAATTAAAATTGTAATTTTGATAACAAGTGTAATGGTTGTTTAATTCTTCTTGTATTACCCTTGAAATTGTTGACTAAAGCGTTCATTGAGATGTTTTGTGTTGACTATGGTGTTTTTGTTGTTCATCATCTGGATTACATCGATTTTTGGACAAATATTACACTTTGTAATGTAGACTATAACATCCATTTCTGAGTTACAAGCAGTGTTAGTGAGAAATGTAACATTGGCTGTAACAATTTTTGAAGCGTTATTGAATTATCTCCATTTTTGGACCAATATTGTAACATTTTCTGCAAAATTGGCTGTAACATGAATTGTGGCCTTTACCAACATTAAGTCCATTGATTGTAACATTAGTTATATTTTCCTTTAGCTTTGCATCTAATTCTGATCATAGACTGCCATCTGAGCTAGTTTTGGTAATTCTGAAGCAAATGGACTTCTACCTGTAGTCGTTTCTTTACACAAGGGAGAAGAAGTAAGACCCTCCACCATAAATCGAGCAGTTCTTCGAAGAGATGAAAATGTTCTTGGAGACAAATTTACTTCCTTTAAAACGCGGACTTGAAGCTCCGAAAGATAATCCCTAACACATTCAATTACATTCCAGAAGTATGTGTAGTCACTTATCTACATACAACATATCATCATTTTGAATGTTGCTTCTAAAGCAGTAAAACAAAAGGCTAAATCTCACATATTTGTGAAATAATTCAACAGTACATTAATTATTACAAGGTTTATTCAGAAATTGATAAAGGCCATGAGCTAGCACTATTTAGTATCTATGTCCAAGTATCTTAGAGAACTGTCCAAATATCAAGTGATGTGATCAATCAGATGGTATGTAACTTTGTATTATAGAGGTCAGAATGTCATGTTATAGCTCTCTCCTCTGTAATCGCTTTCTTATTAGTTTCATAAACCTATCAAGACTTGCAAATTTTTGTTTGTCCATTGATTAAGTACCTCTGGAAAATACTCATTTGTATACACCTATCTGTGAACTGAGACTAACTTTTATAGTCGATCACTAGATTATGAGCTTGCATTGGTGATAACCGTTTCTGCTTCTTGTGCAATACTTTGATCCCAAATTTAATTTTCAAAGTTTTGAGAATGATTCATTTAAGCAATAATTTGTCCAAGATAGCTTGCATATTATAGTTGCATCTAGTATCCGTTACACGCTATTTTCCATTTTATTCCTTCAAATATAGGATGTTGAAGAATGGGATTTGGGATTTTGATTTTGATTGAAATCGGTTCTTTCGAATGGGGATTTTCTTCGGTAAAGACTAAAATTTTGGAAATTCGGACATTAATTGAATAAATTAAATTGGGGCTTGTTTGGTGGAGTAATAGAAGCTGTCTAGAAAATCAATTGATATATGGCTGTTTATTGTTTTCCATTTTACTTTGAAAATTGTAGTAATAAAGGTACAAAAAAAGTTGTAATATATTTTATGAATTGTTATTTTAAAATGGGTGTTACATGAAATTTCCTCTCATATATTACATAATAATTCCAGGCCTACAACTCTGATAGACATTTTTAGCCTTAATTTATTAATGTATCTACAACACAAATTAATGGTTCTTGAAACTCAAATTCAAATTTAGTCATAAGTAAAACAGCTCGAGTGAAAAACTGAAAAAATAAAATAAAAAACTACATCCAATATCACAAGATACACAAAAGACACCCAACTCAAATACAAATTAAGGAAACAAGGAATAGGGGAAATTTTGTCATGGCAAGAAATTCATTCATTTCGATTATTTCTCAACCAAACATTTTCCTTCAGAAATAAAAACACATAAAACTAAAAAAATATAATTCAATAAATTAAACGAGACTCATAAAATGATTTGAGAAGTCTATTAGATACGGACGACATATGCAAAAAGACTTAATATTAATTCTCATAACACTACAAGTGATGTGAAATTTTTTACAATAAACAATCATCTTTAGCATAAACCTTAACCGGGATATGCACAAGGTTGAACATGGCAAAACACCTTTAACTTTTGCCAGTGTCGTTATAGCTACTTTGTTTTCTGCATCCTTGTTCAATTGTTACTTCTAACAACCTTTTATAGACACACTTTGTTTATTGAATATGTCTGCGATATAAATAGTTTTTGTAATAACTTCACGAATGGTCACTGAAGTTTGTGCAAAATTTCAAGTTGATCCATAAAGTATTTCCTCAATTGAGCACTTGTTAGAAGGTGTTTAACTTATAAAAAATATTTGGTCAAATTTAGCTTCTAAACACGTATTTTTATATGACTCACAAATAGTATCAACTTATTCATGAATTTATGAAAAACGTAGGCACTGGCCAGGACAGAGTAAAGACAAAAAAGTACCACAGACTGCGAGTGTATTTTCACAGAAGGGAGCTGAAGAAGAGCCCAGAAGCTCAAAAATCCCCTCAAATTCATCCACTCCCACATTATCCAATCAAATCCAATCCTAGACGATGCAAGCAGCACTTGCAGTCATGGCCGCACAAACAATTCTCTCTTCAACACCCCACCACTCTCTTCTCCCAATCTCTTACAATCCCACCATTTCCACTGCCACCTCTTCGTCATCACTCCCACTTACTTCTTCCTTCCACGGCCTCTCACTCAAAGCCACCACCGCCCGCCCATACCTGTCCTTCTCCGCCTCTGCCGCCCCGAAGCCTATTGCCATAGTCGCCTCCGCCACCAAGAATGCCGTCGCGGTCCTCAAGGGCACCTCCAATGTTGAGGGAGTTGTCACACTCACCCAAGAAGCTGACGGTGAACTCTCTCTCTCTTCCATTTTGGAATAATTACACGCACTAACACTCGCAGATACTCAAATTCAATTATATATATGCTAATTTAGGTTCTAGATCCTAATCTAAGTCAAGGCTATACATATCGTGTTAGACAAAATTGCAGAAGAAATATAATTTTATTAATTCCAGTAAGAACATAAACAAGTAATTTTATTGAAATTGCAGAATATAAAAATAAATTTATGGATTAAAATTGAACAGAAATAAAGAATTAAATCTGCAGCAATATTTTAATTGCAGAAAGGAAATGGATTTGCAAACCGAGGCCCGTGTATTACACAGTTTCCCCCTCACCATAAGTGCTTGAGGCTTCATACGCCCATTTTCCAACATATCGCGCTTGCAATTCCTGTAGAGCTGCCAACAATTTTAGGATCGTGATGTGTATTCGTATCTGAAATTACTTTTCCTGTGTATGTTTCGATTTTCAGGTCCGACAACTGTGAAAGTTCGTGTGACTGGACTTGCTCCGGGCAAACATGGGTTTCATCTAGTGAGTATTATGAGTGTTATTAATTCTAAATATTCTGAAGAATTACGTTTTCTTGTTTCCTAGATCATGAGGGAAAATAAAAACCGAGTTTGAAAATGTGAATCTTATTATCATTTTCTTTGGGTTTTGTAGCATGAGTTCGGCGACACAACAAATGGGTGTATCTCAACAGGTTTAGACTCAATTGCATGTTTGAGATTATATATTTGTTCACAAGAATTAGTTAATGGCATTTTCTTTAGATTATTAATGGTGGTTTAATAGGAGCACATTTTAATCCAAATGATTTGACACATGGAGCTCCTGAGGATGAAGTTCGCCATGCGGGTGACCTGGGAAACATAGTTGCTGACGCCAATGGTAATTTCTTATAACATTTTTAATCATTGATTTATTAACTTAAATTGGTAATCATTATATTTTTATTATTCTTCTTGAATCGTTGATGCAGGCGTGGCTGAAGCTACAATAGTGGACAATCAGGTTGTTCTATCTACATCTCTATCTGAAGCAATTAGTTCTGTAGCGCATCGCATGTGCTTGTCTCATCATAGTTATAGTCCATCTAAGGATTTATAATTCTTAATGGGATATCTGTGGTTAAATTTTGCAGATACCATTGAGTGGTCCTAATTCTGTTGTTGGGAGAGCTTTTGTGGTTCATGAGCTTGAGGATGACCTTGGAAAGGGTAAAATTTCGCGATCTTAATTTAAAAGGATTATGAATGATACTCATTCTTCACTTGCAGTGTTCCAATTCTGTCTTTCTCCCTCACTGCCTTTGGTTTTTCACATGCAGGTGGTCATGAACTTAGTCTAAGCACTGGCAATGCTGGTGGAAGATTGGCATGCGGTATGTGCCTTTTCACTTTACTTTTGTCATTTTCCCTTGGCCTAGTCTTTGGTTTATATTGTTCATTGCCACATACATACATAATTTGATTTTTGACCTACTATTATTGCTTCAATAAAGCCTCAGTTTTCGATAGTCCTATAACCTTATTCATGCGTTACATCAAAAAGAGGGTTAAGTATGATTCTTACTCTGAAGATCATTAACTTATTTTCTTCGTTTCACATCATAAATTGTCCAAAGGATCTACCCTGAGCTTGATTTATGGACAAATTCTATGTAGGAAGTAGTTGCATGCATGTTATGCTTGCTGTCAACTGTGGAGTTCATTATCTGCTATTGGTTTAGTGAGGATGTTTAATGAAAAGAGTGTTCGTCATTTTTGGGTCTTGCAAGATTATTTTACAAGCGCGTTGGGTAGGAATCACTTGAGAAGCCTAGGTAGAATTTCTAAATCTGCCTGTAATTAGAGGGTTTCCTAGTGGTTATAAGCCCACAAATCAAGTCTTAACATAGAAATTTTGGATGCAATTAGGTCAATACAATTCACTCTTTATCAGAACTGATGTCCATGGTACCCAATATTTCCATCTAGGCGATTTTGCAAATGATCTTCTATGGGAAGTAGCCATACCCAGCTGGTTCAATTCACAATACGGGTCATACCTAGAAGGGTGCCAGATACTAATTGTACTACCACATTAGGAGCTCTAACCTTTAAAAACAACTTTTAAGGAAAGGATTCTCAAGTGGTTATAATTGTCAAGAACATCATTGTGTAAGCTTGAACAAGAAATTTTTTGAACCTATAAAAGTGACTGGCCCTGAGCACTTGGCAAAATTTCTGCTATGACCTGACATAGAAAACTGCAATTTAGGGTGGTTCCAGTCTATAGTATCAAAGCATGGGATCCTCCTTGAACTGATAACAAAAACATGAGAAAATCTCAGTATTGTGCATGCTGGGGTGGTTCCACTGCTTACGCTTATCTTTGCTGAATGTGGAATATATTCCATGTTGTTCTTGGCTTCAGTTGATGCTGGCTTTCTTATGTTTTTGGATCTATTTGTTAGACTAATGAATGTTTTATTGCACATGTATTCATGCCAATAATGTGTGTTTCTTACAAGAATCTCATTCGTTGAAAACTATTGTAAAGAAAAAAAATTGTGATCCAACTTTTGAAGCTTCATTGCACATCATACTATTGTACTGTAGGGCTGGTTGTAAATGTTTTGACCATAGGTTTCTTGGCAAGCTCTTTGATTGAAGGTTTAATAACTAGATCCTACTTTACATTTCTGAGAATCCTGTGGTTGAAGGCAAGGAATACCTGAAGACTAGAATATTCTAGCTTCAGATTTAAAGGTCATGAAGGAAAAATTCAACCTTATACTTCCTTTTCGTACCTTTTATTTTTCAAAATATTGTCTTAATAGATCAACTTTAAGAACTTGTACCATAATATTTTTCAAATTTAGACTGTAGAGACATTTCTAGTCATTTGAGAATATTCATGTATATTTGTTTGTGAGCGTGCACGTAATTGTTTTCAATTGGGGTGTGGGTCTTTTTCGTAGTATAATCAAAATAATGTTACAGGAAAATCATAATGGTTGATACTTCTGGGCTTTGGTTGACTGTGACGAATACCATCTATGTACTCTATATAGAAAAAAAGCAAGTAAAATGCCAGCTTTATTTCTTATTTTGAGGTGTTACAATCCTAGAAAAAGTAAAATGACATAACAAGACAAGTGTAATCAAGTGATGCAAAGAATAAAAAGGACAACATATAAGAGAAGGGGCAGAAGAAAAATAGAGAAGAAGAAGAATTAGAGGGAAAAACTAGAAAGAGAGGAGAGAATTTAGGGGAGAAAACTATGCCTCCTTTTGTTAAACTTTATAAATCAATTTATAAATAGTCAAAACTTTATTTTCAACCTGACATTTTAATGGAATCACAAGTACTCTTCACTTATTCACCCCTCATTTTTATATATTTACAAATTAAATCATTTATAAATTCTATCCAATCGGAGGCTACATCATTTCAATCAATAATAAAGTCTGTTCACAGTGGGAAAACCCACTCTTATAGTTGAAATCTCTAGTAAACTAGTAAAACTACCGAACTATCAAAGGGAAAATTTCCTAATTTAACATATTATTATGTAAAGGAAATAAAATCAAATACAAGAAAATCCCTTAAAGTAATGGGAACTTCTCTTCCTAAAATATGTATCTAATCTTGTTGAGTCCTCAAGAGAATATCTAGTAAGATCTCCACCATAAAAATACAAGAAAATCTCTTCAAGAAGGGCGCTGAAGAGAAATGGAGTAGAGAAGTCGAAGAATTGGAGGGAGGAAGGAGAGAATTTAGGGGAGAAAACAATATCAGTTAAGTTATAATTGGAAAAAACCTACTCTTATAGTTGAAATGTCTAGTAAATTAATAAAACTATCAAACTCTAACAAAGGGAATATTTCCTAATTTGATTATATTTTAAAGCTGTTAGTTTCTGACCTTGTTATGAGAGAGTGAAAAGGCTTCTCCAATTAGTTGGTAGGTTAGTTCTTAGATGTTGAAAGATTCAAAGTCATGAGCTGTTGAAGGCAGAATCCACGTGGAACGATTGTGTGATTATTTGGATGGGGCTTTCTTTTTTTATTTTTCTTTTCGGCATTTGTTTGCCCTTTTTTTTTTTTGGGGGGGGGGGGGGGGGGGGGGGGGGCTGTGTGGTGTTGGTTAGTACCATTGGTTTTAAAGGCAGAAGCCACATGAAACTATTTGATGAAGTAAAGAAAACTATCACATTGGATTCTAGGATCCAACAATTGGAGTTAAAAATACCCTTATATTGAGAGGGAAGAGCTTTGTAATAATGTCTCAAGCATCACTTGTACTAGTAATTGTGCAAAGTTCCAATTTTTTTTTTACTGAATTACATTAGTTGAGAATGAAGTCACAATGTTATTCATATATTATTATTTAATGTAATTTCTTTTCTTTTCGCAAATTTGTAGTTACATAACTAGCAATCACTACTGTAGAAGGCACATTTCTGTAACATATTTATGCTCGTCCATCAAACTATTTTTTTGTACTTATCCACCTGACATTTCATCAATTCCACACATCAAGTTAAAAATTTTCCTTCCAAGTAGCAAAACCAGGCTGTCTTCGATACAATTACATATATGTTGACTTTCATGAGAACAAACTCATTGTCTTACAAGAATATTATGGTTACCATTGTCTTACATTTACACTTTTACAACCTTAATTTGAAGTCTGAGAATTCATTACAACCTCACTGATTTTCCATGTCACCCTTATTGATTAAAAGGAAAATTATATATGCTCATTTTATATTTATAATGCAGGTGTGGTTGGCTTGACTCCCATGTAATTGAAGGTACATAATTGGAATCACCCTGTTCTTTACCGCGTGACATTTCTCACTGTATGACAGAAAACTGCCATTATATTCTCTATTCAATAATTTGAGATTGTAATCATGCTATGAACGCAGTGTACCTTTGCTGCTTAATGCTGTTCAATACTTTCTACCTTGTGAATTAGGACGTGATGCATAAATCATGTTTGTAGAAGTTATTTTCGCTTCACTTGAACTTACAAATAAGGTTCAGTGGCTGAAAACATTTTGCTCGCTTTTCATGTCGAAGGGTCATGAATGGTTAAATTGTTTGCAGGATTAATTCAGTGGCTGTTTTGTTTATTAGGGTCATGAAGAAAAATGCAATGTGTTCCCATTCACAGAATAAGATTAGTTATATGGTGGAAACATTATTAACAGGTAGGAGAGACGCACATGTTCTTACATCCACATCCTGCGGTTGATGCATAAAATACTAATTATAAGTTGGAATGATCAAAACTAAAACATGGCATCATTGCAAAATAGAGTAATAATCTTAGTAGCTGCTCACATTATAAGTTGGAGTACATAGAGATGCTACCAAGGAAGAAAAAGAAATTTAAAAGTTTTATTTATTGTAAGGAACAATTTAATTTTGTTTAACATTGCACAGAAAGTGCAAATAATAATAATAATATTATTTTACCCCCCCCCCCCCCCCTCCTTTTTTTCTTCTTCTCTTACACTTTCAATTCGACATGAAATCTGACGTTTTATTTTTATTTTTTATAACCTGAATAATTTTTTAATTTTTTATACTTATTCGTAGGATCATGGTGTTAACGTAGACGTTAAGTTAGTAACGATGCTAATGCAATAATTGATATTGAAAAGTAAAATGACAGTCCGTGATGTGATTAAAATTGAAGTTAAGTGACCCATTTGAGATTTTACCAAAATTTTAATACCAAAAGTGAAATCAACCATGTTATCTATTACGAACATTATTAAAATTCAATTATACAAAGCAATGAGTACGATGGAACCTGTGCAATACAATACCTATTAGTTAAAAAAGAATCTTGCTAGTAGAGTAGTTTTGGACATTTCCCTCTAAACCTTTTCACACGGTAGGATTGTGCTATGTGTATACCGAGATTGACATTTTGATATACAGTCCCCTCGACAAGGGTGGGGGTCAAGATTTTTTTGGTCGTGGCCCCACCCTTGTGAGAGGACTGTACACCGGGGTGTCAACTTCGGTGTACAAATAGTATTTTTAAAGGTTGTGAAAATCACAAAGTATTTGTCCTTGAAAATCCTGCCCACATCACCATTCAATAAATATATATATTTTCATAAAACAAGTCCCTTACGAATAGAGACCTATTATGAAATTGATGAGATCTAATATTGTATTTTCTTTTTTTTTTTTTTTTTTAAATGTAAAGTAGGTAGAACAATTTTTTTTTTTTTTTTTTTTTTTTTTTTTTTTTTTAAAGTCTTCATTTGGTCTCATTTTTGTAATTGAGGTATAACACCTATGTTTGATTTTTATCAAATTCTCTTCTCGTCCTCCTATCGTATTGTGTAAGAATAAAGCTTTTTTACCAGAAAAGGTTGACATTTACTCACATGCGCATAGGTCCCGTGTGAATAAAAAATTAAAAAAAAGTGGGGTATTCCATCAACCTCTTCAGTACGAGTAGAAATGTTGATAATGTAATTTTAGAGATAAGACTGTACAATTAACTCATTAATGTACTTTTCAACTATCTTATGATAAAAAAGGAAAATAAAGGAAGGAAGTTACATGTAACTCGAATGAGGTAACATTTCGTTGTGAACATGGCATGAACAGTCATGGGAATTGCCACAAGAAGCATACAATTAGGAAGGGTAGTTTAAGGCTTGTTGAAGAATGAACAGTCACAAGGCAAGTGTGAGACTTGCAGCTTTGCAAGTTGTAGAGTTGAGTAGAAGCACCTAATTTGGGTTGGGAGTTGGCATAAAGTCAGTATCATTCATGATAGGACTTCAATAGCCACTTTATCTTTTGCTTTTATTTATTTGCATTTGTTACAACTAATTCCGCGAGTTGTTATCTACACATCATTAACACTAGCAGGCATCGCTAACAACGCCACTGGCACTACCACTAGACTCTAGTGCCTTCTATTTTGCATTTGATTTAGACAGGTTTATGTAGGATCAATGGACATGACAATGAAATTTTCTTTTACCCTTTTTTGTTTCTTATTTAAAAAATTGTTCACACTATTTAAAATATAAAAAAATAAAATTCCTAGTGAAGTTCAATCCTTTTTTCATATACATCGATTATGTTTGTGTCATTTGTCCGCTCGTAATAAACGGTAGTCAGGATTGAAATACACACAAAACTAGAATTACCCAACATTGAAAATAAATGGCTTATTACACGATAGCTCTTAGATACATTACGAGAAAAAGAGAGGTGATCTAAATTTAAACATTTTGTTGTAACAATCGAGCCGGAATAAATCTAAGAGGTAATCTAACTGCCAACCATTTACGCACAATGCTTATTAGGTTGAAATGCATAAATGTGACATAGAAATGCCTTGCTATACCTCACTAATTATGAAAAGAAAGAGATGTAAAAAGACCCAGTTTGAGTAAGACTCGAGGCTAATGAGAGCAGGTCAAGAGCAAGATAGCATAAAATTGTATTGAATCAGCACCATAGTTGACTTAATTAGGGTATGAATTGAGATCTCTTAAAAATTGTCATTCTCGCAAACAACGATTGACTGAAATTTTTAAACCAAGTTCAGATGAGGATGAAAAAGTTGTGAAAATTATTCAGTTTCTGATGTAAATAACTTAATATTCATGACCAAAAGATATCAAATGTGATAACTTGGGTCATTTATTACCAAATAGAATGTTCAGATTCATCTATTGATTTCTCTCTTTATAATGGAGTGAATTCTGAATTCAAGAGGAAATGATTAGTTGTTTACTTTAATAGAAGCCAAGGCAAGAAGTCAATCGCTTTCAGTATCTCATGCTTCCTTGGTTAGTTCAAAGTGACGCGCAAATTGGCACAGGCAATATCTATAATATTAAATAGGCGATTAAAGTAATAAAGCCAAGTTTTTGTTAAAGGATGAGTCTTTCAAGTATCGGTAGCATTCATACCCTATTCTAATAGGCGAAGAAACAATATCAAAGATATAAACATATACTAAACTGAAATCGACGGTTTTTAGAAATTGAGTGAGGCGGCCGACCCCGCTCAACCTTGAATAGGTCCGCCCCTATGGCTTAATCTTACTTTTAAGTAGTGCGTTAATATGGAGTATCAAAGCTGTAAATGATGCGTGCAAATATGTTAGCTATATGTGAGGAACACAATATTAAATAAAATTAGACAATATGTGAAAACAAAATTATAACTTCTTCTCTCCATTTTAATACTGTCAGCATGCCTTCAATGCATCAGATTCGACTCCAATCTAATATTTGGTACACATAACAAGGGATATAGTTTATAAAAAAAATAAAAAATAAAAAATTAGAAAGTGACAACCGATCCAAGTTATACCACTTAGAGGAATAGTTTATGAAAAAGAGTTTTAAGGGTTTGCTTGAAAGCCAACCGAATCTTGTTGGCTTGCCTCTCTCTCTCTCTCTCTCTCTCAAAATAGCATACTTTTCTTTGAGTTTAAGAAGACCTGAAGTGATGATGCATTAGTCACTACGGGATGCAAAAAATGCACGTCATAAATAATGAGCAATTACAGGATGCAAAAAATGCACACCGTAAATAATTTAAGTGTCTAATTTTTAACGGCATACATATAACGCATGCCGTGAATAGACTATATTTACGGCGTGCCGTAGATGCACGCCGTAAGTTAATACATTAAAAAGCTCTTTTTGTTGTAGTGAGTGTTACAAACATACCTATTTTTTTTTTCTAAAGAAAAAAAAAAGAATTCTTAATTTTCTCTATTATTTTGAAATATTATTATGACATTTTTTGTCCCTTTAAAAGTAAAAATTCCTTTTGACGTAATTTATTATCATGACATATTTAATAAGATAAATTGTACCAAATTCAATTAATATAGCCCATGTTTGGTTTAGCTAAATATCTTAATAGTAAGTCAAAGAAAACAATTATTCAGACCCACTATCTTTTAATCTCACATTCTATCAATATTTATTAAAATTTATTAAAAATCTGATTTTTATTTAAACCAAATAGGGTCATCTTTGATATTTAATACTTTTGCACACTTTGTTAAAAACACTTTTTCAAGTAGGAAACGCAAGGAATATTGGTGGCCACAGGCTAATTCATGGTAACTGTCGACTAGGGCGAGTTTGAACTCCAAACGCTTTAATACAATTGATTATATATATATATATATATATATATATATATATACACACATACACACATAATAGAACCCATCCACAGTTTCTCTCATCTCACTCTCCACTTTCTTACACTATTAAGTAGTGTCCTTTCCAAGTCTTGTTCTAAATTCTAATACTCGTCTTTTGGGTATATGGAAATGGAGATGCTAGAAGAGTTTACAAAGCACAAGGATCAAATGATCCTTAAAAGAAAGCGTACAAAGCAGCTAAGGCCATCGCACTCTAGCTCTTCAAGCGGTGGTGGTTGTGGTGGCGGTCGAGGAGGGGGAAATGAATTCCGTTCATTGGTTTCTTCTCCCACAACCACAACAACATCAAGTGGAATATCTACAAGTACTGAGGAAGATGAAGACATGGCCAATTGTCTAATTCTTTTAGCACAAAGTGGTGACAAGGTGGAGAAATTTAGTAACCGAAAATTCATAGAAATGGCCAATATAACACAAGGAAAGGTTGGCATCTATGTTTACAAATGCAAAACTTGCAATAGAACTTTTCCATCGTTTCAAGCTTTAGGTGGGCACAGAGCAAGTCACAAAAAGCCCAAGTCTTCATCAGATGATCAGAAAAAATCATCACCGTTAGATCACATCGATGAAGAAAAGAAATTGATCATCGCTAGGCTTAGTCCACCACCTTCAATCCAATCATCAAGCAAAGTTGAAATTAAGCCTAAAATCCATGAGTGTTCAATATGCGGTTCAGAGTTTTCATCAGGACAAGCATTGGGAGGTCACATGAGAAGGCATAGGACAGCACCAAATACAACTAGAATTGGCACCGATGATTCTGAGGAACCTAGAAATATTCTTGCTCTGGATCTTAACCTCCCGGCGCCACTGGAGGATGATCACCGGCCGGACGAAAAGTTTCTTTTCTTCTCCTCCCCGGCCTTAGTCGATTGCCACTACTAGAATACAAGAGTTGACATTGATTCAACAAAAAAAAAATGTTTCACATTTTCTTTTTATCATAATTATCAATTGCTATAATTCATAATTCATTAATATTGTTGTCATTAATTATTTCTTTTTCAGTCTTTCTTGCTTTTCATGTTACGTTGAAAGCTGAATTCTTTGAGTAAGTAACAAAATACAGTTCACAGTTGCTTTCATTCACGAAAAGTTAGTGATGAGCCTCATTTTTTTAATATTTATTTTCTCTTATTTCTTTGAGTGGAAAAGGGATTTCCGACCCTCCAAAGTGTTAAAGAACGTGTAGTGTGAGTGAGATAGAGAAAGGGATGGCATAGCATGGACATGGTTAGGCATAACCAGCACCACAACTAAAGTCGTGGATTAGGTTGTCTTTATTTTTTTTCGTCACAAGTAAAAACTTCCTTTGTCTGTCTGTTTCATTAAATGACAAAGAATTAAGCGGATAGGAAAGATGGGTTGGTAACTGCCTTTCCATGTGCGTATCCATCTGTATTAATATATTTTTCTATGTAATATGTTAAGATTCGAACCATGGACCATTCATAGTTAAAAAGTGTGCTCCCAAAATTATGAAAGAAACGTGTTTTCAAAATACACTTCTCTTAGTGAATGCTATTATCTGGATCATGACATCTGGCTTCTTGGTGACCTTCGGAACAGATTCTAGATGTTTCTGACTTTATATCCATCCATGCGACTGTTTGACTGGACACTTGATTCATTTCATTCTTTAGTAGGTTCGACAGTTGATTACCTTTAAAGAGAACTCCTCATTCTTTGTGATTAGGGTTTCTCATTCTTGGTTGATTCAAGTGTGTAAATGTTAGAGAAGTAGTGAAATACTCCAGATCGAAAGCCTACTATACTGTTCTAAGTGGTTTGGGTAAAGAATATGTCTGATTCGTTTGAGAAGTAGACTTTGGGGGCGAGTTTGTGTGTTTCGTTGTGATTTCTTGGTGGAAAGTACTATGATATGAAGTTTTTCATTTAAAGATAAGTCTCTATGAATTGATCTTGTAATATCTCAAACTTATTGTATTGTGGCTGCCTTTTTGGCTTTATAGTACAACCGAGCTTTATCAATTTACAATGAATGCTCAACAGGGGATTAGGCGTTAAAAGCGATCGTCAAACCTCTGGGGCTACGGCCAAAAAATCCGTGTTGATTTTTCATTTCTACAATTTCCTTAGGTGCTCTATTATTAAGTATTAAATCTTTGTTAATCTTGGTTGTTTCTTGACTTTTATAATACTTCACTTTTAAGCTTTTTATTTTTTATTTTATTTGTTATGTTTGACAGTTTTAAGTAACTCTCATCCCACCAATTCGCACCTACAAATTCAATTGAATTATTCCTAACATTTCAAGTTTCTTAACTAACACATTACAGATATTATCCCCTCATTCTAACCTCAAAGGGTGGTGTAATAGGTTTAAAACCTGTTTGATAAAAGTTGCTTCTGAGATTAAAAAATTGCTTTTGAACATGTTTCGATAATTTTTTAGAAATAATTTATCTGATTAAACAATGTCCCACCTAATTTTGTCGATTGCTAAACGACTCAAGAGTTAAGATAACTGATTTTTTCATGAGGGCGAAGATAAGCCAAAACTAGAACAAAAAAAAAAAAAAAGGAGATAAAGAGTCTATATGTTAGGAGAAATTAGGTAGAGAATAACCTTAGATCTCCATTAGGTAATGATGGAATTAAATGTGATTAAAGGTCCATTTAATGTTGTGTCAACTGCCATTAAAAATTAGCTGAGAAATTATGTAAGATAACACTGAGATGGGCTTGGTTAATAATGGTTGGAGTGTTTGTTATGTTCACGTTTCATTGGTTATTGTTTAGGCAAGCATGTGGCCATGTCTAAATACATAAGAGAGCGGAAGTGATTAGAGGATTCTTTCAAAATAAGCACATGTAGTTGGGGGCTATCTTGCCAAAATATATTTCTTACTTTATATTATATTTATTTTTTGAAAAATTAGCAAACACTTAATGAATATTAGGTACGTTGGATTCTGTGGAATAATGCACAAATATTGTTCAGTACAATATATTAAACATGTCAGAGCGATCATCTTTTGCCGTTAATGACAAGGGAGTCGAAAATTAATAAATAATCTCGTACTTAAACACAAAATCTTATGTGAATGAGGGCTCTATTTGGATATTTCCAATAAGGACTTTGCTATATGTACTGAATTTTTTTACTTAATCTCTTATCGACTACTCACAATAAGGGGTGGGGATCACGTTTTGAGATTTTTTAATTCACACGGGTTCCGTGTGCATGTAAGAGGAGGTAAACAATTCGGTACACATTTGTGTGGACAAATAGAATTATTCTTCCAATGACTTGACAATTGAATATTTGGCTCAATTTAGGCATTTCATACTTCAATGGTCACCATCAAGTGCCACCACTAGAGTGTGATTTTTTAGCCCATTCGAAGTAATCGTGTGGACAACTCAGAAAAATACATATTTGAGGGGCAACCATTATGACTTGACACATGGTTGGTTTTCAAAAATTCAAGCTTGTAAGTGAAAAAATGCCTAAATATTTGTAAATTTGCAGACTAAATAGGATAATATCATGTAGTACCGGATGTAGATAATGACTTTCATCACTCTCCAAATTGGTGCTAAGCGTTCGTAATGTTATAAAACAGTAACGATGGAACAAAAACACGAACACGCGTGTATGAGACAGTGCATGAACTATTGATAGAAACAATACAATATGATGTGAATAAAGTCCCTTGTACAGAAGAGGTTGATAGAAGAGTTTGACATCCATTCACATGCGATTGGGTTCCATGTGAATAAAAAAAATTCAAAAAAGAAGTGGGACCTCCTATTGTGAGTATTTTGTCAATCTGTTCTGTACAAATAGCAGGATTGGATGTGCTATTGGTGCAGCCTATGATTTGTCCGAAGTCTTAATGAATGAATTTTGCGTGCCATTTTAACAACAAAATATAACATGAAAGGATTAAAAAATATTACAAATTTTCTTGACCTGGTGGAGTTGACTTTTTTTCCATTTAAAATAAATAAATAAATAAACTAGAAAATGCTTTGACAATAAACTAACTTTTCAACTACAAAATATAACATTAAAGGAATAAAAATTATTACTAATTTTCTTAACCTAGTGGAGTTGACTTTTTTTTCTTTTTTTTCCATTTAAAATAAATAAACTAGAAAATGCTTTGACAGTAAACTATTTTTTCTACTAAATTGAATAGGTAAAATTAAAAAAACGATTGCATATTAAAGGTTTTAAATAAAGTCATCTCATTCAATAATTATTGTCGTATCGATGATCGAAATATTCTTACAGGCCATTGATCTTTTCTTTATAATTATTAAGAGGAATAATCAAGTAAATTATTTAAAGAAGGCGATGACTCGAACAAGATAAAAAAACTCGAGAATTTTGTGTTGACTTTAATTGTTCATATATATAAAATAACATTTAAGGGTGGTTGTAAAAAGTTTTTGATAAAAATTAATGAAATGTGTGGTTGAAAAGTTGATAAAAATTGTGGATCAATTGAAATTTGTTTGGTAAAATTAATTGTCAACTTTAACACCTCAACTTTTTAATAATTTTTTAAGTTATACCAAACAAGCACTTGGATGTATGCTACTGACTCAACTTTGATCATTGGCTTTACCGGCACTTCAATTTATTTGAAACTACAAAGTCAATTAAAGAGCCAGGTCTTTTTTTTTTCTTGTATTTGCGACACATGGATTCTTTAAAATATGGATGTTTCAAACTATTTGAAAGTGCCATTCATTTACCATATTTTTTATGCTGTGCCTGATCAATGCTTCAAACTAGTACAAGTATGCATCTACGTCTGTGCTTATGCAAGCAAAAACAATCAACCCCAGTAAATTCAAAAAAAAAGAAGATTGGTCGGGTTTGCTCTTATGAGGTTGACCTTTTGGAAAGATCAAATCAATTTTACTAAGCTCAACCAACATCTTTGTTATAATTCGGATCAGATTTAAAATCACTTTATTAAAAACGAAACAATTCTAATATCAGTTTGTTATGAAAAACGGAAGATATCGAATTAATCCAATACCAAATTGTAGGAGAAAATAAGATATTATAGCTATAATATGAAGTAATTAATCACAAAATACAAGAATAAAATAATTTGTAGAAAATTGAGATTTTATTATAATATAGAGAAAGATTACAAGAATTTTGTGTTTATGATTTGTCTAACTTATAATGAGGTTAAACAATCTAACTAAATGGCAGAGAAGAACCATATATATGTATGAAATAATTCAAGCCCTAAAAGTATAGTAGTGGATGAAATAGGGCTCCAAATAGAACTTCAACTAGAACTTGTCAAATAGACTTCGAATAGGATTACAAAAACATTCCAAATATAATTCTTCTTAATGTAAACTTTAATTAGAACACCCAGTTATCTTCAACAAAGAAATCGGGTCACAACAGTTGTGAAGTTTTATGTTTCGCTATTGGATCGCAATGCAAGATTTTTGTTGTGACGGATTAGGAAGTGAGCATTGCTCGCTTATATGAGATTGACTTTGTTATTTTTTTTCCCCACTTCATATTTTATTGTTTAGAGACACGATTTTATATAGTCGTGATACTTACACCATTGAAGAAACATGTGATACTCTATTTTCAAAGGAGAAAATGAAGCATATTGTTAAAGTTCATGGAGATGACCTTGTTCTGCATTAGGTTATCTCCGCTACTTATGTCTAGAGCATCGTCTCTGCTGCTTACATTCACAGCATCGCCTCTGCATCTACTTATCACAATTGCTTATATATTCAGATTCGTCTCAACATCAAATCTCAACAAAATTGAAGCATCACTTCAGTATGTTCAGAACAACTCAAAATTGAAATTAAGGCTTCTAAATAATATTAAAGGTTTTCCATGAAATGTCCCATTTTCTTAACTCCAAACGTGATATATATATATATATATATATAATTGAATTTGTGAGACTATTGTGATACTAGTATCTTAAAATCATTACATTATTACTGCAATCATGTCATGATACTATTTTCACTACTGCTAGTACATATGTTATGTTATCTATATCATCAACATATTACTTGCTTCACATTAGTAATATTATTATACCGAGTTGAGCAAGCACATGATTTACTATGATGCATAACAGACACTTTACACACATTTTGGAGAAATTTAGCCCTTGTTTGAGCCCCATTTTTTCATCAAAATATATTTTTCAACAGTAATTTGACTTCATTTCAATAACACATTTTTCAATAAAATGATACTACACTCAAATCCAAAATTTTTCCTTATTTTTTAACCACACATTCTCCATCATAACACTATTTCAAAATACATTTTTTTCAAATAAATGGGGCTCAAACAACCCCTTAAACTATCACTACTTTTCTTTATTGTCATTATGTGGAAGAGCAAATGGATCCCAATTTATTTTATGTATGTGTGGTGGAGATATTAGTTGTATTACAAATTAGTTTAGTCTATATTATAGAGGAGATGCAACCTAAATTTCGAAAAATTATATGCAATATCTATATTTTGAGGCAATTTGTAAGTCCTCGCTTATTCAGATTCACACATATTTTTTGAGATAATTTGTAAATCCTCACTTATTGGAGCGGTTTATATACTTGAGGCAATTTGTAAGTCCTAATCTATTTGGGATTGATGCATATTTTCGAGATAGTTCGTAAGTCCTTACTTATTGGAGCTATTCATATTTTTGAGACAATATGTAAAACCTCACCTATTTGATTACTTATATTTCGAAATCTAACCCACACATGAATGTACAACTCAGACTATGGACTATTGTTACCCTTATATATTACGTGACATACACATTACAGAGGGGTTCCACGTTGGCTGAAGTGACATTGACTATTTAATTTGATTGAGTCTATTAAATCAAACAACTTCATATTGGGCCTGGCTCAACATACTAACCCAAGTTTCCCACTTATATTTTCCTATATATATATATATATATATATATATATATATATATGATTTCATTCATAATCAATGTATATTTTATAACCCTAACCAAATTCCCTCTCTCTCTATTGCACTGATATTTCTCTCATTCGATCGTTGACTTGACAGTCGGAGTGCAAATGATAGTCGAACCTTTTTATCGATTGACGACATTTGCCTTCTAAAGAGTGCTCAGTGTGTAGGTGATGTATACGTGGAGGGGACGAGGTCATGATTCTGTTGGCGCATTTTTTGGGGTTAACAATTCTAATTACTGACGGCCATGAAATCAAATTTAGGGCCTAGTGTAAGTTGCTCCAATAAGTTCTAGTCCTTAATCGGCGAACACATTCAGCCTCACTTGAGCTGTAACATCGGGATGGAGCTTTAGCTCTGCAACATATTCTCATGTTTCCCCCAATCTCTAGAAGAGAGACAATTATTTAGTCCACATCTACCTATAAAAAGCGTGTATCCCATAAAGATAGGTTGCTTTCTTTTTTCATTTGTCCCAAATTATATATCATTTTCCTTGTTGAGAATGTAGTTAATCTTTTAGTTTTTTAATATGCTCTTATTTAATGTTCATTGTTATCAATAAATATGAACTATTTCTATTTAAATTATTATTTAATATAGAGGTATATTAGAAAAAAATGTAATATAAAAATTTTCATCTATGCTAATTACATTTTCTTAATTTATGTGAAAATAGAAATAAGTCAATTTTTATAGGACGAAGGAAGTATGTCCCTTACAACTCATCAATATTGTTTCTTTTAAGTACATAGTATATGCAATGGAGCTAACAACATTATGAATGCATAATTAATGGTTGCCACAAAAATAAGGTTAGTTTAATGGTGGTAGAATATGTCTATGGCATTGTAAAGGACTAACGGCAAGGACTAATTAGTCACAACACAAATAGAAGCAATTGTCTAAAATATAGTGATATTATCATTAATACAGAGACTTGAGGAGTGGTATTGACGGATAAAGGGAAATAGAGTCCATTAAACACCAAATGCCTTGATGCACATAGCCTCCCTCCCTCCATTAAACTCTCATATTGCAGTGTTGCAGTACATGCTTTATAATATCAAAATAGTGGTGGCCTTGTATATTGTCAAGGCACAATTTGTTAACACGACCTATATATGTTTACCATTCCTAACCATTACCTAATCATTGCCCAAAACTGTTTGATTGTTTGGGTGGTGTAGTATTGTGTCATATGGTTCATGAATGTTCAAACAAGAATCTGGCATGCACATAAGTGTATTAAAATTTTTAAATAAATAAATAAATATGTCATTTTTCAATTAGTATTGAATATTGTTATATCATAGTAATCATTTTATTTTGACGCGCAAAGTTGAATATTAGGAATTTAGCAAAAATTATAGCAGCAAAGAATGATCATCCTTTTCTTGACAAATATAGCTTGTTTGTATATATCAATTTTCCATTTACGTTTTTTAGCTACTCTCGGCAATTACAAAAAAAAAATCCTTCAAATTATGACAAATGCCATATACACTAGACTTGCAAAAGAAGATGAAAATCACCAAAAGATGTAACATTTCTAACAAGAAGAAACTTTTATCACATGATATAGCTACTATTATATTGCTTGATCTTTAAGAACTTAAAATTTCTGGCTGCCGGAAAATTTTCTAAATAATGTTGTTTGGACATTATAAGATGCCTTTATGAGCTTCTATGATGCAAGGTAACATTCAAGGAAGATTTGACGTGGTGATGAATGAGGTGGGACCACCCGAAGCCATGTTGGGCTCTTGGGCGGCTGTCCAATGCAATTGGACTGCATCTTGGGATGATAATTTGGCTCGTCGGCTGGGGTCGCCCGTGACTCGCTCGAAAAAAGCCTGAGTCGGCCCGCAACTTGGATTTAAAAAAAACTTGGCAGCAACAAATGTTGCCTTTTTTAAGGCTTTTTTTTGCTGCCTCAAAATAGGAAGAAGAAGAAAAAAAAAGCTCGGCTTGAAAAAAAGCCCGCACCTCGAGCTCGAGCCCGAGCCTCAAATTTTGGCCCGTGAGCCGACTCGACTCGGCTCGTTGACATCTCTAACTGCATCTGCATGCCTACCAAGGTGGCTGCCCAAAACACTGTCGAGAACAACCCGTTCATGTTTTGTCCCATGTTTTTGACAACTTTTATCCCCAATTCGATTATATAACTTACAATACAATAAGATGCGACTCTAATAGAACATTGTAACTCTTGAAAATAGTTGGGAACAAATCTTATTGTATTAGATTTGAAGTTCTAATGATGAGATAATGATGAAAATATGCAAGATATGTATAATTTATTTAGAAAAAGTCAACAACAACAATTAATTTTAGTGAACTCTCAATTGTTATTGACCCTACGATCTTATTAGAGCAAAGTGTCAACCTTCAATATTCGATCAAAACATGAGTCCATCTATTTATGGTTCTCTATGCAAGCATTCAACTTATGTTATCACGAAACGGTCGAATGCACTTAATCACATGCTCAATTATCATAAAATGTAAGAAAATTTTATTTATTTATTTTGCACGACTATGCTATATTATTAAACTACACACATTGGTCATGTCCAATATATTTCTAAGTATACTAGTGTCATCACTCTTGAAATCTCTCATGATTAAGACAAATCGATCATCCAGTTCGTAGAGTAATCGACCCAGCAACATTTATTAGAACATAGTGCCAACCTTTCTTTACCAGTTTAAGACATATCATTTCTCAATCAAAGCTTAAGTCATGTATGTATGAGCTTCTCTACGCAAGCATCTAACAAATGTTATATGAAGAGATTGAATGCACATAATATTCACGTGCTCATTATATAAAATGCAATAAACTTTTAAATGATATAAATAACTAATTAATATTTTATCTAATGACAAATATTACAGTATATTCTTAATACTTCTGGCTTATATCCAAAATAAAAAACCACTGCTATGCAATGGAAAAGAGGTGTGTGTTTGAGGAGATAAATATTTTCTTCTTGTTTTGTAGGGTGTAAGTAATAAGGAAGAATATTATATTGAAATATGATTTCAAATGTAATAAGGAGAAAATTAATGTTTATATAATAAAAATATGATTTTAAATGTTATGTGGGATGGCTGCTGATGAATCTAATTGATTTTCCATGCCATTCTTATTCTGTTCTACATGTTGCGAAAGCTCGCTCCAAAATCTTCGATTTAGTGATTTTTGGGCTCAATTTCACGTTAACCTTTTTCTTTCAACAACCAAACTAAACCGCTCAACTCACAATCAATATATTCATCTCGGTTACTTCTCAATTTCACCGACAAAGGATAAGAAATTGGCAGTGATTTGTAGCCACAAAGGCAAGAAGAAAACAATGAAAACAAGGCACAAGTAGGAAGAAGAATGAAAGGGCAGCAACCGGTTTCCAGCAAGCACAAGGCACAGCCACGTTTGTTTTCTCTCTTTTGCAAATAACACACCAAAAACGGCTGGGAGCAAGCAAAGTATATATATAGGAATAGGTTAGACTCTAATTGGGCCAAGAGAGAGGTCAAATGGACCAAGGCTCAAGAGCTGTCCTGAACTATGAGTAATATTAATTTCTTTAAGTTAATTCCAACGGTCCATGCTATTTTCAAGTCAGGTCTTTAGACTTGATTGTGGGTAATCAATTCACCCATGGTCGAGTCCTGTAAAAATATAATCCAGTTGTTTAACATCATCGTCAATGATTTATTGGATATCAAAATCTAGCACTACAATATTAAAATCACCTTCGATTATTGATTCAAGTGTATATCGAATATCGAAAAATAAATTTTTTTTTATCTAGTTTTATATATTTAATCCTAAAATTTTATTCTCATATGTGTATTAAACAAGAACAAGTCAGCATATCCTTGTAAACTTTTATATGGTAAACGACACATACGGATCAAGGATCCTTCCAATGCATAAACACGATACTTGTGGGCTGTAGCCTGTGGGATCTTTACCCATTCTATATCTGTAAAAATCCTTGGAAGTTCTGTTGTTCGAGTTTTATTATTCGAATTTGGCTTAATTTTTACGATTTTTATTTTTTTTTGGAAGAAATAACATCTCCTTTCTTGGTCAATTGTGTATCAATTTTCCCAATAATGGATAAAGAATAAAAATCAATTAAGTTCTACATATGCTCACATTGTAATAACTAATAAGATTATCACCAAAAACAGCCTTTATTGAAAGTTAATAGCCATGCTATCGCCTATCAAGAGTAACCAATGTCAACAAACTTTCTTTCCATACGATAAATACATCAATAGATTCATTAAGAAGTCTTGTTTTTTCCTGCAACTGTTCTCTTTCATAAGCCTGTCGGCGCAGGTCCATGAGCACTGTAATCGGGACCCCAATTTATTTTATGTATGTGCAGTGGAGATATTAGTTGTATTACAGATTAGTTTGGTCTATATTATAGAGGAGATGCAACCTAAATTTCGAAAAATCATATGCAATATCTATATTTTGAGGCAATTTGTAAGTCCTCGTTTATTCAGATTCACACATATTTTTTGAGATAATTTGTAAATTCTCACTTATTGGAGCGATTTATATATTTGAGGCAGTTCATAAGTCCTAATCTACTTGGGATTGATGCATATTTTCGAGGCAGTTCGTAAGTCCTTACTTATTGTAGCTATTCATATTTTTGAGACAATCTATAAAGCCTCACCTATTTGATTACTTATATTTCGAAATCTAACCCACACATGAATGTACAACTCAGACTATGGACTATTGTTGCCCTTATATATTACGTGACATGCACATTACGAAGGGGTTCCACGTTGACTGAAGTGACATTGACTATTTAATTTGATTGAGTCTATTAAATCAAACAACTTCATATTGGGCTTGGCTCAACATACTGACCCAAGTTTCCCACTTATATTTTCCTATATATATATATATATAAGATTTCATTCATAATCAATGTATATTTTATAACCCTAACCAAATTCCCTCTCTCTCTATTGCACTCATATTTCTCTCATCCGATCGTTGACTTGACAGTCGGAGTACAAATGATCGTTGAACCTTTTTATCGACTTACGACATTTGCCTTCTAAAGGGTGCTCAGTGTGCAGGTGATGTATACGTGGAGGGGATGAGGTCATGATTCTGTTGGCGCATTTTTTGGGGTTAACAATTCTGATTACTGACGGCCATGAAATCAAATTTAGGGCCTAGTGTAAGTTGCTCCAATAAGTTCTAGTCCTTAATCAGCGAACACATTCAGCTTCACTTGAGCTGTAACATCGGGATGGAGCTTTAGCTCTGCAACATATTCTCATGTTTCCCCCAATCTCTGGAAGAGAGACAATTATTTAGTCCACATCTACCTATAAAAAGCGTGTATCCCATAAAGATAGGTTGCTTTCTTTTTTCATTTGTCCCAAATTATATATCATTTTCCTTGTTGAGAATGTAGTTAATCTTTTAGTTTTTTAATATGCTCTTATTTAATGTTCATTGTTATCAATAAATATGAACTATTTCTATTTAAATTATTATTTAATATAGAGGTATATTAGAAAAAAATGTAATATAAAAATTTTCATCTATGCTAATTACATTTTCTTAATTTATGTGAAAATAGAAATAAGTCAATTTTTATAGGACGAAGGAAGTACATCCCTTACAACTCATCAATATTGTTTCTTTTAAGTACATAGTATATGCAATGGAGCTAACAACATTATGAATGCATAATTAATGGTTGCCACAAAAATAAGGTTAGTTTAATGGTGGTAGAATATGTCTATGGCATTGTAAAGGACTAAGGGCAAGGACTAATTAGTCACAAATAGAAGCAATTGTCTAAAATATAGTGATATTATCATTAGTACAGAGACTTGGGGAGTAGTATTGACGGATAAAGGGAAATAGAGTCCATTAAACGCCAAATGCCTTGATCCACATACCCTCCCTCCCTCCATTAAACTCTCATATTGCAGTGTTGCAGTACATGCTTTATAATATCAAAATAGTGGTGGCCTTGTATATTGTCAAGGCACAATTTGCTAACACGACCTATATATGTCTAATGTCTATTGACTTACCATTCCCAACCATTACCTAATCATTGACAATATGGTTCATGAATGTTCGAACAAGAATCTGGCATGCATATAATTGTATTAAATTTTTTAAATAAATAAATAAATATGTTATTTTTCAATTAGTATTGAATATTGTTATTGTTATATCGTAGTAATCATTTTATTTTGACGCACAAAGTTGAATATTAGGAATTTAGCAAAAACTATAGCAGCAAAGAATGATCATCCTTTTCTTGACAAATATAGCTTGTTTGTTTGTATATATCAATTTTCCATTTACATTTTTTAGGAACTCTCGGCGATTACAAAAAAATTCCTTCAAATTATGACAAATGCTATATACACTAGACTTGCAATAGAAGATGAAAATCACCAAAAGATGTAACATTTCTAACCACAAGAACTTTGATTATATTGCTACTATTATATTGCTTGATCTTTTAAGAACTTAAATTTCTGGCTGTCGGAAAATTGTCTAAATAATGTTGTTTGGACATTATAAGATGCCTTTATGAGCTTCTATGATGCAAGGTAACATTCAAGGAAGATTTGACGTGGTGGTGAATGAGGTGGGACCACCTGAAGCCATGTTGGGCTCTTGGGCGGCTGCCCAATGCAATTGGACTGCATCTAGGGACGCAATTTGGCTTGTCGGCTGGGGTAGCCCATGGCTCAGCTCAAAAAAAACCTGAGCTGGCTTGCAACTTGGATAAAAAAAACTTGGCACCAGCAAATGTTGCACTTTTTAAGGCATTTTTTTGCTGCCTCAAAACAGGAAGAAGAAGAAAAAAAAAGCTCGGCTCAGAAAAAATCCGCACCTCAAGCCCGAACCTCAAATTTTGGCCCATGAGCCGACTCGACTCGTTGACATCTCTAACTGCATCTACATGACTACAAAGGCGGCTGCCCAAAACACTGTCGAGAACAACCCGTTCATGTTTTGTCCCATTTTTTTGACAACTTTTATCCTCAATTCGATTATATAACTTGCAATACAATAAGATGCGACTCTAATAGAACATTGTAACTCCTGAAAATAGTTGGGAACAAATCTTATTGTATTAGATTTGAAGTTCTAATGATGAGATAATGATGAAAATATGCAAGATATGTATAATTTATTTAGAAAAAATCAACAATAACAATTAATTTTAGTGAACTCTCAATTGTTATTGACCCTACGATCTTATTAGAGAAAAATGTCAACCTTCAATATTCGATCAAAACATGAGTCCATCTATTTATGGTTCTCTACGCAAGCATTCAACTTATGTTATCACTAAACGGTCGAATGCACTTAATCACATGCTCAATTATCATAAAATGTAAGGATTTTTTTTTTATTTTTTATTTTTTTGCACGACTATGCTATATTATTAAACTACACACATTGGTCATGTCCAATATATTTCTAAGTATACTAGTGTCACCACTCTTGAAATCTCTCGTCATGATTAAGACAAATCGAACACCCAGTTGGTAGAGTAATCGACCCAGCCACATTTATTAGAAACCTTTGTTTACCAGTTTAAGACAAATCAATTCTCAATCAAAGCTTAAGTCATGTATGTATGAGCTTCTCTACGCAAGCATCTAACAAATGTTATATGAAGAGATTGAATGCACATAATATTCACGTGCTTATTATATAAAATGCAATAAACTTTTAAATGATATAAATAACTAATTAATATCTTACCTAATGACACATATTACAGTATAGTCTTGATTATACTTCTGGCATATATCCAAAAAAAAAAAAAAAAAAAAAAAACCACTGCTATGCAATGGAAAAGAGGAGGGTTCTATGTGTTTGAGGAGATAAATAGTTTCTTCTTGTTTTGTAGGGTGTAAGTAATGAATTAATCTATTTGTACACCTTATGGTGTACCAAATAGATTATATCCATCTCGCATGGGGAGGGATCCACAATTATTTTATTATGTGTGGCCTCCCTCCATGTGAGGGGGTGTAAGACTGTGTGTACATCATTATGTACACACAACATGGTCCGTAAGTAATAAGAAAGAATTTTATATAGAAATATGAATTCAAATGTAGTAAGGAGAAAATTAATGTTTATATAATAAAAATATGATTTTAAATGTTATGTGGGATGGCTGATGAATCTAATTGATTTTCCATGCCATTCTTATTCTGTTCTACGTGTTGCGAAAACTCGTTCCAAAATCTTCGATTCAGTGATTTTTGAGTTCAATTTCACGTTAACTTTTTTTTTTTTTTTTTATCGACAACCAATCTAAACAAACTCGTTCCAAAATCTTCGATTCAGTGATTTTTGAGTTCAATTTCACGTTAACCTTTTTTTTTTTTTTTTTTTTTTTTTTATCAACAACCAATCTAAACAACTCAACTCACAATCAATATATTCATCTCGGTTACTAATAGGTGTTTAGGGCCGATAACGTGGTTAATGATATCGCACAAGACCATACAAATGCATACTCGGGAAAGGGGGCACATGAGATTGAAGACAACATGTCAATAAACAAGTTACATGTTTGGGTCGAAAACCAAAAAAACTTGGATCCACGTGATAAAGTTGGTCGAAGACCTTTCTGCTCAACCGGACAAGCAACTGTCGTACTGGACGCGTCTTATCGGACGTCCGGTAGAAATCTCTGTGCATTCGGACGCACTTATCGGACGTCCAGAAGGGTCGTTCAGTACAATCTATTTTTGCGCGATTTTATTCATTTTTTACTAGAATTCTTATTTTGGCAAGTTTGTTATTTTAGAACTCTTTGATTTCGTATTTTTCATATTTCTTAGGATTTATTGTTTTAATATAAATAGATTTTCTATTTCATTGTAAGAGACAACTTTTGATATGAATTAAATTAAAACTTTTTTTTTCTCTTTTTTTTTTTTGATGAACAAATCAAACTTATTAAATATTGAATTATATTTGGAGTGTTCAAATATCAGATCGTGGGTTCTTTATTGTGTAATCAAGGGGTTCAACACATTTTCGTTATCGTTGGGTTGTTTGGTTCACCTCGTTGGGTTCAAGTCCAAAACCTAGAATTTATCAAATGATTAAGCAACATTTGTGGCGTTCGCAAATCGAGGTTCGTTGGTTTTGTGATAAAAGTCTTTCAAACTCCATTCTTGCTTGGTTGCTTGGTTCAATAATCTCCGGATCGAGAGCCTATCGTCTACAACCTGAATTTGAGTTTTTTTGACGTTTCAAATCAATTCTGTGAGTTCCATGCGATTCTCCCAATCGGGTTCTTATCAGTTACTTCTCAATTTCACTGACGAAGGACAAGAAATTGGCGGTGATTTGTAGCCACAAAGACAAGAAGAAAACAATGAAAACAAGGCACAAGTAGGAAGAAGAATGAGATGGCAGCAACCGGTTTCCAGCAAGCACAAGGCACAGCCACGTTCGTTTTCTCTCTTTTTTAAATAACACACAAAAAACGGCTGGGAGCAAGCAAAGTATAAATATAGGAGTAGGTTAGATTCTAATTGGGCCAAGAAAGAGGTCAAATGGACCAAGGCTCGAGCTGTCCGGTACTGTGAATAATATTAATTTCTCAAGTTAATTCCAATGGTCCAAGCTTTTTTCAGGTTAAGCCTTTAGACTTGGTTGTGGGTAATCAATTCACCCATCAGTCGAGTCCTGTAAAAATATAATCCGATTGTTTAACATCATCTTCCGTGATTTATTGGATATCAAAATCTAGCACTACACTATTAAAATCACCTTCGATTACTGATTCTAGTGTATATCGAAAAATAATTTTTTATCTAGTTTTATATATTTAATCCTAAAATTTTATTCTCATATGTGTATTAAACAAGAACAAGTCAGTATATCCTTGTAAACTTTTTTATGGTAAACGACACATACGGATCAAGGATCCTTCCAATGCATAAACACGATACTTGTGGGCTGTAGCCTGTGGGATCTTTACCCATTCTATATCTATAAAAATCCTTGGAAGTTCTGTTGTTCGAGTTTTATTATTCGAATTTGGCTTAATTTTTATGATTTTTTTTTTTTTGGAAGAAATAACATCTCCTTCCTTGGTCAATTGTGTATCAATTTTTCCCAATAATGGATAAAGAATAAAAATCAATTAAGTTCTACACCTGCTCACATTGTAATAACTAATAAGATTATCACCAAAAACAGCCTTTATTGAAAGTTAATAGCCATGCTATCTCCTATCAAGAGTAACCAATGTCAACAAACTTTCTTTCCATACGATAAATACATCAATAGATTCATTAAGAAGTCTTGTTTTTTCCTGCTACTATTCTCTTTCATAAGCCTGTCGGCGCAGGTCCATGAGCACTGTAATCGGGACCATGCTCAGGTGGATGTGCATGATGGTGCTTGTGGCTGCCCTTATGGTGGTTGTGGTTGTGGTGGTGGTGGTGTTGGTGATGGTGGTCATGTTTGTGGTGGCTGGGAGCGTGCGCCTGTTGGATGTGAGGAGAGAGAGCCTCTACATCCTCTTGTTCAAAAACTTCATCATTTTCTCTTAGTGTTGAGAATTCCTCCTCACTACGAGTGAGAATGGGAGCACACAGAAGAACGAGCCCGAGAAGCAGAACAAGAGAGTATACAGTACTCATAATTGGTATTTGGTGATGGCAAGGAATGAATAGGGCAGTACCTTTTTATAGTGGATTCGTAACCTACAGAATTAATTTGTGGTCAACAATGTGCTGTACGCATTAATGACTTCTACTATAACGCTCCAAAAATATTGTTGGGTTGATCAAATTAGTATAATAAAGAAGTCAAAAGTAGTAATATAATTAAGTCCTAATTCGACAATAAATTCTGGTGAAAAAAGGGTTTTAGTAAGAAGGCAAACATTCATAATAAAATTGAGATGAGGGCTCCTTATAAAATTAAGTTCTATTGGAAAATGATTTAGATTGCAATTAGGACGTCGAATTACTTCTTCCGCAATCGAGTCAATTAGCAAGGAGATTTATATACATCATTTTAGTGTTCTAAAAACCGTAAAATGTGATTGGTGGTAAGGTCAAGTTTCGAATTTTACCATTCATAGACTTTAATATATATATATATATATATATATATATATATATAATTAATTAATTAATTAATTAATAATCCTACAACTATACAATTTCCAAGTTTTCAAAAACTAGATAATTTTCAACTAGACACTTCTTACTTGATAGATAATGTGAGTACTCTCCATTGAGATTATGATGAATTTGAAAAGTCCTTCCAAATTTAGGTGTCCCCAAAAATGAAATTCATTAAATTTAGATGTTACCAACTAAGATTTTAATGAAATCCTTTATAATCTAGGTATCCTCAATAACTCATGGAGTTATAAGTATTTCATTAATAAAGATATTTTAAAAGATTTGAATGGATTTCAAGTTTAAAAATACATATAACCAACTCTTTTGAAATTTCATTATTTTTAATGAGATCCTTATGGATTATATAGAATTCATTCCAATCCACAAAATTCATTAAAATTTATAATATTTTAAAATTTATCAAAATATCAATTGAGGACATCTTAGAATCCAACAAAAAGTCTCAAAATCATAAATATATAATTATTTAACAATTTCTACAATAGACAATTAAGACAACACTCTTTATTGGACTCCAATCCAATATCCTCTTTTTCATCTAACTCGTCTTCCTGTTATTTGATACAAAAAAAAAAAAAAATAAATATCATCATGGTCCCTTATTTTAACTTAACCATTTCTAGTACATCTTCTACGTTTTAATACTTTCTTTTTTCTTTTGAATAGCCGGGACTTAAAAGAGTCCTTAATTCTTATGGCTTAAGCCTTAAAGTTCAAATTCTAAACTAAAATAAATAAATAAATCTTAGGCACGCATTAGACTCTCAACAAAGGAGTTGAACGCATTTTCATGCACCTAGGCCCTAGGTAAGGTGGGACACTTCGAAAATGTTTTTCGTCTAGATGCACTTTTAGAATACTAGGAAATATATATACGCACGCGTCAATGTCATATCAATTAATGCTATTCATCAGCAAATGATCAGTAATCTATGTGATAGTCTGCACATTTTTCTATAAAATTAAATATATTTTAATTAATTGAAGAATGTAAAAATAACATTAGATGTCGATCATGAGCATTGCTAACGAGTATTATTCAGTTCATGGCACACACAATGCATGGCAGGGAGACTTATTTATTTATTTTCATGTAGTCAAAGAGGAAAGTGATAGAGAAAGGCTAGAAGAAAGGTACATGTGTTGTTCGTGGTACGTTAAATATTTCAGTCAAGATTTATGTAGAGTTTTTTTTTTTTGACAGCCTACACACATACAAAAATGGGATCCGCGATTAAAATCATTGTGGACCCCATGGGCCGTCTCTACACTGTCAAAAACAGTGTACAATTAAACTGTACACTTAACTTAATTCTAAATATTTTAGTATTTTAAAAGGATATGTTGAGATGGTAAGAAAAATACTACATTGTGAGGTTTTCTCAATTAATGAAGTCATCTTCTTCGGTGGATATTGACGATTTGCTAAACCACCTTTAATTTGTGTTTCTGGTTCCTTTTAGTCATTTTAGTTTCTTCTACATTTCCTGCAAGTCTCGCGGATCCTTTTCCCCCAACAAATATGTGTAATTCTAATTCACTATTGCCTAAACTAAAGCCATCCCCAATCCATGGTAGTAAATTGGTGCAACTCTCACACCATCCCGCAAAGTCATATCCAACTCATTACACCAAATGAACAAATGTTTTTTATTTCCTTACCTTTTTTTTTTTTTTTTTAATTCTCAACGATGAATTTATTAAAAATTATTTAATTACAAATTATATTACTACTAAAATTATTAAATTAAAATTATATTTAAATAACTAAAATATTTTATTCGTTAATAAAAAAAATTAAAAAAAAAACTTTACATTAATATTAATATAAAAAAAAATTAAATTTAACATATACAAAAAAATACATAAAATAAAAAATTCAAATATTTTACACTTATTTATTACTTGATTACAATTTTCTACAAAATGATAATCAAATATAAATAAAATTAAGTCATTAAATAATAAAATTATAAAAACTGTAAAAATTGCACCAAATGAACAGCTTTGTACCAAAGGGAATTTGGTGCAACACTGTTCATTGAACCAATTTAGAGTGAGTTTTTGCACCAATTTGATGTTACGACCGAAGATGTCCTAAGAATTTTTTTAGTAAATTATAGTAATGTAGTTGTAAAAATGTCAGTATAACATTAAAACATATATAATATTCAATGCACAAAATTGCCTAATTAAGTAGTAACGTGCCATATTTCGGTTTTACATGGCGTTTTGGGTTATGGTAATATCATCTTATTCCGACACCATTCAAAGGTCTGAATTATTTTATTCCAAACGTTTCACAATTCTCTTCCAATTCGTGTGAACCTAGCTTGAGGCTTTTACTTTTCTACATTCCCATGCTCTGAAAAATCTAAAATTTTTTAGAGTATCTTCATATACAAGTCTTCTAATTCTATATAAGTTTCAAGTGAATCTAACTTCGTCAAGGGAACCAACTGAATTCCCTAATCTGCTATTCTTGAGAAAAACCTAATTTTGTTTTGTTAATTGTTAAAGTTAAACATATGTCTAAAAAGCAAAGTCCCCCCCCCCCCCCCCCCAACACACACACAACCATATAATGTCTCTTGTATGACGGGGATGGATCTGCCCCAGCGTGTATATATATATATATATTCTTAAAAGGTTGAATCTCAACCTTGAGGGTCCTACACTACCCCTATCATAGAGTATCGTGAGGGAGGTAAATTACAGGTTATGCCTCTAAGGATACATGATGGAAGACTACTTGTACACTTGCGCTTACCCAAAAGTCAAATCCATATTTCAGGATTCGAACCCTTGACGCGGTAGTCTCAAGCAAAATTGAATTTTTCCACCCTCTCCTTTTACCACTTGGAGATGTGCCATGGGGGCGGGTATATATATATTCTTTTTTTTTTTTTTTTTTTTTGACTCAGGAACCCGCAGCCGCTACTGGCGGAGCCCGACCACTCTTAGAGCGGAGCCCGACTACCAGTGCGCACTGGGTAAACCTGAGGGCTGGCACAATACCCACAAATCATACCAGCCAGGTAAATCTTCCCCAAGGAGAATGTGGATGTCTCAAGCGTGGGTTGAACCCTCATTGAAGCGAAACCTGGTTTCTCAGGCAGTGCCCTTTTGCCAACTCGGCCACACGCTCTTGACGGGTATATATATATTCTTGATTGAATGGCAAGTGGTGTCGGAAAGAAATAATTTGTCAGTGGAAATGCAAAAGAAGTAAAAGAAAATTGTGGGCTATAATGATTTGGACATAATTTTTGCATAAATGTTGTGTATTCATGTACCAGACTTCATAAATCGGTATGAACATGTTGGAATGTGAAATTGAAGAAAATTAGAAGAATATCATTTTGTTGAATAATTGTAGGATCATGTGTTGAACTGATATTTTACTTATCTAGAACTCCCACGACAAAAAGATGCTTTGTATATTAAAGAAATGCCTTTGTTTTCAAGATGATGGTAGTAGTGAGTGAGTTTCTATTTCGTAGGGGGAGGATGGTCAGAGAAAATAATGAAAAGAGAAGATGAAACATGTTGGCGCTATTTGAAAATTCTCTTTCGATAAGAAAATAAAAATAAAAATAAAATATGATGCTAATGGGTATAAAATGAGTAAATAATACAATAATAGAAGCATATGTTAATTGCAAGTATCTAGCTATTAGCATCATTTGCTCTTTCAAGATCATCTTGATTAATATTAAGACATTTGGTCCCATTTCTCAGCGATTTTTTTTTATTATACATATCATTTTTCTCCATTAGATGAAATAAAGTCTTCAATCCCATATCAACTCCATTTTATGTTGTTTATTATTAGCATTAAAATAAAGTAAAAGTAATTGAATTTTTCTACATATTTTGATAGCTTTCAAACTTGGTTACTTGTTGCGAATTGTTCCAATTTTACGCTACTACCGAGATACATATATAGTTAGCACTTAGCAGGTATTTCCGTGCTACTATATCACTGTTGTTGTTGTTGTTATTATTATTATTTATTTATTTATTTCATTTATTTGCTAATTCTATTCATAATATTTATATTTACATAAAATTGTTGAATTATTGTTGCCTTGTTATTGAATTGTTTGTTGCATTTTCGACTTACTATTGGATAAATTAAATGTGATCGTTGAATAAGCATTTTCACCAATGAAACAAGTAAAGATGGAAGATGAATTTTTGTTGATAATATGTTATTCTTCATCGAACAACACTTTGTAGAGAAAATCAATGTAGATTCTACTATAAACGAGTTTTATGTTTTAGAACCTCGTTAGAAACAAATTTAATGAATATCATGTAATGATTTTTTATTATATTTAAATAATTAAATTTTATTACTGACTTTCTTAAATTTCAAACCCTACCAACAAAAAATCCTAGACCCCCCCTAGGCATCGACCACTAGCAGATCCAGGGTGGGGACTGGGCCCCAACCCAATTCATAATGTTGTGGATTTCTTCTTTTTTTTTTTTTTTTTGTACGCGTTTAAGATCCGCCCCTGACATCGACATCGCCATTGAAATAGTATTTTTGTTTGAATGGTAGTATAACGTTGTCTAAATTGTGAAATTAGAGTTTAACATTTTGTTACATATAATATTTATGTGTGTTATATTTGAACATACCATTAAACCATATTTTTGAAGAAAACATTGATATATATCTAGTTTGAAATGATTAGTATAATATCAGCTTTTTTTAAGTAATTGCTGAAGAACCATTGGAATATTTTTGAAGAAAGTAGGAGACGAAATTCCTTTCGATTTGTTAATTTGTTCTCTTTCTTGCCTCTGGAACATCAAGTTGAAGTACGAAATTAAACAACAAAATGGGAATCAACAAAGAAGGTTGAAACTCAAACCTAGAATTATTAAAAAAAAATCAGAAAATGGAGGCTTCAAATGCATAAGAATACGTTTTCTTAAACTCGATTTGTAATTGCAATTTGCATTCAGGTTTACTTCGACAAATAATTTTAGCAGATATGATAAATTTTTAATGAATTCACACAGTAAAAATAAAAACTCACGTAGGGAGCTTGAACACTTTAAGGGTGTATTTGATTACATATATTTTCCTGAAAAATATCAGTTTTCCACTCAAATTTTTACTTTGGAGTGTTTGATTGCTATTTTTTTCATTGAAAATAGTTTTCAACTTTTGAAAATATGCCTAATTTTTCTTGTTTTTAAGGAAAATATTTTTTTGGAGGGGAGTAGGTTTTTGTTTTCCTCAAAACAAGGAAAACATTTTTTTTCTAGATAATATTTTTCATATCAATTAAACACACTCTTACATTCCGAGATAAGGACTTCTAGGGGAAAAGAATACGGCCGGTGGCCACCTGCACCGCACCTGCACCACTTTGGTCCATTGTTCAATTCAATAATGAGATATACACTCCAAGGTTATAAAATATATGTCAATTTTACAAGTTAGTCCCTTCCAAATTTATTTCTTAAGGCCCCAAACTTTCTCTGAGTTTATGTTTAAGTCTAAAACTTCTCGACCTATTTAAACTTTCAATATCACTTTTTATTCGAACAATTTTCTGACATAAAATTAATCAAATTCTGAAGGGAAATTTACAAAACACAACTTGCATTTAGGGTGTATTTATAACTTATATAATTTTTATTTTTATTTTTTTTGTAAATATAAATATTACATACTATAATTTACGTATCACTATAAAATAAAAGAGCCACTTTGTTTTGGCACTATTTCTATGGAATTGTGCCATTGCTCCAATTTTTTAATTATTTTTGCTTCCATTTTTTATAATTATTTTGGATTTATTTTTACAATTGTTTTTTTTGTACATCACTACATCAATTTCACATGCAACCATCATTTATTTCTTCTCTCTCATAAACTTCTTTCTCTCTCCCATTGCTTCTCACTCATTCTCCATTTTCACGCACAAGCCACCATTATTCTTTGTTACACTTCCCTTACACAATCACTTCTTCTCTATTTTCTATTTTTCTCTAACAATTTCTCTTTATATACTGCTTAATTTAGTCAGAAGTTCCATCCCAAAAATTTTAATATTTTGTTTTTATTTTCTTTTGTAGAGGTTTGAAGTTTTCATCATCGAGAAAGAGAATGATTGAAAAATGATTTTTTTGGTAAGTAAATGTTATTAGTTGCTATGAATCGAATGTATAGTGGTTGGTTAATATTTTTTTTCACATAGTTTTAACTTTTCATTGTCTGATATATGAGATTGGGCATGAACTTGACCGAAATATAACCCAGCAAGAGTCTTATCTGTTGGGTTTGTTGATCGGGAAATGACAATTTTCCAATACCTTTGATGCATTTATAATTTGATGAATGTATCTGCATCTAGGACTTTCTGGCTGTAGAAAGGTTAGTTGTTTTCTTTTTTTATTATTTTTTTAAAAATTCGGTACATTTATTTTTAAACTTTTTTCGATCTGAAATATTCGAATGTTTCTGATGATCAAACGATCTCTAGATGCTTAAGGAGCTCCGATCTAATTGTGTCTGGAGAAGAGGGCGCATGATTCCAACTTAAGCAATGGGTGGTTGTGATTTTGGGTGAGGTGAGGTGAGTGAGTGGAATAGATGAGAAGAATGGTTGATGGCGTGAAGAAATGTGGAAGAGAATAAAATTAAAAAAAAAAATGAAGAAATGTGGGGAAAAAAATTCAATTAAGTCTCGCACGATGCGGCACTTCTTCTGCGACAAATTTATTTTTTTATTTATTTTTATTTTTTTAACGTTCACACTCACACTCTTTCTTTTTATTTTATTATTTTTAACACTCACACTCTTTCGTTTCTAGATGTTATGATATGTCTGAGTTACTTTCTCGATACCAACTTTTCCATGAGTGAATCTTTCTACTTCAGCATATTTGGTTTAATACAAAATTTTCTTTTAATTGTACAAGGAAGTTCATGGCAGTGGTGATGTTCTAGAATCAAATATATTTCAAACATGCAAAAGAGTTGGTGCTTTAGTGACATATTTCCGTTCTTTAATTTTTTTTTTTTTTTGTGAAACTGCAATTTTTGGAGCTTAACGTGTGTCTAAATTACTTTCATCTATTTATGCTTTTTACAGTTACTAGATGAGAGGAACATAAATGTACTGCAATTTCCATAAACATAAGATCGGTAAAAGAAAAAATCTCACCTTTACTTAGAATTTTATTTGTTGTTAAAAATTCCACCTTGAAGCTTCATTTTGCCAATGAGCAGGAGACCGACATCGATGAAGAGTTTGGAATGCAGCCATACTGGAAGAGTGATTCAAAATTCTTTTGCAAATTTTTGTTTTTCCAATACAGATGTTTGTAAGTTCTCTTTATATCTCTCTATGATTGTCTTAGTCTCTTGAATTCATTCTTGAGGAGTTTTTTGTTAAACAAACTTGACCATAATGTTCTATACATTACTTTTTTAACAACCTAAACAAAAGACTAAAATTGGTACCTTGAAATCAGAATTGACATTGGCAAGGCCAATTTATTGTGGTCTTTGAGAGTCCCATATACTTTTCTCCATGTCTCAAGTGTTACCAATTGTAATTTGTAGCCAACATCTTAATTTTCTTCCTTTCCTTTATGTTGCTTCTCTCGACGAATTTAAGGTGTTTGTATAAACGCCAATAGGAAATATTTCGTTTCTCAACATAATATATTTGCATGTGTTTGTTTTACTATAAAGCTGAATTTTTCAACTTCTCATGTAATATATATGTTGTTGTTTTGAAAACTATATAGGGAAGTTTCAAGTGCATTGTATATTGATGGTTGCTTCATTTTACTCATATGTAGATTGATATTGGTTTAATTTTCTTCTTCCCTACAACTTGACTATTTAATTCTTTGATTGTATTGCCTTTCTCTCACTAAATTATCTATTCTCTTATTTGCATTTAAGAATTATAAGTTCTATTTTTTTTGGTCAAATGATACTTGCAAAACCTTCAATCAATTTCACAATCGGCTAAATTTAGTAAATTCTTGAACAACCTCAATATCTATTTTTGTAATTTATGACATCTTTATTTGTTTATTTTCAACAACTTGCTTGTGATTTTTGAAATCTAAGTTGTGATTTATATGCCTACTCAAACATAAATGACGATTCGACGCTGTCCCCTACACCTTGGTTAATGACTAATGAACCCCAATGAAGACGACATAAGAAATTACATCAAGATGAAGAAAACGAATTTATACTTCATTATCTCATTAGCAGGGCATATCACCTAATGTTTACACATAGATGTATTATTTTAAACTTTTTCGTAATATATTAAATGTTTTCAATACTAATACAGATATTTTCTTGATATTTACGCTATTACATAGCCAAGTAAACTATGTCACGTGCATTGCACGTGCGTCTTACTAGTTGGTAACAAAAGCATCATTTGGTTAATAAAATTAGAAATTTATCATTATAAATACTTGAACCTACCAAAATATCCTTAATTGAAAATAACAAATTAAATTAACCTAATATATTAAATTATCTACTTTTCATAACATTTGTTTAACTATTCTATTATTAATCTTTAAAATTTAGAAACTTGTGATATTTTATTAAAGAATAATGCTGAAGGTAAAAAGTTACAAAGTGAGGATCATCCCCAAGTGATGTGATAGATGTTACAGGATTAAATGATAAGACCAATTAAATGTGTAGCTGATAAAAGATGGTTTTTTTTTTTTTTTTGTTTTTTTTTTATTATAAGGTTTACAAAATTCTTAATCATCACTTTTCTTTAAACTTCAGTTGGAAAAATAGAAGCGTTAGAATCCGACGTGATCAATGAATACTAGTTCCACAATCATTTAGGATAAATCTTAGTAAATTAAAAGTTTGTTGGACAATATAGCAAAAACTTCGTTTGAATTTAACATTATAAAACAGACAAATAAAAATATTAATTGTCATCATCTATTAATAACTTGTGCTCAATTACTAAAAAAGTAAAATTACAAGTTACTTAGCAGCTTAAAATGAACTTGTTATTTATTTTACAATTTAATAAATTTTCAAGAATTTATAATAATCTTTTGATTCCTGTTTGTGACGTTCTTTTTCTTTTTCATTTTTTCACACGAGAAAAAGAGAAGACAAATAAAATATTGTTAATTAAAAATTAAAAATTACAAAAATGCTGCTAAGTGTGGTCAAGATATTTGAATTGATAGAAACCTAATTTATGAAAAGATAGATATAATAGAGAAAAAAAAACTTAATTTTTGGATTTAAAGAATAATAGAAACTAAAATTTTAAACAATATAAATGGTATGCAAAGTGTTAGTAATGTAACCTATTGGATGTGATATGTTATTTTCAATTATGAGTATTTTGATTTTACTATGTAGAGAATGGCAAATTTGTAAATTCACAAAATGTGATATATAAAATATAAATACACCCTAAATGCTTGTGTAACTTTCCAATGCCGAAAAAAGATCGCCTTGTAATAAGATAACATAAACAAGATCATGCGGGACGCTAACAAAATTCATAGCTATACTATGATGAATGACCAAAATTATCAAAGAGCTCTCCACAAGAAAATAAGTATATTATGAAACAGTCATCAAGAAACTGAGAAATCCAAGTGTTGTCTACAAATAATCTATTTTCCAGTGTCTTGATGCACAGGTTGGTGATGGGGAAGGCGCACAAGATGCGAAGGAGCAAGGTAACCATGCCGGGGAGGGTGAGCTTGATGGACTAAAGGAGCTCAAGCAAATTCCATGCTTAGGAGCATTGGCATGATGGTGGTGTCCATCAGGGTGGTGGCCACGGTGATGGTGAAGAGTATTATGGTGGTGGCCATGATGGACGTGGTGGCAGTGGTGAAAAGTATGATAACGATGGGGACGGTAAAAATGAACAAAAGGAACGTGACCATGCTTAGGAGCATCGGCACGATGATGGTGGTGAAGATTGTGAAGGTGGTGGACATGATGGACAAAACGAGCGTGAGCATGATGACCATGCTTAGGAGCATCAGCACAATGGTGGTGACCATTAGGGTGGTGGCCATGTCGATAGCGAAGAGTATGACGCTGATGGGGAGGGTAAACGCGATGGACAAAAGGTGCGTGAGCATGATGACCATGCTTAGGAGCATCGGCATGATGGTGGTGGCCATAGTGGCTGCAAAAGTGGTGGTCATTGGCATGATAGTGGTGGCCATAGTAGCTGCAGAAGTGGTAGTGAAGAGCATGATGGCGGTGGCCATAGTGGCTGCAAAAGTGGTGGTGATTGGCATGATAGTGGTGGCCATAGTAGCTGCAGAAGTGGTGGTGAAGAGCATGATGGTCGTGGTGGAAAGGATGTATCTTGTAAAGAGAGTCCGCGTCTGATTCTGGTTCTGATTTTAAAACAAGAGCCTTTTTCCTTTTTGTTGAGTCTTCCCCTTGGCTACGAGTGAAAGTGGGAACAGACACAAGAAGGAGGCCTAGAAACAAGAAAACAACATATACATTTGTCATGGTTGGCATTAATTTGGTAATCCAAAGAATGAACAAAACAGTAACTTTTATAGTGGTGCTAACCTACAATAAATCAAAATTGCAACTAGTTTCATGCATTTAACCAAACCCTCTTTGACAAGAATATTGCTAAAATTTAGCATTAATTAATCTTATAAAGGGTGTCCTGAATTGAGATTTAGTTGGATGTTAAAAATCATTCTAAATTTAGGTGTCATCAATTAAAATTTTAATAAATTTTAACGAAATCCAATAAACTTTAGGTTACCTAATCTAATAACTAGTGGATTTATAAGGATTTCATTAAAAAAAAAATAAGGACTTTCAAATATTTGGATTGATTTCAAACTTAAAAAGCATATAATAATTTTTTTTTTTTTTTTTTTCTAAAATTTCATGAAATACATGTAATAAAATCTTTTGTGTTGTAAATATAGTAGTATTTATGATTGATTTTTATACTTGTGCAACTTTAGTCATTATGACTCTTATATCCCTTGTAACCCTAATTTTTCCTTATAAATTTGAGGTTTTGGTTCTTAATAAATCATATAAGTCTATTGACTTTTTTTTTTTTTTTTTTTAATTTTCTCTCTATTTATAACACGTTATCAAATCGATAGCTAAAAAAAAAATTAATTTTAAAAAAAAAAATAGTATTCTTTCAAAAGAAAAGAAAGGGAGGTATTAGTTCATCTGGGTTCCAAAAGAAATTTCAATTTCAATTCATCTTCATATCACAAACGGACTCGACAAGAGGTAGTAGTAATATAATAATAATATTTTTTAGTACTTATGAAGTTACGATAATTTTTTAACACAGTGGAATCTGTTCAATTGCTCAATAATGGTGAAATCTATTTTTTGTTCTATTTTTTCTTCATGTTCGCAAAACATATTCTTTTATGATGATTATTGAATATTTTTTCTTTAATCTAATTAAATACTTTTAGATGTTCTTTTATATACCTAAATTAATAATACATCTCATTGTTGTTTTTGAAGAAGCATAACTCTATAAATAATACATAGTGATGACAAAATAAACCCGCTTTGTCTCGCCTCGGATGGGGCCAAAAAAATTCACCTGTGGAAAAAAAATTTAAAATAGAATTTTGATAAATTGTTAGTTTTAAAAATATTGTTGAACGTGTTTATAATTTTATAACATGTTTCTAATCCAACAATTATATTATACAATTGTCAATTTAAAATTTTACCTAACTAATAATTGTTTTATATAATTTATAAATTCAGTCATCCAATCTTTTTATTATAATTAAATTATCTAATCAAAGCAAGTTTATAATATCTTGATCGAAAAACTAGAAAAAAAAATTAAAATATATGAAATGACCTTTATGTTTTGGGTTAAGGGTTGAATTTTAAATAATAGCATAACTCGAAATTTTCAATTTGTATTTTATTCTCTAACAATAACATAACTCGAAAAAATAATAATTAAATGAGACAGTAAACGGGGCAAACTCCGCCCCACTGCCATCCCTAATAATACAAGACTCCTAAAGAGTTAGCATTTCTAAATAATAGTTTGTTGTTGTTTAACACAACATTTTAATTAATTTTCCACAAGAACATTATTTGCTCCTAAAAAGCATGAATTATAATTTTCATTATCTCACAAGAATATTGACATATTGTTCTTGAAGAAGCAATAATAAAATATAATATGTTCTCGAAATAGCACATGTTTGGAAGAATATATATTTTATTATGTTCTTGAAGAAACATAAAGTAAATTACTCAATACTGGGTTATAATTTTCAAAGGAATTTTATTAATATTCGAGAAAAATATAATTTATCACTCTATAAAAGACAATTCGATGTTTCAATATTCTCAAAGAACATCATATTATGCTTCTGAAAAAGCATAAATCTTAAAATATTAATAAGATTTAAGGTGGAATATCAAAATATCTGTTTAGCAGGTAGTGCGACTATGCTTACAATTCTTAATAATAAAAGTACTTCTTAAAATTTAATATTAGCAGAAACCAGAAAATAATATTAATATGATATTAGGTGCATCAAATATCATTGAAAGTTTAGGAAGAGCTTGTATTATTTTATCAAATAATATAAAATTATATATTGATGATGCATTTTATTCTAGCAAATTCGAAAGAAGTTTGCTTAGTTTAAAAGATATATACTAGAATAGATATCACATTGAGACGATGTAAGAAAATAGTATATAATATATTTGCATAATTTCTTTTGTATCTGGTTAGAAGCAGATGAAAGAAAAACTCCCAACACTCACTTCTGGCATGTGTTATACATTCAAATTATTGAAATCAAAAAATATCACGACCCGTTCGTTGACCATATATTAACACTATACATTATGGAAGAATTGTATTATTATTTTGAAACCAAAGTGCATGAATTTGTAGAATATGGACAACCAGCACTACTGTGATAAAACATATTGATATCTCATCATTTCGTGGTTCGATCATCGTGAATGTTTAACAGGAAGTTCACAACTCTTTGTCTTTCAAATTCAACTGTTCCTGTAAAAATTCGACTATTCATTTTTGAGAAATAGCTACGTATTCAGTAGCAAATTTTAAATACTATAAAATTTTCAAATTTACATATTTAAAGAATGTGAGATTTGTCAACTATTCAAGGTCTTCTAAAGCTTTCAAATTCAAGTAAGTGTGTTCTTTAAAAGTCCTTCTATTCCTATTATATATTATATTTGTGAATTTTTAGATTAATTAATTATTTTGATTTAATTTGTGGTCCTAAAAAAGCATAATTAGATATTATATTTTTGTACTAAATGAATATGGTGTTGATATTATAGAATAAACACAACTCACCTTGTATAAAGTTTCAGAAAAAATTATCTGCTCCTGGAGAACTTTTCATTACAATTTCAATATTCTTCTATATTGATATATTGCTCTAGAAGAAGGGGAAAAAATGTTAGATTTCTTGAAGAATAACACATTGTGTTCTTGAATAAGTACAAATTTATACATATTATTATTTTAGAAGAATGTTATGGATAATTTAAATGTATTTTGAAGAATATTGTTCTATTACTTGTGATTAATCATAACATAGTATATAACAGTATTCTAGAAAAATATTGTTTTTATACTAGAAAAGAGTTAATATTGTATTGTGTTGGAGAATAAAATTTTACTATTAATAGAAATTTATTCTCTACTAATTTAGAGGGAAACATAATAAGTTTATAAAATGTGTCATACAATTGAAACATACTATATTGAATTAGATGTTCAATTTAATATTATTGTTTGAGATGACCAGGTGAACCATCATTGGATCAATAATGATACAAAATTCAAAATTCAAAATGGGCATTCAATGAAGAAACTGAATATTCTTCAATCCAATGAAGTCTTATATATTATTTGTGCTATTTATCGAAAATTGATCATTAAACATCACTAGCTAAAATAAGGATTGAATTCCATATATTTTTGAATCAGAGTGATAAACGGGGTCCCATTATCTTCCATGTTAACCATTTAACTATTATTTATATCTAATAAATTTGAAATACTTATCTAGGTGATTACATAGTATTCGCGACCTAAAATTTACGAAATTACTGCTCAAATTTTAAATTATGAGTATAATTTCAAATTATACAATTAAGATGGTATGTCTGGTTAATGCTGGTGATCCTAAATCTCAACTATTTAATTAGTGTTAATTAAGATATCGATAAATGATTTAACACTATTGTCTGTTAAACGCCTCTAATTAATATAATTGAGAACAAAATACTTCCCATTTTTATTTAGGAAATGCTGTTACACATCATATCAAATCATAGTTCTCCATGTTTTAATTGGTTTATGGTTAGCACTTGATTTCTTCATCTAATTATTTGATAGTGCAATATATACACAATTAATCTACCACATTGCATTGAGATAAAAAGTAAAGAATGTTGAGAAAAATGCATAGTTTGAACTCTTATATAATATCTCAAACCCTAATGGGTGATATTTTATAAAGTAGTTTGCTGATTGTCAATTTAATTGGACAATTTTCTCAGTATTAGGGGGGGTGGGGGGGAATTAAGAAGTTCAGAATAATGTAGAAATGCATTATTATCTAAATCCTCGTAAAAGATAATTCGAACCAAAAGTTCGAAATATAAAATATTTAGATGCATTTAGTGATCAAAGAGATCAATAATATCTCACACACTTACTTTAAATGCTCTATCTCGAATTAACATTCTGAAGGACAATTATAACATTATATTTGATAAATTTATGGCACATTTGAAATGTGATGATATTGAATTCTAATATAAAAATCTCCAAATGAAAATGGAGCAATTAGCAAAGATGATCTCATTACAAATTTTAAAATTTCAGAAGATGTTTAAGTACCGTATATATTGAAAGTCGAGATATTTCAATAAGTCATGTTGTTATGCAAAAGAAATAATCGAAAAGAAAAAGTTGTCGACAATACTTTTACACATAATGTACTACATTATATTATGAATAGGAAGGAATCAAAATAAAATGACGCTATTATACTAAAATTGAATTTCCTAGGGAAACCTAAAGTTTTTGAAAATTGAATACTAGTGAAACCTAAAGTTTTCGAATCTATAATTTGAACACCTAAAAGTATATTCTTATGTGAAATGAAAATGGTAAAGTAAAGTTGTAATATAAAATATACGATTCTTTACATCCGTTTGGTTCCCATTTTTTTTTCCATAAAAATGAAAAATATGACTGTTATCCATCACATCTAGTCACCATTTTTTACTTTACATCTCTTGTATGGGGCCCATAACGACTATATTTTTCATTCTCATTTTACAAATAATGTATATCAAACATGGTTATGTGAATTTCTTGAAACCTTATGTAAATAGATAAGTTTTTATGTAGTGGATGTAATAACAAATATCTACTTTGTTTGCGTGACAATGCATAAAATTTGATATGCATATAATAAATGTGATTATAATCAACTTACTTTATATCAATTTAATATTATCCATGTAAGATTAACTATGCCTGACCATACTTCAACTAATATTATCATGAGGGAGAGTAATTACGCACTGTGTAGATCTATTCAAATTCACGAAATACATTAAAAATTTATAATCTTTTAAAATCTATTCAAATCCACTATGCCTAATCTTAAAAGTTCCTAATTGAAACTATGAATTTCTCTGTACGTTAAATCAAGAATATGAGGTTGCGTTTTAAGCTTCCTATTATTTTCATCTTATTCTTTATGCACAGAAACATTTACATAGTCCGTGTTTCACACACACACACACACACACACAGCCAGAGCCACAAATAGTATTTCATCATCCACTTTGCAAACCACAAATAGTTTGCTTCGAGATGAAAATTTTACATTTTGGATAAGTTTGATGGTCAAGCCCAACATCACGTGAACCTGTATTAATGTAAGTGTTGGAATGGTGAAATAGAATTACTCGAAGATTAAAAAAATTCTTTAATTTAAAAAATTAGATCATTTAGATGTTCACATGTATTATATATCAAGTGTAAATGATTCGAATATTTACCTGAATTCTATGATTAATTCTTGTATTGGATCTGAATCACAAACTTTCAACTTTTGGATCACGAGCTTTCAGCTTTTAATTTCAAGAACTTGATTCTTCAAACCTTCTAGACTTCTATTGTATTATCCAAAGTTGAGACTTCACCGATGAGTGAACACCTTCTTATGAATCAAGAAAACTAATTCTTGTAAAGAGCATTTGAATAAAGCAAGAAAAATAATTTCTCTCTCTTATTCTCTCTCCAAATTTTAATACTGTGAAATTATTGTTGTAAATTTTGTAATATTATGTATGATATCCGGGTTCCTTCTTTTTTCTATTTATAAAGATAAAATAATTCCAATTCATCTACTATAAGAAATCGAAGTACAAACAAAAGTCTTAATTAAAATTCAAATAGAAATTTTGATTAAAGTTCAAATCCAATTAGACTATATTTAATTACATGTATAATCCTAGAACATCAATCAAAATTATAAATAAGTTTTACAACTTTCATAGCAATTACAAATAAGTTGAAAACTTTATTGTAATTAAAATTAAGTCCAAAACTTTTATAATAATTGTAATTAAGTTCCAAACTTTGCAAATTACTACACTTAGATCCTCTATTAAATTTTTTTTCTCACCAAAAACATTAGGCTATTGAGTTAGAAATTTTTTGCATCAATTTTTCTTTCATCGTGGTTGATGTTCGTAATAAAAAAATGGAGTTGCGAAATTTTAAAATGAAAGAGAATTGATGAAACTAAATGTAAAGACTTGGGGGTCCATCTTAAAAGGTCAACCTTATTAAGAGGAGTAGCCCAAGACCTTTATAAATTGGCCTATATTTACATCTTTATTCGATGTGGGATTATATCCCTTAACATGCCCCCGCAAGATGGTGGCTCGTTTGAGCAGACCAATCTTGAAATCCATATGCTCATATTTTTGAGTCTTACAAGGATCGAATCGCTCGTTAGAGCTTAATGGGCTCTGATACCATGTAAAGACTTGGGGGTCCATCTTAAAAGGTCAACCTTATTAAGAGGAGTAGCCCAAGACCTTTATAAATTGGCCTATATTTACATCTTTATTCGATGTGGGATTATATCCCTTAACACTAAACACCGTGATTGTACAAAAGCTTTGAAGTTCAATTTTCTGCAAAATCATTTTCTTCATATAAGAGCACACGTAAAACCTACGGGATTTGTAAAGGAATGTTGTTTTGGAAGATGAACTAGTAGTAGGAGCTGCTTTCTTATGAAGTCTACCTGAAGCTAGTTGTTGTTTGAGCTGGACAACATGAACATATCGAGGTGCAGACTGTTTTACTGAATTGTGAATAATTAAATTGTCTAAAAAAATATAGAGGATCAATGAAAGAAATATCTTAACGAGATGTACAAAAATATGCTTTTTTCCGCTCTTGAACCTGCCTTGATCACATCTGAAAAATTAAAGGAAATTGATGAGTAATGACACGAAATGCATACCTTCGTGTAAAAATCTGAAGTCCGGATATTTCTACACAAATTGGTTACAATAAGAGCAGTCGAAACGTATGAGTTCGAGGAAGGGATCCCATTAAGTCAGGTCGAATATTATACAAAATGGATGGAGTAATCGAAATATAGCTAGAAGTGTTATATCAATAGCAACATTCAAAATGCTAGCACGGAGACCATTTGTAAGTCTCTCGAATTTCCTTTCCTCTTTGTTTCCAAATCTCATTTTGTTGTAGATATGAGTTGAAATTATGGAACATGAGGTGGTACACGTATTACAAGCATTTAACTTATTGGCACTACAACTAATTATTAACAATCGATGTGCAATTATAAGCACTTGATTTCGTTAATTTGTGAAATCTCAATGTAATATTGCACGTCTGTAGCACTCGTAAACGTTGAGTTACTCGTCATTTTGACTTCAATTGATCTTATAGAAGCAATATGGCGTCACAGAGAAAACTAAATTGACTTTTCAATAAGATTAAGAGCTAAAAATAAAAACCCAAAAAAAGAATGCTCTAGTGTTTTACCCAATGGAAGTTATAGTGGCTTGAATTGACCAAACGGAATCTTGGATTGGAGAGCCAAAAGGATTCAAGGTCCCAAAATCTTGGACCTTCCCAGGCCTAGCTAGGCAAGTGAAAAGATCTATAACAATAGTATTGGAGCAGACACCACGTTTTCGAGTGCAAATCAAGCGATGCGAATAGTGATATGGACATAGTACAATTCGTTCGGGATTAATCATTTGCTCGTGCAAAGTCAGCGTGGGTGCCAAGATTGCCGAGTATGCTGATTTATCATGGTTCCCTAATGTACGTGACTTTGATCTCATATCGAAATTATGAAATTTCAGACTTTCAGTTGTGTGATTTATATAGACTTGTGTTCTTTAACTTTAGTAACTAGTTTATAAGATATGATTCTCTCGAAATCTATAACAAGTTTTGCATCCACTGTTTAATATAAAGGGATGACTAAAAACATAATTTTTTTTAGCGTAATGTCAAAAGGACATTAGTAAGTTGGAGATAAATTTTAAAGAAGAGATAATGCAAAACTAGATAAGACCATAAGATGATAAGGTTTCCAAGGTGGTGGAATGTCTGCAGTATACTTGTCAACTCAAGGATTTGTTTGCACGCAAACAATTTTTCTATCATAAAAGCTTCATTTCCCATAATTGGAAAATTATATAAGGTATTAAATTAATAGTTATAGGAATAGACTGTACCATATTAAACCACAGTTTTGGTGGAATTAAAATCAAATTTTTAAAAAAATTTGATAGAAATTAATGAAATATGTGGTTGAAAAGTTGTAAGATCCATAAAATATGTGATTAAAATTAATTGTTGATTTTAACTTAAATTTAAATTTAAATTTTAAGTAGTACCAAACATTGGCTAAATAAATTTAAGAAAAATAAAAATTCAACTATATTGTGCGCATACACGACCATGTCTTGTTTGATGGGGATTCTTTTTCTTGTGGAAGTCGACTCTTTTTAAAGGTTATTCTAATCAGACGAAGTGCTTTTAAAAATTATTCAAATAAACTTAAAAATAATTTGAACTATTCTACACCACCCAAGTTGGTTTACAAAAGGAGGGGTGTCCAAGTGATGTGGCGCCCCTCCATTGGTCGAGGTGGCTGGCCTCTTTCAATGGGGGGCACCACATCACTTGGGCACCCCCTTTTTGTAATTCAATTTGGGCAAAATAGTATAATTCAAATAATTTTTAATTTTTCAAAAGTCTTTGCTGTACAGACCATTCAACTACTAATATTATAATCTTTGAACACCTAACCTGAACTTGAATTATTGTAGGCACTCAAATAAGGATTATGCTATGTGTACACAATATATTACACCCCCTCACATGGAGGGGAGCCCACGAATATTTTATTGTGTGTGAGCCCTCCTTCATGTGAGGGGGTGTAAAACATTATGTGCATCATTGTGTGCACATAACTTTATCCCTCAAATAAATATCAATAGTACTACACGTACATAATGCTATACATAATATATTTCACTCCTTCACATGAAGAAAGGTCCCACACAATAAAAAATTTGCTAACATTGTTCATGTGAGACAGGTGTGACAACACTTGGTGCACAAGCATCTTTTATCCAATAAATATACAGCCCTACTTTGTGATCTCCGACACTAAAGTTTATATTAAGCTGTAGCATATATGTTTATACTTTTCATCATCTTGTTTGTTTCACCTCAAATTAGTTCCTCCATTAATTCTTTGGCTGTGAGATATTGATCTGGTGTTCTTATGACCATCTCTAAGGTCTACATAGTGTAAGTCGAGCAGACAACTACGTGTTCATGTGCATATTTTCTCAACAATTGGATTATAATTTTTCAATTCCAAGTTTGATTCATATTGCAGGTATTACTCCTTGTATGGACATGTGGAGATCATGGCAAGAGAGATACAAAGAGGCGCTAATTCTGTTCCAGGTGTAGAAGCTAAGCTTTGGAAGGTGGGCGAGACACTGCCCGAGCGGGTTTTAGAGAAGATGAAGGCTCCTGAAAAACCCGATGATGTGCCTGAGATAAGGCCTGAACAGTTAGTGGAGGCTGATGGCTTTATCTTTGGTTTTCCATCTCGTTTTGGGGTAATGGCGGCACAATTCAAGGCCTTCTTTGACGCCACACATGAGATATGGGCTAGTCAGGCACTTGCTGGAAAGCCTGCCGGAATCTTTTGGAGCACCGGCTTCCATGGGGGTGGTCAGGAACTTACTGCGTGAGTTTTTCTGTTTTGCTGAACATTATTTTGAAATTCATTTGCAGATTTTGCTAAGTGATCTATGTCAATTGATGGTTATATTACAGTAATCAACTTAATATGGGTAAAAATAGTAAACTGCTTTTACAATGACAGCTGAAATAGAGATTAAAAAAAAAAACTCACATTACAACATATAGAATCATTGAGATTCCGAGAAAGAACATAGACATAATTAAACAGGAGAAAGAGAATAGTTCGACACTTTGGAGATGGAATTGGGAACCAGATGATGTATAGTTGGATGGTGACAGAAGCGTTTATGAAGACAGAATTAGGCACCCTATGATGCATAGACAATACCAATTTGAGTGGTAATGTGTTGCGGCATTTACGGAGATGGAATTGGGAAAACATGATGTATAGTTGGATGGTGCCATTCGAGTGTGAATGGGGCAGCAGGTTTCATGGAGATGAGTTGAGTGGCTTATGGAGTTGGATGTTCAACTAATGCTGGATACAAAATATAAAAAATGCATGAACAGAGGATCAAAATGGTTCAGATGAAGCCTACATCCACTCACACACGAACACAGATTATTTCCACTAGAACCAGAAGGTTTTACAAGATTATGCAGACTAGCGCAAGTGTGTGAACCTTACAACTCCCCCAGGAAGTGAACTAGAAGTTTCCCTTTGTGCAGGATAAGGAGCAGTTTTTCCCTTATTCCAGAAGATATTTTCCTCTCACGAGGAAAATCGGTAGATCTGAGTTATAGGCCTTATACTAGGTTTATGTAAAGGAATTTCATTGCTCTTCGAAGCTATGACAGCTTTGAAATCATAACCTGAGTATAGCAAAGAATATGCTACATATTGACAATAATTCTGGTACATCCCACAATGAAGGTTTGAGCATGCATAAATGTACAAGCTTCGAGTTATTTTCAGTAAAAGAATTTTAGTTGACTAAAAAAATAGATACAGTGCAAAGTTAATATCAGAGTTTGATTATCTGCTTGATTGCTGGGTGCAGATTGACAGCCATAACACAGTTAGCACATCATGGCATGATTTTTGTTCCATTGGGATATACCTTTGGAAGTGGTATGTTTGAGATGAATGAGGTGAAGGGTGGATCCTCTTACGGTTCCGGCACTTATGCAGCAGATGGATCTCGTCACCCTACAAGCCTTGAACTTCAGCAAGCCTTCCATCAGGGTAAGTATGTTGCTGAAATTACTACCAAGCTCAAGAACAGTATTTAAGTCCCCTCCACCGATAATAATTCACTTGCGATAAGTTTGGTTCATGAACAGGAGAGGATTAGGCTGAAGAAACTCACAATTGTTCACATGCTAAGTTTCTTTAATTGTGTGTCCTGTTATGTCTAATCGAGTGTACCAAACATGTTCGTGGGGGATGTAAAGCTCCGCAATGTACAGATATCTTTACGAAAACTGCTTTAACATACTTCAGACATTTGAAATCTACACAAAAAACTCAACTGTGAATTGCTATCCAATTTTGGTGCTTATTTGTATCTCTTTTGCGCATGTGTTGTCGAACTTTAACACAGCAATCCTTGGCTGTCAATCCTGCTTGCAATCCCTATGGATCATGTGTCCAAATATTCAAATTAATCAAGAATGGAAAAGTTAAATTAGCGAGATACGACCCGGTTATTGACCTGAACCAAGTTTTAGTTACCGGTGTCATTTGGTAAACTGGCGAGTCAATTCTCCATTAAACCATCTTCTTAGCCAGCTTATTGTTTGGTCTACTATATATGGTACTAAGGTTTAAACTTTAAACTACCTTCAACAATCAAAAGGAATAATTTAAAGCTCTAGAATACCTTGAGTACAAAGCAAAACTATTAGGGCCTGCATAAAAGTTATGAGGGGATTTTTTTTTTTTTTTTTTTTTTTTTTTTTTTTAAGTATCGATTTTGGGCGTTTATTAGGGGTGGTACGGTTTATGATAGTTTTTTATAGTGATTTTTAAAACGGCTAACTCATGTTTAAGAGTTTTTTCTGAAAGTTTTTTCAAAAAATAAAATTTATATATGTCCTTTATTAGAATTTTCAATTTATAATTTATTGTATGAAATTTTTTTACTCATATAAATATTTTACTCAGTAGTATTTTTACTTAAAAGTTAATTTTGTACTTTTAAATAAATTTTGTACATATGCTATTTTTTACTTATAAGTAACTTTATATTAATTATAAGTGAATTTTTATCTTACTAGTAATATTTTTACTTTATATGCAATTTTTACACAAAAGTGAATTTTTATCTTATTAGAAATGTTTTGCTTATAAATAAATTTTTAGTTGTTTTATTTACAAGTTAGTTTTGAATAAAATATGTGGATTGTGAATAATTATTTTATAGAGAGTAAAATTGGTTGAGAATTTGATACGTGACCAAACTCACCGATTTGATGCATTGAAAAATATAGCCAAAATTACACTACACCAAACCACTCAAAATCGTTGCACAAAAAAACTTAACAAGCACTGATTTTTTTAAGCTCTGCGCCACTCAAAAAAGAAAAGGAGATTTCAAAATTCCCATGGAAACATATCTTTCAAATCTGCAAGTTAAGAATATTCATGTAAAGTGGCCAATGTTACTTACCTACTTAGCACGCGAATTATATTCTAGTCTAACCATTGCGACCTGATTTGCGTAGATAACCCACATAACAACAAAATAATCCCTGCACAGAATCATGGCTAATCATAAACCACCGCCACCACGACGGAAATTGGGGCTAGTCAGATCAGATGCATCGCAATGGTGTTGATAGCCTCGATTATTCTTAATGCCCTGATTGTCCTCGTCACATGGCTATCAGTCCGGCCAAAGAAACTCAAATGCTCCATTGAAGATGCCTCAGTAAGTGGCTACAATTTGTCCAATGGCCATCTCAATGCAACCTTCCACCTCCTGCTGCTTGCAAACAACCCCAACAAAAGGATTTCTGCGTACTACGACAAGACTGAAGTATCAGTGTTGTACGAGGATCAGACGCTGTCTGTCAACAACGTCAATCCGTTTTATCAGCCACGGAAAAATGTGACGCACCTGAACGTAAATTTGGAGGCGAAAGATGTGACACTTAATGGGGCAGTGGCTGCAGACTTGAAAAGGGAGAGAGGCTCTGGGAACGTGGATTTGGATGTCAAGTTAAGGGCGAAAATCAGGTTGAAGGTTGGAGTATTTAAGATTTATCGCATTTTCAAGCTTAAGTGTGGTCCTTTGGCTGTGTCATTTTCTTCATCAAAGGAGTTCAAGAGGGTTTCTTGTGATTAAGATTAAGATTTTTTTTTTTTTTAATTTCTTTTTCTTGGCTCAGGCTCTGTTTATTTTACTTTCAGTTGTACTAATTTCATGAGATTTGAAATGTTCGATTTTTTTTTTTTTGGTCTTTGGTTGATTGTGGTGGGGTTGGTATCGACTAACAAAAAAAAAAAAAAAAAAATTTATTATGGAAATATAAATATTTATTTATTTCAAGTTAATTATTCGTTGCATATTAGAGTAATTAATTAAGGATTATCGATTGCTTTGTGATAATATAAGTTATATACTCAATTTGTCATAAATCGACTTATAGAGATTGACATTGTATTTGGGTCAAACGGTTAATTACTTTACCAATTGGTGTATGCACTTTGACTTGACTATGACGATTATTCTTTTGAGAGTAATAAGATGGATACAAATGTATGTGTATTGGACTGGACCACGTAAAATATTAATTAATTTATAGTGAATTGGGATAAAGAAATTAATCTCATTTGACTGTCTTATGAATTGCCTAAATTCCATACGAGATAAGGGTTGTTATTCGTGAATTGAGGTTCTTTGATACGTCAATGAATGAGATCTTTCAGTCATGATTATCATAGCGATATGTTTGTAATGGATCAAAATTGAAGTAGTGAGCATTTATTCGTGTTCGAAATTCATCACCTTGTTTGAAAGGTAAATAAGTCCACTTGGATATGTATTTTAGAATAGTTTAAATCTGAGAAATATTTCGAATTATTAGTTCCATGATCGAATCACGAAAAAATTGCTTAACAAAATGCGAGCCACAGATTAGAGAATAATTAAAAGGGCAAAATGATTTTTTCACACTAACCTAATTATTTAATAAAAGATTAATGACGATTATATTGTCACTACAATTTTTATATGATACATCATATTTTAATTGTTGTTAAGTTTCTCAATCTTTACTCATTGTAGCAATCAATTCTTTAACTTTTTTCCATCGAATTTTCATCTTCAACATTCTATTAATTAATACGTCTCGTTTTTTATAATGATTTTATATCAAAATATTTTATTTTCATGCTTTGATATAAAGGAAAAAAAAAATATTTTCACATTTTTTTTTTCAAAATATGATGAGAAAATAAGTTGTTTTACACTATTTTAACAAACCATTGGACATAAAGTTGTTATCATATATAAAATGGATTAACCAATACAAAGTTTAAGGATAAAAATGACATGAAAACGTTAGGACATAAGTGCTATAGTTAGTAAAGATTAAGTACCTTAAATGCAATTAAAATGTAGTGAAATAATAGACATTATGGTGTGAATATAATTACCCAAAGATTAAAAGAAGAAAAATCTTAAATGTACAATCTCTCACTCTAAAAAAATCCAACTCGAATTAAGGAAAAATTAGGGTAAGCGCTGTCAAAAATATCAATATTCTCCCATTGTAAGTCACTACAACAAAAATGCTCTTTTGCAACACTCAAAAGGCAACATTCAATCATTGAATGTTGCTAAAAGAGTCTATGGCAACATTCTAATCAATGAGTGTTGCAATTGGTTAACTTTATTAAGTTTTAGCAATATTCTTTAAAAGAATGTTGCCAATGCCACTTTTCGCAACGTGCAATGAATGTTGTGAAAAATTCCACTTTTTGCAACGTTCATTGAACGTTGCGGAAAGTTTCCCTTTTGCAACGTTCACCACACGTTGCTAAAAGGAGAACTTTTCGCAACGTGCATTGCACGTTGCAAAATCTTCGGCTTTTAGCAACGTGCAATGCACGTTGCGGAAAGTAGCCCCCTTTTGCAACGTTCATTTGAACGTTGCAAATACTACTTTTTGCAACGTTTACCGCACGTTGCTAAAAGGAGAACTTTTCGCAACGTGCATTGCACGTTGCAAAATCTTCGGCTTTTAGCAACGTGCAATGAACGTTGCGAAAAGTTTGCCCTTTTGCAACATTCACTCGAACGTTGCGAATGCTACTTTTTGCAACGTTCTTCGCACCTTGCGAAAAGTTTCCCCTTCTGCCATGTTCATTTGAACGTTGTACGTGCGATTAACGTTGACAAAAGTCGACTTAAGAATGTATGACTCACAACTTTCTTTTCTTTTTTTGTAAATTTGAAATTAAAAAAGAATTGTTAAATTAAAAAATTATTTATTATCACTCAAAATTCTTAAGGATCATTCTTTTTTGCTGTTTTCCAATTAAAAAATTGTTTATTATCACTCAAATATTTTATTTTGTTTTAAAAAAAGTCAGCCCACATATAAATTGGTCCAAAATTGAAGAAACCTAACTTTCTAATTTTCATTCAACTCGTACAAATGAAGCGAACCAATTTCCATTCAATTAGCCCAATTTCAATTATTATTATTATTATTTTTCTTCTAAAACCGTAAAGGCAAGAAGGGTTTCCTCTCCACTATCCTCTCCAGAAAACGGCAACGGGCAAGTGGCGACTCTACTATCCAGTCTCCCCTTTCCAGCTTCCACCGGCGACCGCGACTTGCGGGCTCCTCCCCCATACCTGTAAACGTCCACTCCTTCTCTTATAATATTCTTAGCATTCTCTTTATAATCGAACAGAGGAACCCAACTTTTTTTTCACAGACATAACACAATTCCTTACAAAAACTGAAACTCTGTTAGATTCTTGACTTGCTTTTCGATGTGAAGAAAGGTAATACCGCAACTAAAATAAGCCCTAAAATCAGCAAAATGAGAACTAATCAGAAGCTTCTACATACTATAAGTCGAAAAGGTTATCCACGTATAGCTCACGATTTGGTACACATACAAACTATCTTTACTTGTCTATAATTATTTTCTTTTTTATCTTCATTCTTGTTAGTTTATATCAAGTTTCTTGTATATATGTCTAATAAACCATATAATTACTTACTTGAATTGTATTGCAGAAGAAAAATGACCCAGACATAAAAGGGTTAAGAACTACAGTGTGGACTCGTGGACATCTTAGAAGGGATGGGAAACCTATAAATGAAGCGGTTGCCGAAACTTTGGTATGCTATATCAACATTCTTATAATAATTAAACTTATTATATGTATCACTTGTTAGTATAAAAATTAAGTTTCATAAGTGCAGAAAAAGATAGAAGATTGCGCCCAATCTACTTCCGATACACCAGCACAAGATTCCATTCGTGATGATGCTGTTGCTCGGGTTCTAGGTCCTGAACGTCGTGGAAGAGTAAGAGGACTTGGATTTGGGGTTACACCATCAAAATTCGATGGACAAATTCAGTGTAATCCTCGGGTGAGAGAACTTGAAAGCCAAGTGCAAACTCAATCAGAAAGAATACAATATCAATCAGAAAGGATGGAAGCACTCGAAGAAAAAGTTGAAGCACTTCTCAAGTTATCACAGGTTATATACTTTATCATTATATCTAAAATGATACCATAGCTTTACATAACTTAATACGTAAAATAACTTGTTAATTTTTGTAATATTCTACAGAATCAAACTAAGAATGTAGATGACATGAGTTCACGTGCTTTTACTCCTCGGGTTATGTATCTTATATTATTTATTGTTTGTTTCATATAAATTCAGACTATAGCATACTAATTTTAAAGGGAATATGTTCATTTTACTGTGAATGTGTAGTCCCAACAAGGAAGTGGTATCCTCGGAGGTACTACACCTTCGGAAAATTCAAGGTGTCAATTATTGCATTGGTATCAGTATGATGAGGAAGAAATTGTAGAAGAAGGGAAGATTGCATCAACCGACCCAAGCGTAAAGGTACACCACATGTCACTTGGACGAGATTGTTGGAAGGTTTGGGTTGAAGAAGTGTATATGGGTCATTTGACCTTATATAGACCTACTGATGAATTTCGAGTGCTACATGAAGCCATGGGAAGTACTGTTGCTTGGCCAAAGAGTAGTATTAGACTCATTTGACGAAGGTATTCTATGAATTTTTGCACTTTTGTATTTTTTATTTATTCATTTCTATATTTTTGTCCACCAATTGTCAAACATGCTTTCCTGAAGAGTTTTAATATTCACTTTGGTTAATCTTCTATTCGAGATGCAGCATGCTAATGTATTGAATGACACACAGTGTTCTGTATTTTTTTGATTGACACTGAGATTACACAGTAGAAAGTAAAAAAATGTCAATATTGGTGATGTGCTCTTTATGGGATGAGAAAATGTATTGAATATAATTAGAAATTTTTGTCAATTGGAATATTAGTTTAATTTTACTTTCGCACTTGGTGCATGTGCATGTTGTGTACTTGTTGTTATTGATTATATGTACTAGAAATACATTTGGACAATTGTTTATTCAGGAAATAATTAATGAAACAAATTTATGATAATTGAAAAAAAAAAAAAAAGGGAAACGGCAATGTTCGGTGAACGTTGCGAAAAGGGGCAACGGCAATGTTCGCTGCACGTTGCCATTGCCCTTTTTCGCAACGTTCGCTGCACGTTGTCGTTGCCATTTTTTCGCAACATTCGCTGCACGTTACCGTTGCCCTTTTTCGCAACGTTCGCTGCACGTTGCGAAAACGTTCCACTCTATAGCAACATCACAATCCATAACGTGCGCCCGAACGTTGCAAATACTCTTTGGCAACGTTTTTTGTACGTTGCAAAAAACTGTTTTTGGTGTAGTGAGTACCCCTTTCGATCGAAAAATTCATCGGAAACTTGTTCTTCCTTCAAATAAAAGGTCACAGGCTCACAGCTCAAACAAATCAAAAAAATCCTGCCAAGATTCTAGCAAAAAATTTACTGATGATACTAAAAAATAATTTCTTAATGTGGGAAAAGATGATAGAGCCGATTGCTAATTGATGAGATACCAAGATAATAAATTTTCTCCATAACAAAAAGTAACTTAGTTGTATAAATTTAGAGTAATGATATTTAGCATCACTAGAGTTACATATTCAGTTTAGGTGGCGTTAATGTGACATTAAATTATAAGTGAAATTAAATAAGTCATTTATTTCAACCATTCATTTAGCATATCATCTAACGTTACCTAAATTAGAGTTGCAATCCCAGTCGAACCACATAACGTTACTCGTAAATTTATGAATGCATTTTGGGAGAAATTTCAAAAACATCTCCAAAGGACTTCATATTATTCTTTAAAACCATAATTTTAAACAATGTGCAGTGTGCACGCACTAGTTCGTTGCTCAAAAAAGGTATGCTTCTCCATATTCGATAAGCTTACAGTTAAATAATCGTAAAAATTGTCTAACCTTTAAATATAATCAAATTTACTAATTATGTTGTGTTCTAAAGCGACAATAGCTTATAGAAATAACTTGAGACGAGAATATTCAAATTGTATGATTATTGCTAATTATGCCACCGAGTGCTATAGATTGACTCAGCCCCACATTCTATCTAGCAACAGGGTCACTTTTTCGAGTATTATAAGGTTGTTTAGAGGCAGATTAACGTTAGATGTGGCTTCTTCTTACACGTCCATGTACATCAATAATTTATTGAATTGTTAATCATTTTGGTCAATTGCATTGCCAATTTTTGCAATAAGATATGGCCCTCTGCTACATTTTCATTGGACGAGCATAATAACATGTCGGTTTTTGTTGCACACCATGTAACCATGGAGAAGTTAGGTTCCGTTTGATTGCAAGGATAAAATTTTGGTGAAAAAAAAATGAATTGTAGGGAGTTGAACTGTCTATAATTTGTTTTACTGAGAATTGTCAAATAATTGTGTTTGATTGATATAATTTCACCTGAAAAATGTTGAAATTTTCTATCTTTTGGTGTTCGTTTAACTTTGTTTTTCATAAAAATTATCAATGAAATGGATAAATTTTTGTACAATTGAATAAAATTTGTTTGGATTGCCAAAAAAAAAAATGAAAAATCGAAAATTATTCCTTTGGCTTTATTTTTTTTATGAAAATTGTTAATTAAATGGATAAATTTTTGTACAATTGAGGATAGAATTTGTTTAAATTGTATTAAAAAAAAAAAAAGGGTTTTTCCCACCAAAGTGGTGGAAAAAGCTTTTCCTCCAAAACATGGAAAAGGAGTGCAGGGGGTGAATGGAAAAATGTTTTGCCAAGAAAAATTACTATTAAACATGTTAATTGGGTGAAAATGAAAAATGATTTCCATTTTTCATGAAAATTGGACTCTATCAAACAAGCTCTTAGATAAATTTATGAATTTTGTTAATGAGCAGTCGATTATAAAGATTAGTGCTTTTAAAAGTTTGTTTGGCACAGATTTTTCAAAGAGAAACCATTATTTTAAGATAATTTGTGGTTATAAAGTAAAGAAAATTTTGAATTTAATAAAATGTGATTAAAAATAATTTTTAGAAAAAAGTCACCATCTTAATGAATGTTAAAGAGTAAAATCTTATATTAATTTAATTTAAAAATAATATCGATATATTAGGGTTTGGCCAACTCTTCTATAAAATGTAAAAAATTTAAGATGAAATCTCGAACCTCGATATGATAACGAAACATGTCTCGACTTACCGTAAATGATTAAGCGATTAACCTAAAATTATACAAAATTAATTTTACCTAGATATGTTGGCGAGTAATTTATGACTTAACAAAGTTGCGTGAAATGTCAAGATCTGCAGTTGTTGTACATTAATAATAATTTCTTCTAGAAACAAAAATAAAGAAAATATCTTAATGAAGTTGAGTAGTTCAATTGAATTCTTGAAAATAGACAAGACATCCACTTTCTGCCCATGGGAATGAAAAATAATGAACTCAACTACCCCGCCAAATAATAATAATTATATCTTATTAGTGAAATTTGTTTTTTTTTTCTTTAAAATAAAACTAGATGAAGATACAGTCACTATTATTATTTCGATAAAATTATAACTTGAACATGTTTGAGTCCAATTTTTGGTGTAAAATTTATTTTGAAATAATAGATGATGAAAAATATGATTAAAAAATAAAGAAAATTTTTAGATTTATGTATAATATTATTTTATTGAAGCATATGTGATTGAAAAGAAGAGAGATAAATATATTTTAAAAATTAATATATAAAAATTTGGATCATAATTAATCACTGGAAAAAAAAATATATATATATATATATATATAAAATTTATCATGTTTTATGGTATTAGTAATGATACTGGTTATTATTAAGTCGTTCAAGGTCGTGTCCGGCAATTTGCGTTCATAACAAAGATACTATGTAACTAGAGGGCTACTTTCAGGAGCGGACACATGTTGTATATGTTGTTACTCTAAGGTCCTGTTTGATTGGCCAAGTTTTCCGTGAAAGGTGGAAAACGTTTTCCTACTTTTTACTATTCACCTGTTTGATTGCACTAATTTTCCAGGGAAAACGTTTTCCAAGGTACAAACGGTTGATACACAAAAGTTAGAAAACGTTTTTTTCACCATAGTGGTGGGAAAACGTTTTCCAACTTTTTGACAAATTTTTTTTTTTTTTTTTAATTTTTTTTTTTTTTTGCAATTGGAACACATTCCAAAGTCAATGGTAAAAAAATTTATCCATTTAATTGACAATATATGTAAAAAACAAAATCAAACGAAAAATTTGTCAGGTGGAAAATTATACCAATCAAACACCATTAATTACAATTCCCTGTAAAACGTTTTCTAGGCAATTCAATTTCCTTCCATTCATTTTCTTTCCACCCGTTTTCCACCCTTGCAATCAAACAGACCCTAAGATATTTGGTTGTGTCCGCAATAAGTACTATTCTCATAACAATTTTATAATTCAGTTTTTTCAAAATCGTTTATCTAAATTCTAAATATTCTACAACCAAAATTTTATGATAATTTATTTTATTAAGGCTCAAAAAAACCTAAGGTTCCAGTCCACGTTAGAGAAAAATCACCTACCACAAATCACTATAATTATAATATGCCCCGCCAGCTGAATTTCTTACCGTTAAATTCAAGATTTGTGAAAACCTTTCGAATTCCATCATTTCATCAGAAAAAAACAAAGAAGCTATTAACACGCGGCAGATTTTGTAAGTCAAACTTCCTGTTTTACAGGGCACCAAGAAAAAACCATATAGATGTTAAGAGCGACGTGACGGCAGAATTTCAGGAAATTCTTGCTTTGAATAAATTATTAACGGGTCTCAATTTACTAATTCATAAATCCCAACTGAGAAGTGAGACCTTCCCCTCTCTTTGAATTTTCTTCTCTCTTTCTGTATGTACAGTTCTAGATTGGAAGTTAATTATTGGGTAATTGGGTTGCATATTAGTGACATAAAGGTACTATTTTCTTTGTACTTTTTCTTTGCTGGTATGATTGTGTTTTGTTTGCTTTTCTTGATTGTGTACGTTGATTTTTTTTTCTCTTGGTTGGTTGTGAAATAATGAATGATGTAATCTTATGTTTATATGTGAACAACTGTGTATGATTCTACAAATTATGTAATTGTCTTTGTTTGAATTTTAGCAATATTTTTGTTGAGAGGTAGATCTGGAAGAAGATCTTGGGTTTTCATGTTTTTGGTAATATGAATTTTGGCATTTTACTTTTCGTTTCCTTTTTCTTATGGGTGAGTTGTCATTTGTCATAGACAAGAGGGATCTCTAAGTCATTTATCTTTTTGCCTTTTATAAAATGCCAAATTTTGTATCTTTAGATTGCTTGTTGGTAGGGATGGATAAACCTTGTAGTTTTACAATCCAGCAATGTATTTCTTGACCCTTTGATTATATTTTGCAGTGTTTTACAATATGTATTTGTTCACGTTGGAGTACCAGTGGAGTGCAGATCTAATCTGCGGCTTCAGCAATCTAAAATAAGTTTCTGCAAACTAAAAGCATCTATTGATGCATTACAATCATATATATGTGTGTGGTTTAATAGTCTTGGAGTTGACCATCGCGGCTGAGAATCGAAACTCTGTCCTACTGTGAAAGTTCGATAGAAATGGCTGTTGCGGGTTTGCATAATGTATTAGCATATTGTCCTCCTTTCTTTGAGGAGTCTCAGTCTCCTCTGTCGAGAACATGGGACGAAGAACCAGATCAGCCTAGCACTCGGGCATCCTCTCTTTTGCAAATGTGGCGGGAGATTGAGGGTGAGCATGTAGTGGGTCATTCTCCTAGACCAAGGCCACTGAGAAGTGATGTTTCAGATTCTGACCACTCGAGTACAATCACTTCAGAAGGACAAGGGAGTGATAATGGGGATGATTGCTCTGAAGATGCCAGTGAGATTGAGAATCAAGGCCAGATGAGGTTGGAAAATGACCATGAGGATAGTAACAGCATTATGTCAGAGCAATCTACTGATTTGGGAGAATTTGAAAGAGAACGAGTTAGACAAATTTTTCGCAAATGGATGAATAGTGGTGCTAAAAGTCATTCTACTGATTCATGTATGCACAATCGATCAGGACCACAATGGCTTGCGGAGAACGAGTGTGAAAGGGTGAGAGTCATAAGAGAATGGGTCCAGAAGAATAATACCCAGCAGGGAAGCAGCTGTGGCTCACATAGAGATGGAGTTACTGAAATCGGTTCTCAATTTGAGCTGGTGTGTGACGGCTTAGCAGTCAATCATTCTGAGTTTGGTGCACGGAGGCCCATTCGGAGATTATGTGGCAGACAGACTCTTCTTGATCTTCTTCTGAAGGCCCAAAGGGAAAGGAGAAGAGAACTTCATGGTTTGTCCGAGCAGAGGCCAGTGTCAGACTTTGCTCATCGCAATCGCATTCAGGTGACTGGTTATCCTTAGTATTTCCTTTCTGTAGATGTCATAGTTACATCAGTTATTATTTTGCAGTAACATAACACTTCTTGGTCAAGTGCTTGTGGGCTCGACTGCAGTTTCTATGAAGGCAATTTACAATTTTTCTATATCATTGATGTTTCTCATATCATAATTATTTGCCTATGTTCTGTTCATGTTTATAAACTATGTAGTGTTACCTACTTATCCACCACTCGTTTCTATTTATTTATAATTATACCATTTATAAACACTTCCTAAACATGCTTAATTGCATTTCCATATATGCTAGCTAAATGGATCTCCATATACCACATAATGTTAAGGATTCAGTGATTGTGCTATCTATAAATCGTAAAAAAAATAAGAATAAGAATAAAAAAATCACCCTCATTAATCACATAGTCTCTTGCAGGCTTTACTTCGAGGTAGGTTCCTTCGAAATGAAAGATCAATCACGGATGAGAGACCATGTTCAATAGCTGCTACTGAATTGGGTATGCTGAGTCAAAGACATGCAGTATCTGACCTCAGGTAGATTCTAGTGTTAATTTGTAGAAATTTAAAGATTCCAAAATGCTGAGGAAAAAAAGATATCCATTTACTTATTTGAACTTGGCAATTTTCCTGTATAATATTATTTTTTTCTTGTCAGCCTTCTTTTGTGATGCTCCTCAACTTCTTCCTTCTATATCTACCCTGTTTTTGTTGAATTTACATGATAACCATCATATTTTTTGAATTCATAACCTCAGTGATCTCTATAGTTTTATGCTTGTATACAAGTTTGGATATCCATAAATACAAAATTACGTAGCACTTAGACTAGAATATTGAATCCAATATTTAATGATATACACATGGCTCTTATCTAAGAGATTAAGCTGTTAGATCAAATGGTTCAACTTGGTAACATAGCAAGCAAAGGTCCTGAGTTCAAGTCTCAATGTCATTTAATTCATGAAAATAGTGCATGTTTTAGGCTTTGAGGGAAAAAAATAATCCCGCTCACAAGTGAGGCACGTTGAAGACAATGTTTAAATGATATATATGTGGCTATTATCTGAGAGCTAAACTGGTTCAACAAGAGAGGAGTAGAAGCAAAAAATTACGAGGATACTATCTGAAGTTCTAGAATGAATGCTTTATGATTCATCTTTACCATGAAATAAGTAATGGAATCCCCAAATGTATTGGCAATAAAAAAATCATAATTCCCTCCCTTCCCCGGCACCTCAATACTTCTATTGATGCAAAAAGTCCTGCAAGTATAAACAGTGAACATAATAATCTTGTAGAAAATTATTTATCATTGTTTTTCTTTGTACTAGTTCAATACCTTGATTTTATCTTTTCAATTCTGTTGGTCTAAATTGAATTTCAAGATATTTAACGTCATGCAACGAATTTTATTTACTCCTTTTTTATCCAGAGTTTTTTTTTTTTTTTTTCCCCTCTTAATATCATAATTTTGTGATACAGAGAAGGATTCCTCTCCAGATTGGACAATTCTCAGATTTTAATGAACATCAATAATAGGCATAGAGATGAAGAAGAGGTTATCAATAGTCAATCAGGGCCTACATGCGGGGAAAGGGAGACCACTGTGATTCATCCAGCTGGAGACTCAGAGAGGGGAACAAATGAGAACATCATTCAACAGGAGTTTGTTGCAGAAGGTGCTTCAGAAGTAGAGGAGCCAGTTTTGGACAATGAAGAAATTTTGCAAGAAGCATCAACAGAGGTTGAACAGGCTGATAGTAGACATGGTATAGAGAACAATGACACTGAAATCGCAGGGAACTATGCCAATGAACGACCATTGGAAAATTTGGATATTGATGGCAGCGAACACCTTGAAGTTATTGCTGAAAATTATGACCATGAGGTAGCTGGTTATTCTGATAATGTGGAACGAAATGCATATGAACAATTTAATAGGCAAGATTCTTCAGCTCAAGTGGAAGAGTTGCGAGAGTCAGTAATTGATAATGAAGAAAGTAGCTGGCAACATTTAACTGGCAATCCGTTTAATGAATGGGGGGATGGTAGAGGTTGGCAGCGAAACTCTGGTAATCAGCAGTTTCAAGAAACATCAGGTAATGATGGTGTGGAGCATGGTCAGATGCAAGAATCACATGAAGATTGGCAAGGTCATGACTTGCAAGAGGCTATTGATAGTTGGTTAGATGTGCCTTCTGGAGAGGAGAGTGCAACCATTGAAAGATTTGGAGTTTACTTCTCAGATGATGATAATGTTTACAACATGGAACTTAGGGAACTTTTCAGCCGGTAATGCTTTTTTCATTCTTGACTTAAGCATTTTCTGTTAATCAATGAATTTCTCGTGAACTATTGATTTTTGTTCTGAACATCTATATTGGGCTACAGGAGACACGTTTCCAGTCTTCTTCGAAGTGGTTTCCGTGAAAGTCTAAACCAGATTCTACAATCACATGTGGAAAGGCAAGGTCATGCTTCTAGTGATTGGGAGGACAATGCATCTTCTTCTCTTGAACGAGTTGAGGAACAGATAAATGGTGATCAAGACTCAGTTCAAGATGGCACAGAAAGAGATCCATTTATTTTCTCTTCACCACTCGGCAATGCTTTGCAGCCACTTTTAGATGAAGAGTTGCGGGATGCAAACTGGCTACGACACGACTCTGAACAGCGCTTGGGAATTGTAAGCTCCGCCATTAGTGAACTTGCTTCGCTTATTTAATTGACATTGGATAATCCCATATAGAATGAAATATTTGAGTAGGTTAGTGAAATTACTTGATTCCATTAAGTGAAAGAGATGGGAAAAATTATCATGTTAGCTAATTTCAGATGTTAAATAGCATTGAAGAATCCTCTCTAATAAGGAAAAAGGTTTTAAGACATATATCCTTTTAGAGCATCAATTAACGAATTTCTGTGAGCACTTCAAATTCATAATTTTTTTTGGTTATTTGATCATTTTACCCTTTGGATGCCTTATCAACCACTTTGCTCTCGTGGCTCGGCATGGAATTTTTTTGGTATTTTATTTCTTCTTCTGTTTTGTAATTGACATTGTAGGCTATAAAACTTCAATAAGCAATTGTCCCTTGATTGACTAATTGAGTTTTTGGAGCTTTCCCCCCGCTTACAGTTAACTTATGATAAGCCGTATTTCTGATGAACATTCCAGGAGTTGGAGGTCATCAATGAATTGAGAATCGAGATGGCTAGGCTTCAGCTGAGGATGGACAATATGCAGAGTATGCTGGAGGCATGCATGGACATGCAAATAGAATTTCAGCGAGCTCTGCGTCAAGAGGTTTCTGCTGCTTTAAATCGGTCAATTTTCTCAACAGGTTAGATTTCGTGCTGGGGGTTGTTAACAATAGTAATTTTGTCTTAGCCTATGTTTGAATCTCATTAAATTACATTTCATTACATTCAATTTTCGTTACCTCATCTTCTTTTCCTACCACCACCACAAATCGTCTTCCTATTTCATAAATATGGCTTTTCAGATAAGGTTGAAGGCACTGTGCCTAAGGATGAATCTCAATGGAATCATGTGAAGAAAGGAATATGTTGTCTATGTCAAGATGGCCACATAGATTCCTTGCTGTACAGGTAGCGAATTACAAATTTTTGATAATTTGTTTCACTATATATAATGACTTAGATATGTACATGTGTATGTTATGTGCTATGAAAAGGTTCTAATATCTCGTCTGATTCTTTGCACTTTTACCAAGTTCAGTGTTACCTAGTGAAAGAAAACTCTATGGCAATGCACCGTAAATGATATTTGTTTCTCATATAATTTAACAGTGTATCTCATTACATCCATCTTCTGTTAATACAGGTGTGGGCACATGTGCACCTGTTCAAAATGTGCACATAAATTGGTCGAAAGCAGGGGAAAGTGTCCAATGTGCCAGGCACCAGTAGTTGAGGTGGTTCAAGCATACTTTATACAGTAATGGAAAAGGAGAAAGACATAAATAGGTGAAAATATGAAATGAATAGAATGATTCAAGTTGAAATAAGAAGGCCGCTATGTAGACAGACAGCTCTGGCTCCTGAAGTCTCGTCCTGGTAACATATATAACTTCACATACATGGATTCACACAGTTTATTTTCTTCTTTTGTGAGGATGAAAAGTGCGCGAAAGGGAAAGAGACTACGTGATGTCGTCCCAATGTAGGTTCCGATGGGATCCCAAATTCGTTTTTATAATCAGAATAAGTTTCCTTGACGGATATTCATTCAACTACTCCAGTCGAGTATAACAGACTGATACAGTAGCATACACTATGAAATATTGTGGATACATTTGACAAAAGAAAGCCATTAGTTTTAATGATGACTTTATTGTCATTAAAACTCATCATATGGTGAGAATATAGACAATGGATGAAAGTTGCAATTGTTGCTGATTTTGTGCATTGCTTATAGTGGGATGTGTCTGAGAAAATGACTGTAAGATAAATATTTATTGAACCGAATGACAGCAGTAATTTTATAACATGAAGTTTTTTTCTTCTGATACTATTTTGTGAAATTTACATTTTACTTCCTTTCCTCATAGAGTTCCCTTCTTGTCCACTGATTGGATCGCTTATGATCTCTAGTCCTTTCTTTCTGAGAGCAAATCCTACTAACTTAGCACTGTTGGGATTCTGGTGTTTCCTTAGACATTGACTAAGTCAGGACGAACCTTCTTTCTTAAAGAGTTGGATGTCTCACTTGGGATATCATCAACCTTTTATGATAATTGCACAATTGATTTTCAACAGTAGGAAGCGTTCAAATATGCAGAGACTTGTATTGTTTCTTTGTTGAGAGGTGATTGTGTAATTACAAATATGTTTGCTCTTTTGAAGTTTAGGAGTCAATTTACTATTAAGGTGATATATTGAGCACCAAAATGCAATTTTCAAATTTTAATAGCTCCATCGAGATTGCACCATTATTAGCATTAAAAAACAGATGGTGGTAGCCATGTCCTTGTTACGTGCATAACTAGATATTGAAATAGCGAAAAGGCCCTCTCTAGAAGCTACCACCAACAATATTAGATGCGTGTTTAATAAAGTATTAAAACTTAAACCTTTTAGACTAAGGCCCCGTTTGATTTTCATTTTAATTCTCATTCTCATTCTTCTACTCATTTTCAACCACACATTCTTCAATAAAATAATATTTTCTATCACATCAATAACTTTTCCTTCTTTTTCAACCACACATTTCCCATCATATCACTATTCCAAAATGCATTTTTCCCAAATAATACCTATCAAACACACTCTAACTATCAATTACTTGTCCCTATTTCCAAAGTTGGTATTTTTATTTTATTGCCACAAAATCAGGGTCTCCTTGGAACATTTGCTTTTGAGCTACTAGTGTCGAACCAGTGAGTTGCTCGCAGGCTCATCTCGTCTCAGTGCACAGATCGTTCGAGTTCACATTGAGACGAGTGATGGGCAAGTAGAGCTAAAATTTAAGTTGTATATCACTCTCAAGTTTAATGAACGGTAATTAGCAAAAAAAAAAAAAAAAAAAAATAGACAGAGAAAAACGGCGTCACCATCGTTTGCATTCATTGTGCAAATCGTTTCTATCGCACCTTTATTTCACACATTTTATTGCGAAGTTTGTGCTTGTCGTCCATTCTGTCAATTCCTTCCATCCAACAATCATGCTACACTAACATCAAAGTTGATATAATATCAAGTGACATTTTATCATTGAACCATTTAAAACAAAATCAATTTTTTCATCCAATTATTTACTGTCACATACAACTATGTCAAACTTTTTATCAAATCATTCTCGCAAAGTAACTTTATCCTCCATTAAATATCAATAATTGGTGCAAAACGTTCATATCATTTGTCTTCATTGCACAGATCGTCCCATCGTTTCAATTTTAACATTTGGAGCCTTATATCGACTTTTTTGGGCAAGAAATTCTTATCATCTATTTTTTTCATGACAACATTGTAGAATGACTAATTTATTCATCTCTTTAAAATACCAAATACAAAAGAAAGAAAGAATATAAAAAAAGAGGAAATATTGCAGTTAGAGTTTCAAGTTTTTCAAAAAGTATAAAGTCTCACCTATAACAATCTAACAAAAGAAAAATATTTTATCTTCCTAATTAACCCCACCTACCCCATCAAAATAATTAAAAAGAGAATTAAAAGTATAAGATAAGTTTTAAAATAGAAACAATTTAAAATAAAATACAAAATAGTTCTTCTTCCCCATCCAATTCCACAATTGGTTTATTTGACGATGCGGATAAATTTGCTATTTTACAATGCTTTAATGAAAAATATAGACGATAAGAATCTTTTGTGAAAAGAAATATTGGTCTGAGAGTCCAAATGCTAAAATTGAAATGATAGATATGATTTATGCAACGAGGACAAATTATAGGAATATTTTGCAATAATTACTCATCTTTGGCATAAGAAAATGATGAAACGGGGCCAAAAGGATCAATTCCCAAGAAAAAGTTGAAATAAATGTGTAAATGTCGAGTTTGAAACGATTTGTGCAGTAAATGCAAACAATAGACACATTTTTATGCTAACTTATGCTAACTACCTTGAATGATTTATACATAACAGCAAATATATATTAAAAATGAAAAAACTATACAGCTACATCATCAGAAACTTGTGCTTCTCTGCAACGCCGCTCGGTTGGCCAAACTGGAACAACTACACGTCCTTCTTACCGGCAAAGTATCTTCATCTCTACACGTCTCACTATTAATCACCGATAATCTCTCCCCAATATCACTCACACCAATATCATATCTCTCCTGCTTCACATCCAAACAAACTTCCTCAATTCTCTCGAACAGTTGAATTGACCGACAGACAGGACACGTCACGTGAGAGGACAGCCAAGTGTCAATACACCTGGGATGGAAACCGTGCCTACAGTATGGAATCAATTTAACAATCTCTCTTTCTTGAAACTCGCTCAAGCATATGGGGTAGTCTTCAATCATCATCTGGTGCTTCGCGGCCACACCGTAGGGCACGAGAGGGAGTGATTTCATGGCGGAGGGGTCGAGACCCTTGCGGTGGTTTGGTTCCGGAGGTGGGTTTCTGCTGGGGCGAACATCGTCGGAGGAGTAAGAAGAAGATGACGACGAAGAAGGGCCCTCGGCGGTGAAGCGGCGGATGTAAACGGAGAAGAAGCCCATAAAGAAGAGGGCGCCGAGGAGAACGAGAACAGTCAAGGCCATGGAGGAGTCGAATGGTGTGGTGGCTCTGAATGGTCTATTTATGGGGGTAGAGGTGCCATTGATGGACTGGGAATTAGGATTTCTTGATGCAGAGTGTGGTGAGTAAGTGCTGTCTAGTGCATATGGATCTACTTGGAGCAGCCTTCTATTCGGAATGGTACTATTCATTGTGGTTAAAGCTTAAATTTTTTGCTATTCTGAATAAGCAAGTATCGGTGTATATTCTGTTCGGCGGTCTTCTGAATCAAACTCTTAAAGGCTGCAGTAATCAGGAACTGATAATTTCATTAATCTGTGTCACTGTGTGTGATTATATGAAAACAACTGAACGAACGAACGAACGAAAGAAAGAAAGAAAGAAAAAGAGTAAAAGAGCAAGAGGCCAAGAGAGAGAAGGATGGCGGCAAATTACTTGGAATATTAGATTTTTGGTTGAAAATAAAGGAAATATGTGGGGCCTGAAAGGAAAACTTTTAAATATTTGTAATTTGAATTAAAAAAAAAAAAAAACAAGGGTGTGCATAGAATCTGGATATCATGTGGAACTTGTCTTGATGCAAAGATTTTGACAAGAGAAACAGCGGACTGTCACCTAGTTTTCGCTATCAATTATTCTATTTATACGAAGAAATTGTACCTCACTGGCCGTCTCTCCAGTAGAAGGTTGCCACTTAACCTTTGTCAATCATTTTTATACAATTTCTTTGTACACATAGCATCTCTCTTTTGCTTTTCATAAAGGGATGCTTCACATAATTCAAATTATTTTTATGAGCGAAAATACTTTTCAATAGTTTTTCCTCTAGTCCGATGTAAATAACTTCCTCGACCTCGAGTTTGTTTAATATTATGGCTTTCCTCATTGGTTTCTTGTGAGAAATATTTTTAATTCGTGCTTTTGAAGAATATATAAATGGCCGAAATTATTTAGTACAAGGTGTAAGATATTTAAATTGCTTGGTTAACACCCGAAACTGATAGTGTGTGTTTCGGACTATATGTACGCTAAAGTATATATGTTGACATAAAAATCCTGCACTCCTCTCTATTTAATTGTGTGTTGCACACTTGCATGCCCAACATGAGAAACGGTTTAGAAGACAAATTGATGAGGTTTATGTGAGGTTTCAAGATATTGCGTACCTATAATTTCTTGTGTTATTGTTGGCTATTTATAGATCACAAACAAAAGGTCAGCAAACTGTCAAGGTTCATTTATGAGCTTAAACAGGCGTCAAGGTCTTGGATAATAAATTTGATAAAGTGATCAAAACATTCTTATTGCGTAAGAACATCAACGAATCATGTGTATGTCTATAAAAAGATGAGGGACCGCAAAGTAGTTTTCCTGGTTCTATATGTGGATTGTTATACAAAGTTCACAAGAATACACAAAGTATCACTCTAATCTCACAGAGAGAAATTATAATAGCAAACTGATAATCGACATCAAGGACTCGATTCATGGTTTGGCCTCAAAAATAACATTGTATCCTTCTGTACAAAGTGAATCTCCAACAAGAACCCAAGAACTAACACAACAGAGATCAAACGCAACAACGTCCTCAGTCCGAATGCAAAACCCCCAAAACTAACATCTGACGCCTTCTCCTTTCTAAGAATCACATAGACTCACTTTCACACGGAAAATCAACACCGAATTCACAGAAGAATTCGACAGTCACGAAGAAGAAGAAAAGAGATGAAAACAGAAAGCTCAACTCAGGTTCTAGAGAGTTCAAGTGGCGGAAGCGTCTAAAATACCTAACTAGGGCAACGAACTAAGTAACCCTTCTAACATGTCATAATAGTAGATGTCAATTAGGGGAGGGGGGGGGGGGTCCAATGAACAGGAGTCGCACACGAGGCCTAATGCATTAGGCTCGGGTTGTTGGGCTTCATTCTTTGCTTTATTGGGCAATTGCTTTAATTCCAGTGAGTGGGCTTGACCCAGTTTCATCATAGCCCAATGTTTGGATTGGATTTGGCATCACAACCCAAACATGGATGATATCCTACTCATAGAAAATGATGTGAGGATATTATCATCGGTAAAATCATGGTGATCTTAACATTTTCAAATGAAGGATTTTGGAGAAAATAGCTACGTTCAGGAAATTCAAATCTTACGAGACATGAAGAAAGGCAGATAGCTTTGTACCAAGCTTCATACATTGACAAAATTCTTACTAGATTTGTTACGTACAATTCCAAGAACGGAATGTCCACATCTCAAAGTAACGTAGTTATAGAACTCTTGATACGGTAGAGGAAAAGCGACGGATACCCTATCCATAATTCTTGTTATTGTCATCATTAGGCCGAGCAATATGTTAGCTTTATTTTGCTCGAAATGCATAGATGGTAAAGTTAATCATATCTTATCCAATAGAGGAAAATATGGTATGCCCACCTTTGGAGGAGTATTTTTTTTAATATTGGGACGTGGTTACACATATATTTAGATGATGCTACACGTACATTAAGGTGTCAATAACGGTGTCCACCCTTCACATGGAAGTGGGCCGACTAGCATATTCCCAAATATTTCAGGTATGAGAGCTCTATCTATATTTACTTATTTAATGCAAAAGTTGAATTTATGATTACAAATACTGTGTATATTTGTTTATTATGGTATGGCTCGAATCATTCATTGTCTACAATTCTCACTAACTGATTGGACCTAGCTTTGTGGACTCGATAAAAGAAAATTAGGCTTAGACTTTAGTAACAATAGTTGGAAACTTGATGTGTCAATAATGCTCGTGATCTTTTCAATGAAAACTCGCAAAAGTATGAAGACACAACAAAAGTGGCCAAGAGCGGATAAAATGGCCAGGCCTTATATTGTGTACGTTCTGCAGCAAGACAAATATGACCAATGTTGCAGGCTTAATGTTGCTTACTTTGCAACAGATGTCGGTGACAAAAGACACATGAACCATGCTAGAGTGTCCAAGTTGAATTACAAAAGAGGATTGCCCAAATAATATGGCAGCCCCCTATTGGAGGGGACGGTTGGCCCACCAACTACGGGCCAGCCGCCCCTTCCAATAGGGGGCTGCCACATAATTTGGACTGTTCCCATTTTGTAACTTAATTTGGGCAAAGTAGTATTACTCAAGTCAAATTGCTTTGGTTTGAATAATATACGCTTTATTCCCAACTCCATGGAGCGGCCTATTGGGGTCCATTAGTCAAGAATATTTTGGATTGAGGCAATAATAATGAGGACAACTTGGAAAAATCTGTTTAAAAATTGGATAAAGCTACTTTTGATAGAAAGCTTGACATCATCGTATGTGTCAGTAGATGATTTGATGAAAAATTTAAATGTTATGTGTTATTATATCAACCTTGATGTTCATGTAACATGATTGCAAATTGTGGTAAGGATCAAGTGAAACAGGACTTGTTTAATCATTTCAAGAGTTGCAGCATTAAGCTTAGCTCCAAAATTTGAGACGTTGTACAAAAGTTGGTTAAAATTTTATGTGTAGACTGAAAAGTCAGAGAGTCAAAAAGCAAATAAACCAAAGGCCGATTCGATCAACCAAGCCAATGAGAACCACGAAAAGAATATAGAGGGTTTCGATTTCAGGTGCACCTAAGCAATATAGTTTTATGGCATTGTTGGAGCAAGTCGACCTACGGCTTGGTCTGAAGAGACCATGCAAAAAAATCTAGTTCAACGATTAATTGGAAATGATTTAATTAATATGAGATCGAATACGAAAATGTGTAATCCTAATAAAAATGGTTATTCTACCTTCAGCGTTAATAGTGACAATTGTGAGTAAGGTTAGACTGGAGGCACCACCTTTTTATTCAACATAAGAGAATATGACGGCATAGGCGGACCCAGGGGGGTCCCCCAGGGTCCTGGGATCCTCCATTTTTTTCAAATTTTTTTTTTTTTTTTGGTGGTGAAAAACTCCCCAACCCATTTAACCCAAAACCCAAGTACCCAACAAAGCGAAGCCTCTCTGTCTCTCTTCTCGTCCTATTTGTAATAGAATTGTCGTATGACCTTAAATGGTGATTATTTTTAAAGTTGTGGATGCCAAATTTTTTAGTTGTTTGAAATGGTGCTTGCATTTTCATTTGCTTTGCAAGGAGAGGAGCAAGTTATGATATGTTGAACAGAAAACTCAGCAACCCTGTATCATTATATGCTATTAAAAAATTTTGAGCAACAAATATTATATGCAATTCCATTGTAAGTGTACGTGCAGCTTTTTTTCACTCCTTTTCTAAAATACGTTTGTAAATTGTAACAAACTCAAATGGCTAACTCAAATATTATATTCTCTTGATTCTTTTGCTATTATATTAGTTGAGGTTGCGTCTCTACTACTTACCATGTAATGGGGAAGGAAAATAAATCGTCTGCGCAATCGAATCAGAGATCAATGTTTGAATGATAGTTTTGAGAAAGATATTTTTGTCGAGATCGAAAATGATGTAATTCTGAAGCGTTATCAAAGTATGAGAACACGTGGAGAACGATTGTAATAAAATATATCTTACTTTAATTTTTTTTGACAAGTCTAATACATTCATATATTGAGTTCTCTTACTGTTTCCATTCTTATCTTTGAGTTGCACTGAGTTTATTTTAATTGTACAGATTCTTTAATCATTATGACTGTTTGTGCTATCCTGAATTCAAAAAAAAAAAATTCGGGGGCAGCGCCCTCGTGCTCCCCCCTCTTTCATCTCAATATCTTTCATTTTAGGACCCTCTAACATCCTGAGTCCGCCTATGTATGACGGGGACGCTTATTGATTCATTCATGGAGATTGTGATCGTGAAGTTATGGACTTTCGAATATGAGGCATGACACCAAATTTCAGCATTCGATTGGTGAAATAGTATCTCTCCCCCCAAAAGCATGTTTTTTTTTTTTTTACTATGAGGCATGACACCAAATTTCAGCATTCTCCTTCAAGTGTCCGATGGTGACAAAGGTCAAGAGAAAAGTTATCGTCGACGTATGATGATGAGTATAAGTAGTGCAAATATAGTGTAATTTTAGTCTTTAAACTCTCGTCTCTTAATGTGGTAAGTTTATTTTTCAGATATTTTTGCACCTTTAGCTGGAGTTAATGCTGAGCAGTCTTTATTAATTTCGCTAGTGTACTAAAACTAACCTGATTTGGGACTACTATTAGAACCTTAGCTTATTCTATACACGCACATCTATTGGAAGAGTTTAAGCTGACTTATAACTTAAATTTCAAGTTCTCAAGATGTTACAATGACCTCAGACTTCTTGAATAAAAATCAAGACTTATTCAAGTCTATTTAATGACTTGACAATTCCGGAAGGGTACTAATAAGTCTTATGTTTTTTAGTAGCTCTTTGTTCAGGGTTCTTGGTGTAGACATGAAGAATACTTAAAAAGGATTCAATGGTTAAAAGCAATTCAAGAATATCGTTTATTCAATTTTAAATATTCAAATTCGTGTATAATAGTGCACAGGGGGAACCAAATAGGCATGCTGTCATAGGGGCTGTCACGGCCCCGTCACAGTAGCAAAACTGTTAAGTAATTGCCTCAAAAGTCAAAGTCGGAGATGACAAGCATAGAAAAGATTGAAGTGGTCTACAAAAGTGACTTTAAGAGGGAGAAATGTTGGCTGCTAAAGTCACATTTGTTGACCATCATGAAGAAGAGAAGTTGGATTAAAACTCTTCTGGTTTTCTTAATGAACAAGTATTCAAGAAGCAGATGTCAAATTGAATTTGAACTCTATCCATAAGCCACCGTTTTTTACTTTTCAACTTCACAGGATGAATTCAAGTTGAATTTGTCAACTGAGAAACCGCCTTAAGAAATCTATAAATAGGCGTTAGGATTTGTTCATTTAGAGATTCATTCAATGGGTGTGTGCTAAGCGTGGCTAGAGTTGAGAGAGAGGAAAAATAAGGTGAGCTTATTTTTCTTCTGTAATACTTGGGGATTAGGTTGGTGAGTGAATTTTATATGATTGTAACAATTTTTCATATAGTGAAAAAGCTTTGACGGTCCGTTTAAATTTGTGTGTTATATTATTAATTTTTCTTTGTTTGCTAATATTCTCCCGAACAATAAAAGATCCTGCGGATAATAGAAATAAAGGAAATTTGACGTAGAATTTTCCAACAAAAACTCCACATGTTATGTGTGATTCTTTTGTATGGATATTCCGTCCACCATCTCCAATCAATGTCTTTTTAATTGACTTTTCCGTTGAAGATTTCCATATGAATATCATGGATAAAAATTTCAATTGTTCAATTCAAAGGTGAAGCAGTATAAAATAAAAGCAGTCGCAGTCGGTGTCAAATACATCAATAATTCCAGAAAAAAATTTCTATTGTTAATTTCTCATCAGTGTCACATCTTTTTATCAACAATGAAATAAGATTATATGTTGCATCAAGAAATCGAATCAAATAATACCCTTAGTCCCACCATCACCATTCATTGAGTTACATCTATGGAGATAGTAATGGGCCAAAAACAGAAACAAAAAGACAAACTGAACATGAACTTTGAAGGTTACCTCTCTCCTCGTCATAGTCACAGTATACAAGATTGCGCCTACGTTTTCGGTTGGATTGAGGTTGAAAATGTACATTAAAAATCGAACAAAGGGCACAGTAATAAAGTTGTCGTATGCCAATGAACTTATATAGATCTGTTAGTAAAATGATGACAAAAGAAGAAGAAGCTGGTCTCGGTGATTAAAAAGGAATCTCAAAGAAAGTAAGAGAAGGAAAAAAATGACGAATATTTATGTCATCCCAGATCGAATAAACTAAAATAAAACTTCAAATTTTAGTACATTTTAATTATTACGTTGAATTTACGTGAATATTCTGAAAGAAGGCATCCAATATCAAAGTTGAACAAATTATTTAAAATTAAAATAAAGTAATTGACGTCACAATATAATTATGATTTCTACACGACACAAGAAAATATGCATATAGTGTTCAGCTCCTGAATATTGGAACATATACATATATATTCCTAATGAATTAAAAAAATATATATATTATTATTCATCAGGATTAGCTAAAAATTCACAAATATAGTCTAAATCTCCATTTGCATCTATAATATATTCAAATATATAGCTATATATAACCTTAAAATATATGGCTTAAAAAATTAATCATTGATTGATACGTCTCCTCTTGGTAGTGGTACCTGGTGGTGGAACCCTAGCACTATCAGTGAATGATTGAAAGAACAGCTCCATCTCATCATCACCTCCAGTAACTTCAAAGAACTTCAGATTTTCAAATTTTCTTTTATGGAGGAACCCTGTTTTTTTCTTCCTTGGGGCCGATGGGCAGATCCTGGATTTCGAAATCTTGTGTTCTTGAGACGTAGGTGTTCGGGACCCTTCATCGTTGTTTTCCATCCAAGCCCTAAGACCAATATCACTTTCTTTCACGTCTTGTTTTGGAGTTTGTTCTAATTTTATTTGATCTTTAGACATGAAGGAGAAGAAGGTTTGGCACAAGATGTTATGGATATGTGGATGAAAATTGGAGTAGATAGAAGGCGAACGTGCAGAGAAAATACCCCCAGGATGGGGGGGATAAATGAAGATTAATAGTTGACAATTTTATGGAGCATTCTTTCTTATCTTGTGAAGAAAATCTCTTCTATCGTTTCTAACCGCTCTTGCTTTTCATTTTGCTTTTTTCGCATGCAACCTAATTCATTTATTTTCTATTCTTAGATTTTAAGGGGCATTTGATAAGACTTGAGAAAAACTATTTGAGACTAAGAAGCTGCTTTAATTTGTATATTTTTTAATAATTTTCTGAAATTGCTTTATCTTATTACAAGAAATTTTAGAGAAAACTAGTGTAAGGTTGCATTTCAGGTGCTTTTTACAAGAAGCAGAAGCCTGCCAAACGGACCCTTATATGGTTAGAAAACTTATTGTCGTTCTTTCTCACAATATGTTTATTTAGTGTAACCGAAGACATCAATTGTATGTTCAAGATATTAACAGCTTTTTCATGTTATTATTACATTCACAACTACTAATGTCCATTACAAAACTAAAATAAGTCTTGACAAAAATTAAACGAGATCCTAAGAACAATAGGTGTAAAAAAGATTAAGGTTTATTAGTGACATTGATAGGTAACAACATGAAATTGTAAATAAATTAAGCAAACTCATTACTCCTTTGACATTTTAACTTTCTTAATATAATTAATTTATCATCTTACGTCATTACGGAAGTGGTTGAACAACAAGTGCACGTTCCACAGCAAAGAAATCATTTGTCCTCTTCCAATCATAATAATTTCAATTTTCTAGACAGGTTTTATCCCGCGCACGAGAAGGATAAATTTTCAACTTTTCCCAGCAAAACTACATGCCCATTTGACAGGAATTCTGAAAGGTTAAAAAAATTATCTCTGAAATTAAGAAGATATGTTTAAACATATTTGAACAACTTTTTTCCGCTCCAAGTTCTTTCTTTTTCTATAATCTTTCTGGTATAAAAAAAAACAAAAACAAAAACAACGACAGTAAATTTAGGCAGGTTTTGTGAATACGTCCTCCGCGTCTGGCGGGCAATAAATATCCTTATCTTCTCTTAATCAGCAGTCATATCAATTTGTCGTTGTGCCTATAAGTTGCATAGGATACCAATGGATTTTCAGAGCTCATACACATAAATAGATAGACATGGAATTTCAAAACTTGGATCGAAAGAGACCCTTCACACCACTCTCAAGTCTCAATCCTTAGGCAGCCACAACTTTGAATTTTCTTCAACAACTTGATAAACATGATAATAACAATCCAAGACTATTTTCTGCCACTGTCTTAAGTCAATTTTTAATATAATATTCGTTGATTATGTGAAGTTTAATTTTACTATGATGAATTTTAATGTTATATATAGGACGATATTAATGGAAGTTAGAAGTTTTACTAAATTTTTTCCGTACAAAAAGGATACCAATTCGAGAATTTTTCTGAATAGAGAGAAAACAAATAGGCATGGGTTCAAACAATGATTTTTGTTATGTTTATTTTCTTCATATTGGAAACCTAGCAACAAGTGAAAGACTACTATTTTCAGACGATCATGATTGATCACTCGTATCCTTTGTTTGAAAAATCGACTTAAATCTCGTGACCTTATTATTATAGATCTGAAGGTATTGACAGGATCCCCTTTTTTGTGTTCCCATGTAATTAGAGATGAATGGAAGAAGAATATACTGCACGTTTTATTGATCAGAACTTGTTACAAAATGAACCCACTATACAGGTATAAATAGCTAAAGGAAATGCCAACTGTCCTAACTAATTAACAGCAGGTGAAAACTAACCAACAAATTACACTTGAAGCTACTTGAAGAAAGCGAATGAAGAAAAAGAATTACTATAAATCCTAATACTCTCCCTCAAGATGTGTTGTATATATTCTTGATACACATCTTGGCTAACAAGGGATTGAGAATGGATGCAGGTGACGGTTTAGTAAAGGCATCAGCTAACTGATGCTGTGATCGAATTGAAAGTATTTTAACCATTCAAGCAGTAATCTTTTCACGAATGAAGTGACAATTGATTTCAATGGGTTTCCTTCGTTCGTGAAAAATAAGACTTGAGGCAATTTGAATTGCAGCATGATTGTCACAACAAAGGACTGGAGGAGCAACATTGATTTGAAAATCTATTAACAATTGATTAATCCAGATGACTTCACTAACTGTGGCAGCAAGAGCTCTGTATTTGGCCTCAGCTGATGAACGAGAGATAGTAGGTTGTCTTTTTGATTTCCAAGAAACCATGGATTCACCAATGAAAATACAGAAACCGGTAGTTTATTTTCGAGTGTTAGGGCGAGATACCCAATCCGCATCGAAAAATGCCCAAAGTTTGAGAGCCTTGTCTAGAGAACCATTAGGAGAGGTTATGTGAGAAGAAAACAAAAGCCCTTGCCCTGGACTCCCTTTTAAGTATCGAAGAAGATGATGAATTGCTTTAAGATGTGGTAGCCTTGGTTGAGACATGTAATGACTTAACTTGTGCAACACAAATGTTATATCTGGTCGTGAAAGAGTTAAGTAGAGTAGTCTCCCAATCAACTTCCTATAATGAGTAGCATCAGGTAACAAATCTCCATCATGTAAGCTGAGGGCTGTCTTTGGATCCATAGGGATATTCACTGGCTTACAGTCTAAATAACCAACATCCTCGAGTAACTGCAAGGCATACTGTCTTTGTGAAATAACAATACCTAATGTGGAACGAGCAATTTCGATCCCTAAGAAATCTTCAAACAGCCCAGGTCCCTGAGTTTAAATTGAGAGTGTAAGAAAACATTTTAAGGAGTCAATGTATTGAATGTTGGGTCCAGTGATGACAATGTCATCAACATAAACCAACAGTGCAACAAACTTATCACCAGAGCCCTTCGTGAATAGGAAATAATCTTCCTTTGATTGAGTGAAGCTATGATGAATGATGGCATGAGAAAACTTGGAATTCCATTGCCTTGAAGCCTGCTTAAGATCGTATATAGATTTGTGTAATTTACAAACTAGCTTCTCCCTCTGTTTGACATATTTATGGAGCTCATAACCTAGGGGAAGGTATATATATATATATACTTCCTCAAATAAGTCACCATTTAAGAAAGCATTATTCACATCCAGCTGGAACAAATACCAATTGTGATAAGCTGCAAGAGCAAGCATCACTTTAACAGTCACAGTTTTGGCTACCGGGGAGAAAGTGTCAAAGTAATCCAACCCTTCTTGTTGTGTATAGCATTTAGCCACAAGGCGTGCTTTGTGCCTTTCTAGGGAACCGTCTGAGTTATATTTATTATTATTAACCTACCTACAACCCACTTAATGTTTCTCAGTAGGCAATGGAACAATGGACTAGGTGTGGTTTGCTTCCATAGCATCAAGTTCAAATTGCATGGCTTCACGCCATTGGGGAAGTTTGATAGCTTGATGAAAAAAAAGTGGTTCAAAATGGGAAGAGACATTGAACACAAAATGTCTATGAGAGTTGGATAAGCACTTATATGAAATGAAGTTCCCAATATGATGAGGAGGAAGAATGATAGAACTATCAAAGTGGGAGATAAGATTGCAGTGGAGATCTTTGAGATATGTTGGTAGTCTAGAAACTCTTTGAGATTTTCTAAGGTTAGCACCTGAGTGCACATCAATGTATGGGTGGGGAGGTGCAGTCTCAAAAGAGAAAGAATCAGGAGGAGAAGATTCCACCTGATGAGGAACATGAGAAACATAAGGTAAATTAGTAGAAAGAGTAATCTGATTTGAATGCTATGTCATGAGGAAGAGATAAAGAAGATGATGGTAAGACTAAGTCGGGAAAAGGATCTAACATTTTGTCAGCATCCACAATAGTATGAAAGAGAAATAAATCCTCATGAAACATAACATCCCTTGAAACAAAGGTTTGTTTGGAAGAGACATCAAAGATTTTATAACCTTTGATGCCAAGAGGGTATCCTAAGAACACACATGGTTTGGCTCTGGCTGAAACTTATTTCTGTGAGCAGTAAGAGTGGAAGCAAAGGTTAGGCATCCAAAACTCTAATGGAACAGTAATTAGTAGGGTTACCATGCAACACTTCTTAAGGAGTTTTATGTTGTAAAAGAGGGGATGGAGTTCTATTTATGAGGAAGGCTGCTTTCAACACACATTCAGGCCAGAATTTAAAAGGCATTCTTGATTGAAAAAATAGAGCTTGAGCTACATTTAAATTTGTTGTAATCTTTCAACACAACTGAGTTGATATATCACCCTTTTTTAGCAAAGAAATCTTTGAAGGACAGTTCATTTACAGGAGAGAGAATCAGGAGGAGAAGATTCCACCTGATGAAGAATATGAGAAACGGAAGGTGAAATCAGAGAAAGAGTAATATGATTTGAATGCAATGGTATGTCATGAGGAAGAGATAAAGAAGATGATGGTAAGACTAAGTCGGGGAAATTATCTAACATTTTATCAGCATCCACAATAGTACGAAAGGGAAATATATCCTCATGAAACATAACATCCCTTGAAATAAAGATTTGTTTGGAAGAGACATCAAAGAGTTTATAACATTTGATGCCAAGAGGGTATCCTAAGAACACACAAGAGTAATTAGTATGGTTACCATGCAACACTTCATAAGGAGTTTTGTGTTGTAAAAGAGGGGATGAAGTTCTATTTATGAGGAAGGTAGTTGTCATCGCACATTCTGACCAGAATTTGAGAGGCATTCTTGATTGAAAAAATAGAGCTCGAGCTACATTTAAATTTGCTGTGGTCACACAACTAAGTTGATAAATCACCCTTTTTTTTAGCAAAGAAATCTTTGAAGGATAGTTCATTTACATTATCTGATCTAAAATTTCTTAATAGTTGCATTATATTGTGTAGCCACCATAGTGAAAAATCGCTGAACAAACACTCACAGCATCAAATTTATGCTTCAACATTTGTAGTCTCACGTGAATCTAGAACAGTTATCAACCAAAGTCAAGAAGTATTTGTAGCTTGAGTGAGATGCAACATGATAATGTCCTCATATGTTACAATGCACTAGATCAAATGGTTTGCTAGATAGATTATTATTAGATTCAAAAGACAATCTTCTTTGCTTAGCAAGAGGACAGATATAGCAAGGAAGATTTGAGTTTAACTTGGTAAAATCACATAGCAATTGATCCCTTAACACATCTAATCTTTTAAAAGATAGATGACCAAGCTTATTGTGCTATCTATGAGCTGAAACAGTACCAACAAGTGCATTATAAGCAGAATCAGTGGCTTTTGTATCAAGTATATATAGATCATGGACTCTATCACCCCTCCCAATCATCTTCTTGGTTGTAGCCTCCTGAATAATGAACTAATCATGGAAGAAACTTAAGATAAGTTGAGATGCAATAGTTAATGCACTGACGGATAACAAATTGAACTTGAATTGGGGAACAAATAAAACATCATGCAGCATCAGTTTTGGACTTAGTATGATATCTCCATAGAGGTTGACTGGTATTTGTGTGTGATTAGGTAGAGTGATACTTGAATTATCAACAGTTCTCAAGTTTATAAAAGCATCAGCCATGTAGCATACATGTTTGGTGGCCCTTAAGTCTGCTATCCATAAATCATTAGATGCAAAAGTAGGATTGATTGATATAGAATGGCATATACCTGAAGAAGCGTTGTTGCACTGATTAGTTGAAGTACAATCTGCACTTGAAGCCAAGTGAGTGGACAACATTGTCATGAGTTGTTGATATTGATTTGAATTCAAATTTTGCACAAAATTCCCAATGCCAAGCTACTGATCCATTTGTTTACAATCATCCTGTTGAGTAATAGAGGCAGATAATTGATTAACAGAGTTAGAAATAAAGGTTTTTTGGAAATTTCTCTTGGTTTTGGCTTATAACTGGGTAGATATCCAAGGATTTTGTAACATTTATCCACTGAATGTCCATGATATTTGCAATGTGTACAGTATGGCCATTCTTTCCTTTTGAAATTGCTGGAGATGTTAACTTTTGAACTGTTACTGTGGAGATTAGAATGAACAACGGGTTTGGAACTATCAGTTCTAAAAGCAAAGGCAGCCGCTCTAGTTGAGTGAGTCGACTCCAACGAACTGTGTGCTAATTTTCCTCTGACTTTCCTCTTGATAAATCAATGCAAAAACTTTGTTAATAGCAGATAAAGGATCCATAAGCAGTATCTGACCCCTAGCTTGAGAAAATGAGTCATTCTACCCCATAAGGAATGCCATAATGTATTCCATTTGATCATGTTAATTCAGCTCCTTAACTCCCCATCCCCCTCCCCCTCCCCCTCCCCCTCCCCCCAGCAAGTATATTTTCCACAGTTGCAGTTGGGTCGAAAATTACTCAACTCTTCCCACACGATTTTGAGTTTAGTGAAATACACACCTACATTGTTTTGATCTTGGAGTAAGTTCACCAGTTCTCTCTTTAATTGGAAGATTCGCAGTCCATTACTTTGTTGATATCGTTCTCTAAGATCATTCCAGATTTCATATATTGTATTTGCATAGATCACACTAGTTGGGATCTCTTTTGAGACTGAATTGAGAATCTAGGATATCACCATATTATTATCTCGAATCCATGAATTTACCAAATCACTGCATCTCCTGGTATTTTAACAGATCCATCAATAAAGGACAGCTTGTTCTTGACTGATAAGGCAATTGTCATCGCACAACTCCAAGAGGCGTAGTTATCTCCCGTGAGTTGCTAAGATACGAGCACCAATCCAGGGTTGTCTAAATGATGTAGGAAGTAAGGACTAAAAGGTTCATCGATGGCAGATTAGCCCATGGATGACCTTGAACCAGAGTTGATTTTTGGATGTAGTGGCTCCATAGAAAAACTAGAATTGAAGGTAGAAGAGATGTTGAGAAGAAACCAGTTGAATTGATGAATGTGATGGATACAACTATGAATATTGCTCTAATACCATATTAGAGATGAATGGAAGAAGAATATGCTGCATGTTTATTGATCAAAACTTGTTACAAAATGAACCCACTATACAGGTATAAATAGCCAAAGGAAATACAGTTGTCCTAACTAATTAATAGCAGGTACACGTGAAACTGGCTGAAGAAAGAGAATGAAGAAAAAGAATTACTATAAGTCCTAATAACATGTTCTCTCGTGTGGTGACATAGGGGCAAAAAAAGGGAAAGAGAGAGATGAGGTTTCTCTTGCTTTTGGCATAACGAGCCCTTGATGGGAGACTTGCACGACAAATTATTAGATTCAGTGGTACAACACACTCTTGATTGCATCCTTGTGTCTAGGCTACTAGGGCTTTTAGTCACATGAATAGTTTAATGTATATATCGACGTCTGGCCCTAAAATATGGATACATATTAGCATAACGTACTCCTCCTATTCGAACTAGGTTTTAAGTCCAAATTTTGTTTCAGGTCCTTTATTCTTCAATAAATATGTTCTTGTATTTGACTTTAGGTACTCAAATTGCGACTTCAACGCTTTAAAAAGGATTAAAGTATTGGGCATGGTTGATTCCAATCAAGAAGTGCAGCAAAATAGAGGACAAGTGGCGTGCTATTCCGTACCAACGTTTGACAGTGGCACGCAACAACACTTGCCGTTTGTACCACCAAATTCAAGAAAAGGTAAAAAAATGGAAAATTGACACAAATAACACGAATTTTAGCATATTAATATTGTAATACTCTTGTTTGGACTTTTATTCTTGCACCTTGTTTGACATTTTTAGTACCTCATGAAAACACAAGAAATACAGTTTTTGCATTTAACTTTTCCCATATTTAGCTCCCTCCAAGTTTTAATATGACCGATGTTTGAAAAGTATACGACGATTATTAGAGTACAAACTATAGTAAGTACCTACAAAATGTTACCAAACCAATATTGTATTTTATTTACATGATTAAAATAAAGTTGGCGGAGAAGATGAGAAAGCAAGATATTAGAAAATTGGTAAGAAAGATGAGAATCAAGTTATATTTGGAACCATCATAAAATGTTGGATTAACGGCTCTTATAGCAAAATACGATTGTCTCGGCTGGTAATGAAACTGATTTAATATTTGGTCACAATGTGTATAAGGCCTGCAATTGGGTTAACTAGAAAATATTGATAGATTCTTATCTTTTTATACTTCATTGATTTTCATCGGGATGGATCCTCCTACTGATAAATTTGACACACTTATTTGACAAATAAGTAACATTTAATTTAGGTCAATCCAACGCTCAATGTGTATTTCACTAAGATCATGAGAGAGTTAGTTATAACTATTTCAGATCCATAAAATATTGAGCGTTGAATTGACTTAAATTAAATATCACGATTATTTGTTAAATAAGTGTGTCAAATTTAGGAGTATGAGGATCCGTCCTGGATTTTCATAAAAATGAAATTATTCTGAATGACAAAACAAAGATTGTATCTTCGAATGGGAAATTTTTTTATTAATATTTTCCTTGACACTCTTTTTTACATTTAACAATTTCTTTAATAAAATTAACAAAAATATTCATAGATTTTGTTTAAAATATAATAATAATAATAATAATGATCAAAATAAATTGTTCAAATTGCCCAAAGAATGATATGACTATTGACTACCACTGGCAATCAACTTTTTTCCCACATTAGGTTGAAGAATGCCATGACTCGTTCAATACTTGGCCCGCCGCCTAAGTTTTTATAGCTTAATTTGTGGCCAACTTTTCTCCAATATTTTTTACTTTCAAGCAAAAATATTGGGAGTATTAACACTAAAGTTTGTGCTATTGGACTCATTAAGAAATGCCGCGCTTCTACTATGGCAAAAAATCAATAAAAAGATACTGAAACAATTGCAAATAGCATCCATGATAACAATAAATAGAATATTTGAACATAACGACATGAAAAATTAGTCGAACTATGAGGGTACAATTTTTTTTTTAGAAAGACTATATGTACACCATGCTACATAGCATGGTACACAGCCCCCCTCACAAGAGGGGGACCAACGAATTTTTTATTCATTGTGGGGTCCTTCTCTTGTGAGATGGGCTGTGCACCATGCTATATAGCATGGTGTACAAGCAGCTTTTTCTTTTTCTTTTTTTTTAAACTCTTGTGCTTGTCTTGTAAATTGTGCGCATTAATTGTTGTAGACCAGTGACCCGACAACTTCCTTGTTACGACTAGCTGGAAGTAGGCTATGTGGTTATTTAGGAGGATTGTATGTAATTGTTTGCTCATAATTATCATCGCCAATAGCAAATAATTTTGGAGCACATGGGCTTATTGTTCCATGCCAGTTGTTTCCTTTTACTCTAAAGTTAACAATGTGCATTGGGATATTTTGGTTTCTTGTGCAAATCCAAATCTTCTTGTTTTTGGAGAAAAATTAGGGGTTCCATTATAGGGTTGGCAATGGTCGAGACATCTTGGTCCTTAGACACACGAGTTCTACTTGATCTTATGAATCAATAGAGTTCACCTCGTTTTCACAAATTAGGCTCAGTTAGGCCTTGTCTCGTGGGCTTCATTGGTCGATCCGAGTTGTCCACAAGTCCATGATCTGACTCTTGTTTTCAATTAAAAAATTAATGAAATAAATCCAAAAAAGGTTAATCCACAAGTCCAAAATGAGTCGGCCCATGAAAAAAAATGGTATCCAACTCAACCTTTGTCTCGAATCAAGGTGAGCCTCAACGTCCATGGATCGAACCTACAAACAGTACGACCTATCTCCCATCCCTAGATTCCAATACTTTGAAATTGCATCGAAAGTCCTCATAAAGGGGGGGGGGGGGGGGGGAATTAATCGAAGATCTCTTTTATATATATATTCTTTGTATCTATTCAAGTCTATTTTATTTGAGTATACATACTCGCATTATACTATCAAAAATCCCAACATTATATATTTATAGCTCCAACCATCGGCTCTTAAAATCTATTTTCTTCTTCTTTTTTCATGGACCAAAATATTTAAAATTTCACAAAACTCATTCACGAGTAAAATGATAACATACTATCCTATGGCATTGATTCATTTTATAACACAATAGATTCTATTTTTAATATTAATTTATTCAACTCGTTACTCGTAAAGATAAGTCATAACGAAAAAGAAATATGCACCCATGAAGATAAGTCATAAAGATATTAATAGATTCTATTTTTAATAATAATTGCTTCAACTCGTTACTCATAAAGATAAGTCGTAAAGAAAAAGAAATATGCACCGATGAAGTTTTTTTTTTTTTCTATTTCTATTGATCCTTTTTCATAGTAAAAAGAGAGAATATTAGAGAGAGAGAGAGAGAGAGAGAGAGAGAGAGAGAGAGAGAGAGAGAGAGAGAGAGAGAGAGAGAGTTTTCTCATGTCCCTTTCTTAACACCATGCGAAAACAACTTTCTACCATGCAATCTTCCGCCATACAAATAGAAACAAAAATGTGTGGCTGTTTGTTTATTTATTTATTTGTTCGTATATATGACTTTTTTGGCATCTTGCAGCTGCAGCTAATCACGAAATAAATAAAAATTCATATTCTTCGATAAAATACTGTATTATATAAATATAGATTCTAAATCCATTTAATATAAGTTAAGATAATTTCAATTAGAAATTGAACAAATTTCTTATATGTTTTATTAATTTACTTCAAATTCTTTTTCTCCTCTTACACTTGCACCATGCAAATGGATCGATATACTAAATTTGTATTAGTTGACTATACAAATACTATAAATTTTATTACCTCAAATAATAATCTGCCACATAAAAATTATTAATGCAGTCGATGATTATGAATAACATTACTCTTTAAAAAATTATGATAAAAGTTAAACGATTTTTCTTTTTCCTTTTTATGGTCAAAATTTTAAAACTTAACAGGTCACTAAACTTTCCAAATGTGTTACTTTTAGTCATCAAAATTCTTTGTAGTGGTTATCCAACTTACAAAGTTTTTCAATTAAGTCACTAGTACATATATGTTAGTCCATTTGATGGATTTGTGTATTCAACTGCAATACTTGTGACAAACAACAATGAATTGTCATAAAATTGACTAAGATCATAGAAAGAAGTAGCAAATTGAAGTAAAAGATAACGACGATTAAATAAAATGAGATATGTCGTGGAAAATCTTTCTTAAAATAAGTTTCGTCCTACACTGGTGCTAACGGTACTCTTTCTCCCAAGGTACAACATTTCTTTTCAAAATTAATACGACAAAATATTAATCTTGAACAGTGAATCAAAACTTAGTCGTACTCTTGTTGATTGAATTTTTTTCAACCTTCTAGAAGCTCAAAAATTCAACCAGCGATTTAATGAAACTTGAAAATATATGGACAAAATTCAGGAGATGAGTTCTAAAAAAAAAAAAAATCAATTATACTTGAATTGATTTGGGATGAAAAATTAGAATGAAATTGGTTGAACTTAGACATGGAACCCAACTTGCCAACTAATAAGTCCCTCAAAGTTGGCCAATAAATTTGTTATAAAACTCATTTAATAACAATAAAACTCATTTAATACCCATAAACTCCATCGAAATGACAACATGGTAGAAAACCAAACAAATTAATATCTATAGTCGCATTTATCTCCTATGAGTGAATAAGCCGATGGTTAATATGAAAGAGTTTATTGATGTCATCTCACCGGTCATTAGTTACAGAAATATCATGACAGATGCCACAACAAAATGGTTACTACATGAAGAGTGACTTAAGTGAAACAATTATGGAAGTCGTGTGAACATATATGCTAAAAACACACTTCAATGACTAAATCGACATGTTTTGAAAGTTCAGTGACCAAGTGAGTTTTTAACCCCTTCCCTTTAGTTCATGTTTAGATCCCAATTACATGCCACCAAATACGATCTTTAGTAAATTTCAGTGTAGAATATCACAAATATCTACTGAAAATTATTTCCCAAAATAATTACGGAATTGATTTAACTTTCTACAATACGGAGACTGTCAGTAATATTTTACTCCAATTCTTAACCTGGAAAAAGCTTTGCAGCACAATCATACCATATTATTTAGATATTCACAGTGATTCCGTGCTCAGCTGGACAATCCATAAATATTTTCTTAATTGAAAGAATTATGGGAATTCATCTGTAAAGCCAAAATTCTGGGTATTTAATATTTATTTCATTGCAGGCAGCTGCCACATTTTGTTGGTTATTTCTGTTGTGATCAGAGACAAGGACTCAAGGACACCATCCTTTTTGTTTATAAAAACACCTCACATTCCCATTTCTGCACACTACTTTTCATCTTTCTTTTTCCTTTCAAAATGGAAAAGTCGTATATTGTAGTATTTGTTCTTGTTTTTTTGTGGGCTCTTGGAGGAATAGCCAATGGTGCAAGAACAGACGATGGATCAGAGGCTTGGGGATATGTTGAAGTCAGACCCAGTAAGCAGAATTCTCTGAATTTTCCAGATCTGAATTTCTTGATTTGGATGTAGAATTATGTACATTATTTTGTGCTCATATTGGTGTTTTCTTTGTGTGATATAACAGAGGCTCATATGTTCTGGTGGTACTACAGAAGTCCATTCAGGTCTGAAGATCCAAACAAGCCATGGCCTATCATTCTTTGGCTACAGGGTGGACCTGTAAGACTTATAATTTTTATAAATTAATCAATTATTGTAACTTTTGTCATATTTTGAGTTTTCTTATTACTTCTTTGGTAGATTTGTGAAATGTTTATATTTGAATATGTAGTATAAATTTTGTAATGAATAGGGTGCTTCCGGAGTAGGAATTGGGAATTTTGAAGAGGTTGGGCCTTTAGACAATTTTTTGAAGCCTAGAAATTCCACATGGCTGAGAAAAGCTGATCTTCTATTTGTGGTAAGAATGAAATTCTTTATAATATCCATAATTATAATATCTTGTTTTTTTTATTGTTTTTCTAATTATTTTTTTAAAATATTTTGTACAGGATAATCCTGTTGGCACTGGATATAGTTTTGTGGAGCAGGATAATAAAAAATCTGTTTGTTAAAACTGATGTTGAAGCTGCAAATGATTTAACTACAGTGTTGATAGAAATTTTTAATAGAAATGAAAGCCTCCAAAAGAGTCCTCTTTATGTAGTGGCAGAGTCCTATGGTGGAAAATATGCTGTCACTCTTGGATTATCAGCACTAAAGGCAATAGAGGCAGGAAAATTAAAGCTCAAGTTTGGAGGTAATCATCATTTTTTTTCGTCAGTTGGGAATCTTAGGTTGATGAATTCAAATATAGATGTGAAAAAAGGATCCAAGTTGAATCTTTAAACTTTGATGATCATACATACAGTCATGTACAATACTAGGTACGGACGTACATTGAATTTGTTTTCTTTTTGCAGGAATTGCATTGGGGGACACTTGGATTTCGCCCGAAGATTTTGTGGTAAGTAGTTTAAGGGGACATATTTTAATTATCTTACTACATATGGAAAGTGAGAATTGTACTAAATTTAACATGTTCATTGTAGTTCTCATGGGGTCCTCTTCTTAAAGATGTGTCAAGGCTTGACAACAATGGTGCACAAAAGTCAGACAGGTAACCGTTTCTTAATTCTTATCATGCTTAATTTAGTTAGAGTTGAGAAAAAAAATTTGTTGGCTAACAAATTTATTTCAAAAAACAGTCTAGCTCAGCAAATTAAACAAGAACTTGCAGCTGGTAAGTTTGTAGAGGCAACAGACACGTGGAGCAAACTTGAGGATGTTATTAGTTCTAGCAGCAACGCAGTGGTAAAATTCCATCTTATCCCTGCTCAATCCAAGGACAATTTGATTGATTTAATTGCATATAATCATTTTTCTCGAAGGATAAACATTCTGAATCGTGGACAATGAAATATTTTTGCAGGATTTCTACAATTTTCTATTGGATTCAGGGATGGATCCAGTATCCATGACAGCTTCTGAGCTAAAACAAGAAATTTCAAAAAAGCGTTACTTGAGATACTTGAACTCTTTAAGGCCAACTCCCGATGGCGATGGGGATATTGATAGCCTTATGAATGGTCCTATTAAAAAGAAGCTAAAGATTATCCCAGACAATGTCCAGTGAGTTAAAAAATTGAAAGAAGTTTAGTTTTTTTTTTTAACAATCCATCATTAGTAAGGGTTAATAATATGTTTAATATGCAGATGGGGAGGGCAATCAGGTCTTGTTTTCACTGCACTTGAAGGAGACTTCATGAAGCCAAGGATCAATGAGGTTGATGAATTGCTTGCGAAAGGAGTCAATATCACAGTATACAGTGGTCAAGTAAGAGGATTCTTATCCTTATTTCGTTCTTATTCTCATTAACTATATTGCGCGATTATGGGATGATATTCTTAGTCCTAATTATATCTCATTTAATCAATAATGATAAGAACATCAAAATATCCCTCTAGTTGTAGCAGCATTGCTACTGAACCTGATTTGGTTGATTGCCATAAAAATTAGCTAATTACAGAAAAATGATTTGCATTATTTGGTTGTTGTAGCTGGATGTGATCTGCTCAACCAAGGGCACTGAAGCTTGGCTCGAAAAGCTCAAGTAAGATTGATGTTATTACACTTGAATTGTTGCGTAAATTAAGAATAATTATCGTCACATCTGTGCTAACGTTGAGAAAATAGGAGTACATTAAATTCATGTAATTATTTGTTCTGTCAGATGGGATGGACTAAAAACATTCTTGAGCATGGAGAGAACACCATTGTATTGTGGGAATGAGAAAACTACAAAGGGTTACACAAAGTCATACAGGAATTTACATTTTTACTGGATTCTTGGAGCTGGCCACTTTGTAAGTTGATCAAACTCTCTAGTGCTTGTGTCATATCTTTGTCTCTGTAAGTAAAAGTCTAACTATGACCTCTCCTTTTCCTTTCCTTTTCACTGTTGAAAAGACTTATCGTATGCTGATTAATACACACAGTACTGTGTGTAGAGTAATTTAAAATTTGGTGCCATTTTTGGTTCAAGACCTGATCCTACCACGATTTACTCACGTCCACATTTTTGGCTTATATCCCTTCCCGAGCTGAAACAGCCTGGCCTTTGTGTGATTATAATTGAAGTCAAAGGTATGAGGTACATGGTCTCGATGTACAACAATTGGAAGCAACCCAAGTTTGACTAATGGTCCCGTGATCCAACATGGTTTACTTAGAATATTAGTATTAACATGATTGTACCCATGAGGAACTAGATTATAGTTATATATTTTAGAAAATTTCAGGGTTATTTCCTATAGAACTATAAGCAAAAACCACCAAATGGAATAGAAGTCGATTTAGTGTTCCGTGGACTCGTTAATGTACCAATTTGAAATAACGGTCAAACTGTCCTAAAACGGTTTGGTTTAGTTTTCGAAATTTTAACGACTATTTGAAACTTAAGTGTCCTAAAACGTTTTGGATTTTTTTTATTTTTTGCCAAACGGTTTAAAATAGTTTTGATTTGAAAATCTATTCAGATTCAATTCAATCTAGCCTATCAAATATGGGATAGAAGACTTGTACACATTTGAATGCACATTGATATGTTTGGTAGTCTGTATAGATAGAATTAATGAAGAGAAAATGTATAATAAAATTATATAAATTGTTGTATTCAATCGGTTGTGTTTGATTGCCAATATTTATCATGAAAAATGTGGTTTTTTTTCACTCAATTTTCTACTTTTGTGCTATTTGATTGACTTTTTTCCATGGAAAATATTTTCTTACTTTTGGTTATGTGATCATATTTTATTCAAAATCAAGGAAAATATTTTCTTTAGGGGGATTAGAATTTTATTTTCCAGAGAAATCACACACACACACTCTCTCTCTCTCTCTCTCTCATTTATCACTTCTCTCTTATCTATCTATCAATAAAAAATGAACAAGTATAATATTTTATAGGTTGAAAACTATATTTACCAAACACATTTAATTAATAATTTTCATAGAAATAAGTTATAGACAATTGAATTGCCTGAAATTTTTTTTTTTTTTTCATGCAAATTCTATACTCACAATCAAACGTGTCCTTAGTTCAACTCACTTTTGTATACACTTGCATGGAATTAATATTACTTCACCAACCATTCATATAAAAAAACTGAAAGTGTCAGAAAATGAAGTATTTTTTCCGTGTGGGAAACCATCTGTCTGTCTGTCAATGAACACTTCTCAGAATATCCATTTGCAAGAAAGTGAAATTTGGTGAACTTATTTTATTAACTTTGTGTAATTTTTCAGGTACCGGTTGATCAGCCATGCGTGGCACTCGACATGGTGGGCAGCATCACACGGTCTCCTGCTGGATCAAGATAGAGAGAACTAAAACCAGTAAAGAATCGAGATTCTCAATATACTTTCAAATGGAAGTAGCTCAAGATGGTGTAGACGGAAAGGCAACAAACAAACTAATAACAGTCAGAAAAAACCGTTTAAATGATTTTACCCAAAGGGAAACAAAAAATTGTCAATTTGTAGTTTAAGGAGCGAAATTCGCAATTTATAGTGAGAGATTGTTTGGAATAAAATATTTGCTAATTTCAATTTTTCTTTTTTCTTTTTTTTTTAAAACAATTTCCATGATATTCTCTTGTTCAAATAGGAAAAACTGTTGTGTTTCTAATCTCCAGTTATGGTGTGTTTGGAGTATCAAGAAATAATACAAAAGCAATATTTATGTGACAATCATTGCGCCAAGAATTTGCTGATGTTAAAATTTAATTTTTATTATTGTCAACATTGAAACCTTTTGAATAATTCCAATCAACGTCAAAAAGCAATTCACGAGTGTGGCTGTTAGAGATGGTGAGATGACGACTATTTCAACTTTGACAATGAAGTTATTGATTGCGATTATGATAAAGTTTTTATAGCATTTCAATAAATTGAGATTGCAATGAATGAAGTTATAATAATTTCATTGTGTTGTTAATATAGTAGTATTTATAAATGACTTTTATACGCATACAGTCCTTAATCATTATGACTATTATATTCCTTATGACCCTAATGGAGTTTCTGATTCTTAATAAAATACACAAATTTCTTGACTTCTTTCTTTTGTTTTCTCTTTTTCTCTCTAGTTTATAACACGTTATTAGTACGAGTCTTTAAAAATTAAAGTAAATTAGTTAGAAGATAATAATTTATGCTTAGCCGTTCTAGTGTTTATTTTATAGTATGTATAATGATTATTTTTACTAATGCATATGTGAATCAACCAGAATTATTTTGTATGTATATCATATCCATATCCTATTTGTATATCTTGTTTGCCTAAATTTTATACATCTATTTGTTTAATCAATGATGATTTCAAAAGAATATTATATATTATTATTGAAATGAAATAATTTTCATCAATATTTTAGAAAAATATTGTATATTATTTTTTAAAGGAAATTATCTTAATCAATATTTTCTGAAGAATTTTGTAATATTATTAAAAATGAATATTATATTTGCATTATTTGCTACTTCAGAAGTAGCATAAGCATTTTAATTAATATTTCAGAAAAATATTATTTGCTCCCGAATAGTATAATTAAATAGATCTAACGTAAATTATATTTTTACTCCTAAAAAATAAATCTTTGTATAATTTATTATAATAATACTTTATTACTCTTAAATAGCATAAATAAAAATTATGTTTTTACCTTTGAAACGTAAATTCTTATACAATTTATTATTTTAAATAATTATATATTATTATTCCTGAAGGGCATAATATTCACTAAGAAAGTGCAAATCGTAAGTACACGAGTCGCGTTCAAGTAATAAAGTAGACTTTTTGAATCCAAATTGTCGATCTCTTAAGTAATGTTTATTTTCAATTACGCAACTTTAATAAATGTAATTCTAACGATGAAAAAACAAATACACAATAAAGATTTTGATTTGAAAACGTGGAGGATGACTAAAAATCTACAAAATAAGAAAATATAAAAATCTTTGGAATTTCGAAGGAAAAACGGTTGTGATTAGTTGTTTTGCTTAATCGTTGTCTAATTAATTTCTCCACAAACCAATTAACAAATTGCTTATTTACAATGTTAGACCCAATTTTTCAAGTCTAGCTAATTACCTCCCTTGAGCAAAAATAATTATAACTTATTGGTTTAACATATTATATCTCTATGTCGATTACAATTAAATAATTGTCTTAAATCTATGTAAAAATAGCTCAATAGATCATTTACACTCTGTTCGGTAGAGATTAAAATTGAAAAATTAGTCGTTATTGTTGACTTTTAGTAGACGAGTAAGATCCAATAACGATCATATTTTCAATTTTAATTGAATTTTAATCTGTACCAAACGGGGCCTTAAGACTATGGATATATCTATATCACCTACACGAATCTATGATTTTTACTATTTGATCTAAAATACACAATTTTCTCTCAAACGATGTACTAATCACTAAACATAAATAATTCATTAGCCATATAAATGAATATGCAATAATAGCAAGAGTAAAAATACGTGAAAATAAATCATTTGACATTAAAGAGCAAATATTAAAATTAATTAAAACTAGAGTTTAAACCATAAATCCCTATAATAAAACTTAGCCCATATTAAATATATGATTAAAAAAGAGAATATTTTATACAATAAATAACCAAGAGGAGAAAATAGTGAACAAAATACAAGATTATAGAAAAACCTTTTTTTTAGCTTGGATTCGTGAAGATGAAATGGCTTGCTCTTACTCTTAAATTCCTCAAATATTTCTCAAAATCCTTAAATATATTTTCCTTGTACTCTTGATTCTATCCCAAAAATTACAAGTAAATCAAAAGAAGAATGAAAAATGAAAAGAAAAAGGAAGAGGAAGAAGACTGAAATTAGCGGCTGCCGTATTTTAACTATTAAACCCTAGAGAAATTGCTGTCTTGGTCCCCCCAAATCTTGGAAAGTGACAAAACGGACCCAGCAAGTGGCTTGGGCGCGTAGGCGCCAAGTCTCTACTAAAAACCAGAAATTGGTTTCATTTTGCAGCCAACTCCTCAAAAATAATTGCATGTCAGACCACTCAACTTTGATCTTGTACAATTTGATCCTCCAATTTTGACTTCATATCAATCATGCCCTCCAAAAATTACAACACAAGGTCCTTCAACTTTTTGACTTGTACACTTTTGGTCTACAACTTTACAAACTTTGTACGCTTTTAGTCAATTTTTCTCCTTTTGCCTTGGTATTATACTGTAGGGTGATTTTTGGCCTACAAAAACAATAATTACATAATTGTGAGTAGAAATTCGCTCATTTAATCAATATTTAAATTTATTTAAGTATTAAATAAGTGTGCAAAAACAAAATTATCACATGACACTATGATTTCAATGTTCCGGAAGAATAATGATATATTGCTCTTAAAAATGATAATAAAATACAATGTGCTCTCGAAATAGTATATGTTTCAATGAATATATCATTTTGAATTCGTGTTTATCTTTAAAGGAAAATATATAACTAATGTCATGTTGACATTAATTAGCTTGTCTACTTGATTGAATATTATATGATTATATAATGTTTAATTATATTCTTTTAAATTAAATATTGAATTGTATTTTATATTGAATCAGAAGTTCAATTTGATTTTATTGTTTAGCATGGCTAGTTGAATTATCACTAGATCAATAATGATGCAAAATATAAAAAGATTCTTCAATGAATTTCTATTTATTATTTTGTTTTATTTATCGACAATTGATCATTAAACATTACTAACTAAAATATGGACTAAATTTTCTGAAAATTAATTAGGGTGGTAAATAGGGTCATTATCCTCCATGTTGAACATCTAATTATTATTTGTATCTAATAGATTTGATATAAATACTAGATGATTGCACGGTGTTCTTAACTTGAAACTTGAAAATTTACAACTCAAATTATGAGCATAATTTTCAGATTATACAATCAAAACGGTATGTGTTTATTAATGCTAATGATCCTAAATCTTAATTTTTTTAAAGTGTTAATTGAGATGTTGATAAATGATGTAACACTATTGTTTGTTAAATGGCTCCAATTAATTAAAATAATCACAAAATACTTTTTATTTTTGTTTAGGGAATACTATTACGCATCATGTCAATATCATAGTTCTCCATATTATAATTGGCTTATGATAAGAAACTAATTTTTTCATCTAATTTTTTTGATAGTGTAGTATATATAAAATCGATCAATCACAATGTACTGAGATAGAAAATAAAGAATGTTGAGAATAAATGCGTAGTTTGAACCATTATCCCAAATTAGTGATATTTTATAATGATGAAAAAATTATTGTCAATTTGATTGGATAATTCTCGTAGCATTAAAAGGAATAATTAAGAAGCTGAAAATAATGTACAATGCACCATTATATAAATCCTCGCAAAAATAATTCGAACAAAAAAGTTAGAAAGATAATTTATTTAGATACATTTAATGACCGAAGAGATCAACAATATCTCATTCACAAGTTTTAATGTTCCAACACGAATTGATGTCTTGGGAGGACAATTTGTTAGCATTAATTTGATCTATCTATGACACGCTTGAAACATGATAGTATTCGATTTTAATACAAAAATTCTTCAAAAGAAAATGGAACAATTAGTCAAGATGGTCTCATTAATTAGACATATAGTCGTAATGAATATTTAGATGTAACAAATTATAAAACCTCGAAAGAGGTTCAAGTGTCGGATACGTTGAAGTTGAGATATCTCAATAAGTTATGTCATTATGAAGAAAGAAATAGAATTAAAAAGAAAAAGTTGTCGACAATACTTTTACATATGATGTAATGCATCATACGGAGAGGATTCAAAATAAATGTGTCGAAATATATCGATCGAAATTATGATTGACCAAATAAAAGGGACACAATCCTAAAATTGAATTTACTATAGAAGCCAAAAAAATTTGGACTTGCAGTCTTAAAATTAAAAAAATTATATTCACGCGGAAAAGAAAATGAGAAAAATGAAGTTATAATATGTAATGCACGACTCTCAACATAATGAATTTCACAAAAATTATTATGGATAAAATCACGAGTTCATATCACGTTATCTTGATGATGCATAAAATTTGAAATATGTTATAGTCAACTCATCTCACATTACTATTAATGTTATCTCTGAAGGATTTAATACAAATGAATTATAATTCAAGCGATATTATCACGATGAGTAAATACGCGTTTTACTCGTTTTTCCCTGATCAAAGTTTTGTCTCACTAGATTTTTTGACATAGTTTTTAAGGAGACAATTTTTGTGGCGTACTCAAAAGAATAATGTAATCTTTTTCCTTCATTAGAATTTTTTCTAATAAGGTTTTAACGAAACATATTGTTTATGTGATGAATATCCATAAACATATAAGATATTTACCATCAAAATAATACTATAGTATGTATGAGACTTCCGAAAAGATCAACAAAAGCTATTTTTTTTAATCATCATGCTACTGCAGTAATCAAATTTTATCTCACTAGATTTTTTTTGAAAACATTGACGTACAATATATCAATATATCAATATTGACATAATACAAGAATTGAAATCAAAGGGAGGAGTAGTACTTTTTTTTTTCGTTCGATCAAGTTTTGTCTTATTGAATTTTTTTGACAATGTTTTAATGAGACAATATTTTATTACTTCAAATTATTTGTACTTTTTTTTTCATTTGTTGGCATTTTTATCCCATTGGATTTTTTAAAACAATGTTCCAATAAAATAGTTATTTTATAAATAGTCATTCAAGAGAAGTGTTGTAAATATAGTCGTATTGAATGAATTTTATACGGGTGATTATATTACCACTACGAAATTTGTTAGTTACACCACAATTTTAAGTATTTTTTTATTTACTGAAATAACTTTAAAGTAAAATTACATAAATGGAATTTTAATATATTCAATCGTTTACTCCATAAATTAATTTAATTGTGGTGTTATAAACCCAGTTTTTTCCTTTTATTTTCCCCCTCAAAAGTAGATGGCAAAACTTTTTTTTTTTTTTTTGACCAATTACAGGCTCTTGAACATGAAGATCACCGTACACGTACTTAGGCTTAAATATTACATTCTAGAGTTTTCTCTTGTGCAGCCAACTAAATCAAGAAAGCCAGAAGAAATCTCTCCACCGCCAAACTCTCCATAAACTAGCTGCCATCTTGCCACCGCCATATGGGAACATTGTAGGAGCAGAAACCAATTGAGTGTTAGTGCAGAAAAGTTATTTCCAAAGTTATACAAGAGTTTTTTTTATTAATAAACAAATTTAGTTTCTTTTGGGGTATTAAACACAACGGAGCATAATCCTCCACCGCCATGAACTCCTCCCCCTTAATTGCAACCAATATTAGCCCTATAAGCACTGTCCCACAAGGTACCGATACTCAAACAAAATTTTCATTTCCATTCCACCTTTGCAGCCATCAACAATGCAAACCACAAATCCTCCTGAAACTCGTACATTTTTGCTATCCTGTCCGAATATATCAACTAGCCATCTATCGATTTTGACATGTTCTTCAATTTCGTCTAACAAGGATATTCAGAGGCGGCACAAGAGGAACCGAAAATGGATGGACTACTTCGAGAGAGTAATGAAGGATGTAATTGAGAAGCAAGAAGAATTTCCAAAGAAATTCTTAGAAAAGCAAAAGGGATCAAATTGCTATTGAGGAAGTTTGGATGATAAAATAAATGGTGTGGTATGATTATAATTACAAATTTTTATTGGATTGTTAGTATAATTGTAAATTTGTTGTGGTGTATTTATTAAAAATATATTTTAATTATGGTGTAATTATAATGTGGTGTAATAAGTAAATTTTGTGGTGGTAATATAATTAGTTATTTTATACTCTTGTCGTCCTAATCATTATGACTGTTATATTTTTATAACCCTAATTCTTTCTTATAAATATATAACTTTAGTTCTTAATAAAGCACACAAATTTATTGACTTCTTTCTTTTGTTATTTTTTTTCTCTCTCTAGATTATAACATAACGTGTATTTACAAAAATTATTCATTCACTAAAATAATTTAGGTATTAACAATACATAAATTATTAGTTTTAAATTTTAATGGACCAACTCGGAGAGTAAATAGGGAACACCACACAAGCCCTACATTTAAAAATTACTTTTTAAAACTAACAAATTTGTTAAATTATTTCAAAAATCAGGTGCTAAATAAATTTATTAAATACTAAATTATAATATAATATATATTAATTATTTTCACTCCATACCACCTCACCCACCTCATTCTATCACCCTACTACACCACCTTCCCTCCACCTCTCCATCGACTCCGGCGATTGCTCCGGCGACCGCTCCGGCAGCTACTCCGGCGACTGCTCCGATCCGGCGCCGCACCGGCGAACTTTTTTTTTTTATTTTTATTTTTTTATTTTTATTTTTTTATTTTTTTATTTTTATTTTTTTACCCGTGATTAGTTCTATTGGATTTGTAACTTGTGCACATTGTGACATTATTTTTTACCAGTGACCATGATCTATTAATTGATTTGCGCCAAGAAAAATTAATGATATGAGACAACTTGTTAAATTAACTGATTACAAGTCATTGTGTGGTAATAAATCATCAAGTTAATTTATCACAACTTATTTATTAGCCACGAGACACAAATTGTATGTCACAATTACAAATTTATTCATAATCACATATTTGTATTCAGTGTGACTGACTGTGACCAAATTTGCGTTTAGTGTGACTCTCTGTGACCAATTCAATTTTAACTGTGACCGAATGTGATCAAGTCACAGTCGGTCACAATTAGCACAGAATTGGTCACAACCAGTCACAACTAACATATATTTGAGAAAAACGAAAAATCGCTAAAAGGCCTTTATATAGGCGTTACAATAAACCCTAAAAACAGAAAATATTAAAACACGCCAAAAATAGCGAAAAATCAAAACGAATTATACTAAAAATAACAATTTAAAGGCTTAAATGAAAGAATTTGGCTAAAATCCCGAGATCTCGGGACTCCGCCCCGAGTCCAATTTTTCGGGCCGTTTCCAATCAGACTACCAAATTTCAGCCCATTCCGACGTCGTCACGATAAATTACCAAAATGCCCCCGACGCGGGCTGGACTCGTCTTGCATTCACCAGCATAACCTTTAATGCACCACCACTACCACCTTCAATTCAAATCCATGACCATAAATACTACCATCACTGATCTGTATTATATGTGACTAATTGTGACCAAATTTGTCTTCAGTGTGACCATCTGTGACCAAGTCAGTCTAATTTGTGACTCACTGTTAATCTGGTCACAGACGGTCACAATAAATATAGAGTTGGTCACATCTAGACACAATAAATACATACTTGGTCACATAAGGTCACCACAAATAAATCTGCATACACCAAAGACTAACACCACAATCTACGACACAACTCAAATCCCAATCACAATCTCAATCCACTACCAATACTTGGTCACAAATCAAACAAATAGTTGGTGACAAACCCCACACCCACCCCCACCACAACACCACCAAAATCACGACCAACAGCAACAAAAAACGACGACCACCACAACTGCCACCAGCTACCAGAACTACCACCAACGTCAGCACCATGACCAAGACCACCACCAACAGATTCAACAAAAATCGCCCCAACTGCCAGATCCACCACGACTGCCACCAACAAAATTAGTCACCACCAGATCCAACAAAATCAACGCCTCAAAACCACCCACCCACCCACCGCACCATTACCACAACTTGAAAATATCTCATGCTTAACTGTTTCTGGTGTTGTAGCCTGCGTAAGGTGTTCGCCGGAGTAGAATGGGAAGAGAGAATGAGATGACACTGCAAATTAATATGCCACCGACCTTCCCACTAAGCCGTCCCTCAAATCAAACATCTGATATCTTAAACTTGTCAGCTTGGAAACCTAATCCCTTCACAATTGCTTCCTTCAAATCCTATAATTAATATAAAAATTAGCTATACCAAATCAAACTTAGCAACTAAATTAAACTTAGAATATCGAAAAAGGTCCATTTTAGAAGGGCAAAACTGCAGAAATTTGGGATTTCTTTAGCAAAATTGAGAAATTTTGAGAACAATGAAGAAATGAAAAAAATTGAATGTCTTACAGATATAGCTTTAGGGTAGGGGGGATGGATGCCTTCTGAAGCAACCGAAGCAGCGAAGAATGAAAATTGAAATGCGATCTCGATTAAAGAAAACGCTGGAAAAATATTTAGCTTCCGTAACCTTAAACCCATTAATTTACAAACAGAACAAAGAAATCTTTGTGGGACAGGTTGAGTTGTTGATGGAGCTACTGCTGGAAGACATGGGGGATCGAGAAATTGTTGTTGGAAGACATGGGGATGGCTATAGTTTGGGTATTGAGTGTGGAACTCGGGGGCAAAATGGCCTTTCCGGAGGAGGAAGCTAATCTGGTCCCTGATGAAGCCGGTTTTGTGGGCAGCTCCAACCCTAGCTTGGCTTCGAGCTGCTGAACAACGGCGATGCATCGAGGAGGAGGTCGCCGTCGAGGGGATGAAGAGGTCGACGTCGAGGCGAGGAAGAGAGAGATGGCAGAGAGTGAAGAGGTATAAGAGAGGGAGAGAGAGAGAAGAAATTTGGGGTGCCGTCTGCCGGTATAAAGAGAGAGAGAGGGAAAATTTGGGGTGCCGGGCTCCGGGAGCGGGATTGAAATTTGGGGGTGTCGGAGCGGGATTGTTATAATAAATCTCTAATTATTAAATTAATTAACACCTGATTTATGAAATTAATCTTAATTCCCCTTATTTAAGAAAATTAATCTTTAAATCCATGTTTTTAGGTAATTTTCCCGAGTAAATAACTTTGAAAAAGCCCAGCCCAAGGATATCTACTAAGCCCAATTTCCATTCCACTCGAAGAAAATTCGTGAAAGGGGAAGAACCAAGGGAAAATAATCGAGCACACAATCTCAGGCAGAGCATTGAAGATGCTGGGATTGAAAAGGCTGCTTTCACAAAGACACACAATTCACCATGCGAGAAACTTATCGAAGCTTGAAGATAAGCTGCTTCTTGTAATCCCTTTACGGGATCCATCTCAATGGAGCTCCAAACGCTTCCTTGATATCTATCAGGTTGGTATTTTAGATTTGCAACCAATTTGGTTTTCCAGAAAAAGAAAGGAAAATGGAAATGTTAACTACGATCTTGTTGGTTTCATTAATATGTCATTGAAGATTATGCTGTAGAAGTTATATTTTTTTATTTTCATTTTTTAGAAGCCAAAGAGGGTTATTTGACTTTTTTCTGAGTGGTTTATTGCGAAGAATGCAACTTTTTGTTTTTTATCAACGACCCATTTGGTTACTTTGATTGCAGTTTGGAAATAAGGAGGCAATTGAGAAAGAACGTGCCAGGCTGTGAGTAATTTGATTTCCAACATAACTCGTTTAATCTTATTGAAAGTTTATATGGATTGTGAAGTTGCATTTAGTTATACTGTATGTGTTGATGTGTGACTTAGGGCAGTAAAGATGAGATGAGTAGGGGTTACTTTGCTGACATTTCGGAAATGAAACAACATGGTGGTAAGGTAGGGTAATGTGCTTTTATTGGATGGTGTTTGGATATGATTTCTATCTTTTATATGGATTTTGAAGATATTGAGATTGAGGTGTTATGATGAATTTTGTGAGTGTGGTGATATGTAGATTGCAATGGCGAATAAGATTATAGTTCCCACAATGACAGCTATGAAGTTTCCTGCAACAGAAGTTAGTTATCCTGATGGGATAAGCGTTAAGCTGCCCATTACTTCTGAGAATGTTAATACCGCTAAATCTGATGCTCCCAAGGCATCAGTGCTTTGTTTATCATTTCGTGCGAGCTCGCAGGTGAGAAAAATCTTCAGTTCATTTCAATTATGTTGCTCTCCTTTTGTTTTTTTGAAGTTGGTAATTGCCAAAAATGTTTTCTTTACTCATACAATGAAGAGAGAGAATTGTTTATTTCAGTTTGTACATGTAACTCAACCAGCTAAACTATAAAAAGAAATTGATGTAGCAAAGTCTGAACTCCAAAAGGCCATTATGCTCCCCCCCTAGAAAAAACCAGGAGCAAGAACTAATGAAAATTGGAAAAGAAAGCCACCTGAGACTTTGCAGTGTGTGGAAAAAGGCTAATAAGTTCATTCATAATTCAGCATAAAGTTCTTCTCTCCAATTGCACCTCCTAAAGCCAGTTAGAAGCTTTTATATTTAAGCTGAATGTAGAATTCTTTGGTTTTTGAACGTCATTGACAAAGCTCCGTTTTCCTTCAACTACAAACAAAAATATTTTAATTTAGCGGAGTTCAGTCCCTTCTCTGTCTTCGATAAATGAAAAGAGAAACAAGAAGCCTTACAAAAAACTGTTTGTCTATAATATATTCCAATAAGGTAATGTTTATTTCAACTGTATAACATTTGATGCTTGATGAGGTTAAAAATAATTATACAAAATAAGACAAAACATAAAAAAATATTTTTCCTTAACTGTAATGAAAATGCTACAATGACAAGCAAATTACAATGATAAAAGAGTAGCAATAAGGACAAAAAAAAGTCCCATGTTTTATCAACAGTAATAAAAAAAACATTTAGCAGAGGAAAGAATTACAATGACGTAGTTAAATAACGTTGATTAAATACAAGTTTTTAGGTGGTCTTCTACTGCAAGGACATTTTAAATCACGTTTCATTATTATCTAGAGAACTCATTGAATCACACATTGCATTTGTACACTTGAGTTATCTCGAATAGAAATGTATTGTTTCTGCAAACAATTATGTGTAAGAATTAGTAAACTTGAAATCATCAGTAGATTATTCAGCATCTTATAATTTCTTTTTCCCCTAAAAGGCGATGGTTGATTCTTGGAGCATGCCCTTCCTTGATGCTTTTCGCGAATCTAAAAATGTTCAGTTATACGAGGTATTGTAATTTTCAATTTTTACCTAATAGAAATAATCTATTACAATTCATAAGATTTGCTTCGTTTTCATATTTGATTTACTTTAGTAGTTAAAAGTTTCAAGTTAAAGTGAACCCTTATGATTCTGCATTTAGACCGACATCAATTAATCCGTAGATTATTAGGAATCGCATCTGTTTATGTAATCCTGTGGAGAAAAAATATATTCAAGTTTGATCCACTCCGAACTTGACTTTCAAAATGTATCTTGGGTACTTTTTGTCTTAGTTGAAAACCAGGTAGTTAATTTTGAGAAGAAATGGGAATGCACTTTGTTTTTAAGAAGGGAGATAAATTCCATTGATTTAGCCCCTGTTTAACCCCCATTTTTGGGGAAATGTGTTTTGGAATAGTGATTTTTTGGAGAATGTGTGGTTAAAGAAAAAAAAGGAAAAATTTTGGATTTTTGTGTAAAATTATTTTATGGGAGAATGTGGTAAAAAATGAGTTTTGAAAAAAATGAGTTTTGGGAAAAATGGTGCTCAAATAGAGGCTTAATAAAGTGTGGGTGATGAAGTTAAAATTGTTAGGTGGGCCTTGATCTTTGCTTTGACCATTTATGCTCTCTTCCTTTGGCAACCACTTTAACATCAAAAGGATCTCTATTGGTAAAGTGGACACTCTTTTTTGATATAATGGCAGCATTAATTTTGTATATTCTGCTAGAAATTGTCAATTTTGGATAAACTAACCAAGAAATAATCATGAGGATACGCGAAAAAGCCCAGGTGCTTGCTTACTACTGTAATTCATCCTTGCCGTCCCAAGGGACATGAAGGAGGCATGGATGTCTACAATGAATTCATCTTTTGCAATTATTGGCTCGAATATTTCGCCATATTTTGTTGTTTAATTTTATATATGTAGTGAACTACTGTAATCTTTATAAGGTCACTTTTTGTACAACTTCTAATGAACAACTTCTCACATCTAGGTATCCTTCATAGATTCATGGTTATTGACTCGCAATCCCATAAAGAAGATTCTACTTCGGATAATGAGGAAATCTAAACCTGCAGAGAGGAACAATATAGTACAGCCACAGATAGCTTACTCATTTGGCGATCATTATGACTTCAGAAAGGAGCTTAAAATATTGAACCTTCTTACTGGGTATCCAGTGTTCTCACTATTTTTTTCTTTTTTCTGTTCTTAAAATTTATTCAACTTTCCACCATGATTAGCCAAAAGAAGTTAATTGGAGCATAACGAGCATTGATGATCTGCAGGTATATTTATTTGATCGACAAACTTGGTAGAATTCGATGGCAAGGTTCTGGATTTGCAACACCAGATGAGTTGTCATCACTTCTATCCTGTACTTCGTTTCTGTTGGAAGAGAAATAAAGAATAAAAATATTGCTTTGGATGAGCATAATTGAAGATTGAGCAAAATAGACTTGTGTAATTATTGTCTCTTAATCACCATGTTTTCCAATCCTTAGAGCTTTAGATCGTTCATCAGTGTCTTGACTTCCAGAAGGGATGATGGAACTGCTTTTGCAGGTCTCCACTCAATGGAATTTTACATTTTAATTGGTATCTTTGCAATGGAGTAGATTCTCTTATGAAGCACGATCAATTTCTTCTTTATTTTTTTTACTTACCCTGGGAAGTCATAAAGGGAAATTAAATAATGTAACAAATCTCTTGTTGGAACACGTGGTTACTGCATTATCGTTGGTTAATGAACATTTAAGTTTCAGAATATCGCTTGCCTACCTAACCTTTTACGTTCTTCTCATGATTAAAGATTCAGCAACTTGGTCAGAATCCTGTTTGCCTCTTAACTTGTATATCATCGACATTACTTCCTATTTTTGTTTGTCTTGCTACTGTATGATTTTCCATTGTTTCATTGTTTTGGCATATTCTTTTGGTGTACATATTTGCTGACAGGCAGATCAAATCAGCTATTCCCATTTCACACAATAACACTGGAATTTGCATATTGTAATTGGCTGTCTGGTGGTTTTTGGCATTTGCATTTGTGGATTAAACTTACCCAGTATGTGTTGGTCTTTTTGTCGAGGAATGGTGGTTATGTCCATTGATGCCACATCTCCACGGACTGGATAAATAATGAAATTCGCATTCTTTTTCGTATCCTTGCCCATGGAGCTTGGGATTTTCGCTTTCTTTAGTACATGTTTATTTGGTGATCAATTGATAAGTGTGTGTTAATTATGGATTCTACAAAATGTGTGGATACAAAGTATATTTGATTAGAAGTGATTGTGAATCACCAACTGAACGTGCTCAGTACACGAGTCACGCATGTTTTTGATGTTAGAGGTTGTCGTTGTCAAGCTGCAAAGCCAATGGATTGTAGGCCTTATTGCCTCCCTCCGCCTACAATTTTCTTCCAATGAACCAAAGAAAATTCTATCTGCACCACTTCTAATGTGATTACCTCATCAACTAGTGCATGTGATTATGGCGTTATAAGAAAACTCAAATATGGGCCCAAGATTTGCCCATGAACAGTTCCAGCCGGCAGCCTCCCAGGGCACATCACACGTGAGGAGAAAATGACTCACATTCAAAGGTTAAGTTTCTAGATTTTCTTACAAAAATAAAAAATGTTGGATCTAATTTCATTTTTGTCAGCTTGATTATGATGATGCAGTAGCAGCCAAGTGCAAGAAATGAGCAGGTTTATGTGTGACCTTCATTTAATTGTCTGGTCCAATGCCTACTTGAATAACCCTTCACCAGAAATTCCATATTTTCAAAGAAGAAGCTTCCTGGTTCCTTCAATGTGTATTTTTCAAAAGTGTCACAGTCAATGTTAATTAATGAAGTGCGATCACGTAAGGCATGATGCCCGAGTCATGACTGGGCCAAACAGAAACTATGACCGGCATTGTTACCTGAATAATCGAATAGTCAGAGTTGTGAATGGTACACAAGCCTTATTTAGGTAGGTTTTGACTTGATGGATATAAATAAGCAATTTTATTTACGAAAGTCGTCGTAGTTAAAGATGGTAAGCTTCCCACGCATGTCTAGTTTGAACTTTGTTATTGTCTAGTAATATTTTCAAGAAATGTTTTGCTAGGACGGTTCTATATGTATATTCAATATGTTGACTATTTAGATCACGACATCTTGGATTTCGAACCATTCAAATCATGATATACCGACATTCGAGATTCACTTTGTTTCTCTCTTATTACTTCGGATGTCGAGGTATCATAATTTAAAATTATCAATCCCACCACGTATACATATATAATCCTTCCGTTGAGATTTTCTCCAACGGGGAGGATTGGAGGGATATTATTTTGTTTATACTCCGATGTTTGAGGCAGTATTACAAATTTTAGTAGAAACGAAAATATGTGGGTGTTAATATGAAGAGTAGTGTTATTTAGTCATACTAGAGTTACAACCGCAGTTTAGATGACGTTAATGTGACATTAAATGATAGGTGAAATTAAATAAGTCATTTAATTTCACATTTCATTCAATTTATCATCTAGCGTAATTTAAATTGAAGTTGTAACTACAGTGAAACGACATAACATTATACAAATATGAAAGCTTAGGGGGCGTTCGCTTTACTGTTTTCTGTTTTCGATTTTTCAAAACATTGAAAACGCGTTCCCTTTCTCATTTTCGAAAACGAGTTTTTGAAAACAGTTGAAAATTTTGTGAAGAAAACAGAAAATAACTTTTTTACGTTTTGGCTGTCTTCTTCACAAATTTGTCAAAACTCAAAAAATACGGGTTGTGAAATATTTTTTCAAAACGACAAAAAACGAGTTTTCAACAATCTCAAATGGACACCCAAAACACAAAATATAAAACGAATTCAAAACGAGAAATTCAAAACTGAAATACGAAGGGAACGCCCCCTTAAATTTTATGCTACAAGTGTCATTAATCTGTTAGGCTGTGTTTGATTCGTCACATTTGCCATGGAATTAGGAAAATATTTTCCTAGTTCCTACTTTTGGCTGTTTGATTAGCCAAATTTGTCCTGGAAAATATTTGCCACCAATTTCTAATATACAATCCTTTGAAGCACAAAAGTAGGAAAATATTTTCTTATGATTTTGGTGGGAAATTATTTTCCACCTTGTTGGATGTTTTTTTTTTTTTTTTTTTTTTATTACTTTTTGACAATGGAAACATATTCTAAACTCAATGGTAAAATTTTTTATCCATTTAATTGACAATTTGCATGAAAAATGAAGTCAAACGAACATAAAAATTTTATGAAATTATTTTTTTAAAATTATTTTTTTACTTTTTGGCAATTCAAACAAATTTTAATACAGACTATAAAAAAATTATCCCAAAAAGTAACTATTTGCATGAAAAACAAAACCAAACGGATTAGGTGAAAAATTATACCAATCAAACACCATTAATACAATTCCCTCTAAAACAAATTCTAGACAAATTACTTCTCTGTCAAATATTTTATTTGCCATTCATTTTCCATTTTTCTATCAAACACACCCTTAAATCTCCAAGTAATCTTGGACTTTGATTGAGTCTTAATTTCTTTTAAATTACAAGGAATAAGTAATCCTTTTTCTTTTTTCTTTTTTTTTTAACTCTCTTTTCGTCCACCACAATTCACCATCTCCTCCTACGCTCTCTTTTCAACTCATCTATTCCTTTCCAACAAATTTAAAATCAAATTCCAAGGTTGTTCCGGTGGATTTCAAATTTAATATGATTTTGATATGATTTTTATTTTTTGTGGGAGGAGAATTGATATTCCGTCATTATTGTGGAATGAGTGATGGTGCTCGTAAATGAAGGTGGTGGTGGTCTTAATGAGGGAAGGCGACAATGGAGATGGTGGTGGTGATGACGATTATGTTTATGTTTATAGTGACAAGTGTGATGGTGTGACAAAATATATTACAAGAGGCTAGCGTTGTTGGAAATAGGGACGGTAAAATATGTACACATTCTTTTATAAAATTTATTGAAAAATTATTAAAATGAAAAAAGAATGAAATATCATTATTTTGAGAATGAAAAACAGGTTTAAAAGTAAGTATGTGGCGAATTGTTCCTTATAATCTTTTGATGAAAAGGTGAACTTTTAACGATCAAAGTATATTATATATAGAATCTATCGATTGAAACTTACTTACTATAAATTTAAAAGGTTGGAAAATGTAAGATAAAAAGAAAAAAAATAAGCATATATATAATAATTTATAAGACAAGTGGCCAATCTTTTTGTAAAAATTAATGTAGGATTCGTGATTTAGATCGTTACAAATAAGTCATTATTTCCTTGTTTGATTTTCATTTTTTTTCAAAATTCAGTTTTTTCTCTTTTCTTTTCAACTACACATTTTTCAATAAAATAATATTACACGCAAATCAAATTTTTTTCTTAATTTTTAGTTACACGTTTTCTATCAATTAAATATTCAAAATGCATTCTTTATCTCAAAATGAAAATCAAAGGTCATTCTTTGCTTCTCTAAAGAAATGCACATGAAAGATGAGACAAAAAGACTTCAATTATTTTGGTACTTTTGCTTTTGAGACAACTTTTTATAAAATTAGGGACACTTTTGTAAAAATAAACAAGTTTACAACAGTAAAACGAATAATAAAAAAAAGTTTTTACCAGTCAAAGTAAAGCATCTGTTTGTGCTGGTTTTCAGATTATTATTTTATAGTTTCAACTAAATATATATATATATATATATATATATATATATATGTATATGTATGTATCGTGCATGCATTAAAAGTAAATACAACGAAATCCAACTTTTTTTCCAACTGCTGTCCTCCGCCGTTGTCTCCAGCTCCTGTCGGTCTTTCTCTTCTACATATCCGGAATCCCCACACAAGCGTATTCTATGCATACACACAAACAACTACGAGTTGTCTATTCTACACAAATAATACACAGTTTTTATTATTATTATTTATAGATTGTAACTTGTAAGTAAAAGAAAGTTAAGGAAAGACGAGAGAGAGGAAATGACGCCGGCAAGAATTCAGGTATTAGTGATACTGGTGCTGGCAATGACGGAGGTGGTGCTTGGTGGTGGTGGAGGGAAAAGCGTGACGTTGACTCTGGAGAGGGCGAGTCACAAGGGGGCGGAGCTGAGTCAACTCAGGAACCGTGACCTAATTAGACACGGCAGAATCTTGCAGCAACAACGCCCTTCTGGAGTCATTGATTTCAGTGTTGAAGGCACCTATGATCCGTTTCTTGTAGGGTACGCATATATATGATTTCAAGTCGTTTATATGTGTGTGCATGTATGTATATATTTATTAAAGGTACAGTATTATATCAACTAGTCTTGGATTTTGAATTTCTACATGTACTGCTTTGATGAATAATAAATAGAAAGTTAATTTCTTGATTAAAGATTGCAATAAATTTTGGCCCTTTCTGCTCAAACTATTTAATGTGATTTAGAGTTATAGTGCCTATATGCCCTTTTTAACCATGAATTTCTACCATTTTTTGTTGGGATTACAATTAATAAGTGGTTAATCTTTTTTTATTTTATTGGTCAGCTTTTAATTGATTGATGTATTGGAATAGTTTATTGATTAATTGGAACTTACTGGAGCTTGTGAATCTTGCTTTCAAGGCTATACTATACAAGAGTTCAATTGGGGAGTCCTCCTCAAGAATTCTATGTACAAATAGATACTGGAAGTGATGTTTTGTGGGTCAGTTGCAATTCCTGTAATGGTTGCCCCACATCCAGTGGACTCAAAGTAAATACATCAATTGTTAATGAAATTTTTTCCCCTTAATTTCTGTTTGAAATTTTAAACAGTATTTCAATTCACTGGTAACAGATTCAGCTTGAGTTCTTTAATCCTTCGACCTCATCGGCAGCTTCTCTTATATCGTGTTCAGACCAAAGGTGTGCTTTGGGAGCAGAGTCTTCTGATTCTACCTGTTTAAATCAGAATCAATGTGGTTACAAGTTCCAATATGGTGACGGCAGTGGGGCATCAGGCTATTATGTTTCAGACTTGATGTATTTCGACACAATTGTTGGTGATTCATCGACTTCAAATTCATCAGCACCTGTTGTTTTTGGGTAACCTCCTTATCTATATATTTTGTACATTAGAGTGGACAAAACTGGACAGGACGACAAACAAAAATTTTATAAATCTCTTCTTTAATCTCCTCTAATCTTGTACTTTCCTGTGCTGTTTTGACGCAGTTGTACCACATCACAGACTGGGGATCTTATTAAATCTGATAGGGCAGTTGATGGTATATTTGGCCTCGGACAGCAGGGCTTATCCGTGGTATCACAACTTTTTTCACAGGGAGTTGCCCCTAATGCATTTTCTCATTGCTTGAAAGGAGATAATAATGGAGGTGGTATACTGGTGCTGGGACAGATTGTGGAGCCAAACATAGTCTACACGCCACTAGTCCCATCACAGTATGTAATCAATCTGTTTGACAATTTTCTTGGCTGGTATTAGTTTTCAGTTTCATCACTTGACTATTGGAATCAGATTACGTTTAGTATTTGTTTACGTGAGATCTTGAAAATTTGATTTTGCTTGCTTGGTGTGATTTCACAATTAATCTTCTACATGATTGACTTAATTCTTTCGGAGAAAGTTGCGTGGACAGAATTCTCTTGCACATCATTTATTTGATTTGAATTTTGTGGCCATTTTTTTTCATATATTAAAAGTTGAATAGTGAAAAGTAAACAGGCTAGTTGTGGAGTCTTCTTGATTTGGTTCCAAGAAACTGTTATGGCTTTGAAGTTTTATCTTTACTTGGGAACTGAGAAACTGGAAAGACAATGAGCCAGCACTCAAGTCCTCAAGGTTTTGATTTCTGAAAGCAGGATTATTTGGCTGATTATTCTAAAAGGTGGAAAAAGAGAAAAAAGAAGGGGGATATTAGTCACAAATTTTTAATTGTATCTCCTTCACTCCTTCCCACTATAACTAGAATGAAAAAGAAGACTGTCAATAAATCAATAAAGAACAATGAACATGACGTGCATTACAATTTGGTTTTGATATAGCAAATGTACAGCATGATAACTATAAATTTTAGCTTATAAGATATATGTTTAGTCTGCTTACCTGCTAAAATGAGCAAAATATATGTACAAGTTCTTATGTTTTGGAAAATCTGAGCTGCAATCCTTTTCTTTTTGTAGTTTTAACTGTGCATTTATTGCTCAATCTTGATTTTCAATGATTTTATAGTACATTTCGGTTGGCTTTGCGGTGCTACTTTTCTTTATTTCAATGTGGTGCAATCATATGTATCACTCCTAGGACTGTCCAATGTCACTATTGCATTGAGTTGTCTGCCAAAAGTTCAGAGTTTTCAAGCACACTTAAACTTCAGTTTGACATATTCTTCCCATGTCCAAATTTTCAGGCCACACTATAACATAAATTTGCAGAGCATTTCTGTTAATGGGCAGGAATTATCCATTGATCCATCAGTATTTGCAACATCTACTACTAACCAGGGGACAATAGTTGATTCCGGAACCACTTTGGCATACCTTGCAGTAGAGGCCTATGATCCTTTTGTTACTGCAGTAAGTTTCATGGGGGGAAAATTTTCTGATTTGTGGTTAATGCACCTATGAAATACATACAGTACTTGACAGTTGACAAGCTACATCTTGAACCATAAATGTTTCAAAATTATTTCTCCATAATTTTCATGTGTATCCTATGCAGATTACTCAAGCTGTTTCCTCATCAGTTCGTCCTCTACTTTCCAAGGGAAGCCCGTGCTATTTAACAACCTCCAGGTTTTCTTCTAAGTGCAATACTTGTTTGCATTTTCAAGTCATTTCCTGCTATTTATAATTTTTTTTTTGTTTATATCTCCAGTGTCTCCGTGGCATTTCCACCGGTTAGTTTAAACTTTGCTGGCGGTGCATCGATGATACTAAAGCCTGAGAATTACCTTTTACGGCAAGACTCTATCGTAAGTCATGTCGACATCTGTTTGAAGTAATGCCTTAGTTCTCAGAATTTATCACTGATTTTGGCCAGGATGCATTGCCCCTTCTACAAGTTAGACTGATATCTTTTTCTATCCTCATCAATGAAATTTGCAAATCTGTCATTTGTCCTCACGAATCTCATTTTAAATTCCAGCTGATAACTTTCTAGTTCCCCATCTTTTACAAATCTGGATTGTTAGAGAATGCTTAAATGTATGTTGAAGTAAAAGCAGATCTCTTATTTGACCTTAAATATAACTATAGTAATTTCATTGCTAATAATTTACCATCTTTGTCTTTTGAGATTCTTGTACACACTGTTTATGGGGTAGAGTAGTTTTTGTTATGGTATTCTTTTCAACTAAAAGTCTAAAACAGACATATTGTTATTTATTTGCCATTATTTTCTTGTGCAGGGTGGTGCTGCAGTTTGGTGCATTGGCTTTCAGAAAATTCAAGGTTCAGGAATTACAATTTTAGGAGGTATGAACATGGAAGGAAAACAAAATTGATCTCGGCTTGAGATTCATTTCCTGCATGGAAACATGTCTAATAGATACTTGTGCTCGCATTTTTCTGCTCCTTGCCATGTTTGCACGAGTACAGATACACATACCTCTATATGCAAATTACTTTAGTAAACGTATATATGCACTCCCATTGATCATTGTAACACTAATTGTTCTACATTAGTTACATTCCCACTAGAAATACCTATTTTTAACTTGTCCCTTGTTTTTCTAAATTTCCAGTGGTAAATTTTCATATTTCCGATATGTTAAGTGCATTTTGTAGTGTTCATTCATTAGTGTCATATTTAATCTTTCCTTTTTTTTCTTTGTTTGGTTCATCTTTTTGCAGACCTCGTTCTGAAAGATAAGATCGTTGTTTATGATTTAGATGGTCAACGGATTGGATGGACCGATTATGACTGTAAGTGTGATTACATTTTAACCCATGTATCAATGATTTGGGTGTATTTAGTATCCTCAAAGCAGTACCTTGATCCTTGTTCTGACTCGAGTATTTGACTTCATATCATACAGGTTCATTATCTGTTAATGTCTCGACAGCCACTAATACTAGTAAAACCGAATTTGTCAATGCCGGAGAAAATGATAACAGTTCATCAACCTGCAATCATTACAATCCAGTACCAACTGCCCTTGTAGTTTTGTTGTTGCATGTTTTAGTCTTTGGGATCTATACATTTCTATAGCATCCATAAAAGTCGATTTCTAAAACCATTTTTTCTATTGTTTTTCGGAAAATGCTAAACAGTCAGGGGGGATGTCATCCCCCCTGTTACCATAGCATAACCCTTGTTTTTATTTGTATCAACCAGCAGGTCTGTCATGTATATTTTCCTGCAGCTGTCTGTTGCTCCTTTGTCATTAGTCTAGATTTATAAATTATACGGGAATCCTACGTTCCCTTTATGCGACGATATATACCCTGTTTATTTATAGAAGACGACTTTCCTGAGGGACATTAATTATACGAACAGGGAATGTTCATTGAGTCGACGATGGAAAGAGTTTTTGTTGTGTTATAGAGATCTTTGATAATCTCATCTCTTCCCGGTGAGGTTGTGCAGAAACCAACCTTACTGTCTTAACTCTTATCTTTCCCTTTCAGAAGAGGGGAGAAGCAAGAGAAAGATTGAATTCCTAAGCACAAGCACAAAATTCCAGTACTTTTAACTATTTGAAATGTTTCAAATGCCTGATAAATCAAAATTATGTAGAAATTAACAGCCCATACCATCCCTTTGCTAGCCTTTACACATGCCAATTAATTCATTGCAGAACCTGATAAATCAATATTGAATCTGAAACGTTTATGCAACATTAATATAAGAATATTTCATGAAATAGTTGGAAAAAGAGATATACGATGACACATTTGACGTTCAGATGCTGTATTTAATATTAAAATTTTAAATTCAGTGATTATATTGACACCATAGTTTTATATGGAGTATTCTACTTGTATAAAATCATGTACAAAATGATTGACAAAATAAACAAGTGACGGCCCACTATTGAAGGAGCAACTACAACCATCATTCTTTTTATATAAAAAATACATTACACTATTATATGTTGCTTTTCAGAAACTGTCTTATTTTTTAATTTTGGGTAAGTTTGATAAAGGTTCCCAACATTTTTTTCTAGGTTACTTTTCCTCAAACCTTTTGAAAATGGACAGCATTCATCCAAATCGATCAAATTCCATTTATTTTTACATTTGCCGACCCATTTGACCAGCATATTAAAAATGTAAAAAGTTAAAATAGTCTCTTAATTAACTCATTATTTTTATTAGTATGTGACATTTCATACTACTTAATTGTCTAGGGTGTCTTTTTACATCATCTAAGAGTTTAGGGACTAATGAAGTTTGCCGCCAGTAGAATTAAACTTCTTATATCTTTTTAATAGGCGCAAAATTAGGGTTTACAATCCCTACTGTTTTAGGGTTTGTAAATCGTGAAGAATATACTTTGCACTCCTAATCCTACCCAATTTAAGCTTCTACACTCCGAATTCACATGGAAAAACAATACCCTGAGAAAGTTAATCCATCTATAGATACTACAATTAATTCAAAGTAATCTTTGATCACAATCCTCCACAAAAAGAGATATACACATAGCAAATATCTTCCTCCGTCTCTAGATGGAAGAACAAGGCTTAGAGAAGACAAGAATGAGATTGAATGCACTACCAACCGACATATTAGTAGACGTGCTATCAAGACTCCCTGAGAAGTCTCTTTGCAGGTTCACTTGTGTTTCCAAAGAATGGCATAGCTTGATATCTTTTCCTCATCCTGGATTTGTCAAAGCTGTGCGCTGCCAACGACTTCATCAAAAATCTTATCTATGTTTTTGGAGCCTTCGCAACAGATTTCTTAATCCCGATGTGGAAGATTCCAATCTTCTCGTGTCCATCGTGGACACAGTTAACGAAAGGATTCAGGGAAATTACAGTTTCCCTATTATGGATACCTCTATTTATTCAGTAATCTCGTATCATAATCTTTTATGCTTGGTTGGGAAAACAATTTCCATTTGTAATCTGAGCACCCAAGAGAAAGCAATTCTGCCTCATTCTGATCATTTTGTTCTTGTAAGTTTAGGTTTAGGGTACTCATCTGTTGCAAAAGAATTCAAAATTGTTCGGTGGTTTGTGCAGAAGAAGGATGGCAGAACGAGTATGGGGTGTGAAATTTTCAGTTTAACTGATCGTCTCAGATATAAATCAGATTCGTGGAGATTGACTGATACACGTCCTTTTGCATACCTTAGCGAGCCTTCTGTTTCTGTGAATGGAATGATTTTTTGGCTGATATTTTCCAGAAGATATCAGAAGCTTCTTGATACCAATGCTATTCTTGCCTTTGATTTGGATGAGGAAGAATCCAAAATCATTTCATGCCCAAAGCTCAATATTCCTGATGCCAGTGCTTACTTGGTAGAGTTAAAGGAGTGTTTATATTTGGCGCACTGTTGTAAGGAAAAAGCGATTGTGAAAATGTGGAGGCTCGAGGACCCAAAAAATAGTGTTTGGGTTTCAGAATATTACATCAATTTTCCTTCTATACGCAACACCATTGTGCCACTAACAAGGGTATTGGCGGGTCATGTTGAAAAGCTGGTTTTTGTTTCGATGGAAGGTCTCCTCTATTATAATGTAGAATCCGGTACAATGAGAAACCCCGACGACTTGGGGTCCTTTACACTGCTATGGTATGAATTTTCTTGTGTTTTGAAGAATCTGGAGTTCTAACAACGACAATTTTCTGAGAAATCGGTATTTTTTTTAGTTTATCTTTCGAACATATGCTTTTGATATCAAGGATAACAATTATATGCCTTTCTCTGTTGAATATTTTTATATTTCATTATATATATCAAATACTAGTTTTGATGCACTACCTGATGTTTAGAAAAGTTGGAAGATTTCAAGTATTATAGATAATTTGGTGGGATAATTTTACTGCACTTCTCATTACATATTTTATCTCCACAGATGCCAACATTACTTCCTATTTAATCAAACATGCAACTACAACTCCAATTTTCCATTTGCTCCTATGTTACCATCTCCTCAAAAGTTAAAGCTCCGTCAAACCATCAAAAGTGCTGGTGGACTAAATTCTGTGTCTGTTATCAACCAGTTATATGAAATCACAAAATCTACTATATCACTGGCTAATTTATTGTTTTCCTCTTTCGTCACTGTCACCTTAATAGGTATTGAATTTAAGTATCCAAGAAAAAGCAAATATTTAATAGAAGGTTGGGAATAAAAACTGGAAAGATTTTTTTTCATAAAATTCCCGACAGAAAATGTCGGAGTTTGAGCTAAAATCCCCAGATGAAAAGTAATCTTGAAAGTCTTGAATCTATTCAATGACTTCTTGATCAATCTTGTTGATCTTCTTCAATAACTGTATGAAAATGAGTGTACATATGTTTCGTAAGTCGTAACAAGCTTCTTCTTAAAGCTTTGAAAGAATTATTAATTCTAAAACAAAAGCTTCTTCGTTACTCTCTTCTTTACAAGATTATGAATTTTCTATCTAAGAGCCTTCTTGGCTGAATAATATATACACAATGAATTTTCACAAGCCTCTTTTATTGTTGGATAGGTTATGTATTTATAAATTAGCAAAGAATTAGGTCAAAATATGTGCCTGAATTAGTCATCAAAAAGAGTTTGAATCAAAGAAGAAAATAAATTGGACTGACAGAATTTGTACCATGCAATCGTTCCCCTATATGGGTTGTCATTGGACAATATTGTGATTTTGTATACTGTTTAAATTCTTTAGGGGCTGCGATCACAGTCCTTCAAGGTTTGTGGTCCCAAGCACCAAACTTCACTCCTCGTTCATTTTGGTCTATGATTTCTCGTAGTTTGGCTTGAGTCGTTTTTTCGTAAATTTGGTCCTTTATCTTCTAATCTTCATAATTAGATCATCATCATATTTATTGTAATATTATTTTATAAAAAAATGTATGGTTGAAATTATGATAGAGAAAAATGCATTTTACCTGAAATGGAGCCCAAACACGGGTATAGCTACCTTAAGTGCTAAATGCAATCCTAACTCACTACAAGCAATTACTTAATCGTTTGGGATTTCATCATTTGCATGGAAAGAAATCTCCAGTAATATTGTCTTCATCAATTTTCGCATATCTAAAATCCTAGAATGATTTCTGTTGTTCATTTTGTACTCTAAATCCCGACAATTCCCATAGTACTCCTAATGGTTGGCCGTCCTCATCAACTTCGTTCTTAACTTGTGCTTGAAAATTCGACAATCCCCATAATACTAGCAATAGTAGGTCATCCTAATCAATTTCGACAATGCATTATTTATCCCCTGTTATGAGAAAAAATGAGTTTTTGAATAGTGATTTTTTGGAGAATGTGATTAAAAAGAAGGGAAAAAATTGAATTTATATGCAGAATATTTTATTGTGAGAATATGGTTGAAAAAGAGTTTTAAAAAGAAAGTGCTTTGTAAAATTATTGTCAAACAAGGGGCTTAGGAAAGTTGATAATTTTATGAAAATAAATTTGTTTATTTGTTTAGAATATCAAATTTTAACAATTGTAAATCTCATATGAAAGAAGTCATTAAACATTTGGAAACTTGCACGTATTGTACAACACGATTGCAAATGTTTTGGCTCTTGCACTATTAGTGAATGTAGTTGGATAAATGAAAGAAAAAAATTAGAATTAAAATTGTGAAGAAATATAAATTGTATTATTATGGTCTTGTAAATATTATAATGTAGAAGATCCTATTTATAGGATTACAAATAACTATAAAAAGAAATAAACATGAAATGAAATATTACACAATCAACTATTAAGAAAAGTAATTCTACACAAAAAGGAAATATTATAATAAAAAATACTCTATATTATATTTTTATATTTAACACCATCCACTCAAACTCAATATGTGGTAGAATATTGAGTTTGAAGAAATCGATTCAATCAAATCTTCCAAATTGAAGAACTCCGAGCACTTGAGGTCTTTATAATTGTTGATGGGGATAAGTGACTTCTTGTTTGCTAGAAGAAAATATGTGATAGACATTTTTTTTTAACATAAAAAAATTCCGAATTTTTCAAGGGGCAGGGAAATGATCGATAAAGTTCAAGGTACCGACCTTTTAAATTTTATTTTTTTTAACATAAAAAAATATTTAGTTTGTTTAAAAGGTAGGGGGAGTGCCGGTAAAGTTCAAGGTACCGACCCTTTAATTTTTTTTTTTAACATAAAAAAATCTCTAGTTTGTTTAAGAGGCAGTGGGAATGCCGATAAAGTTCAAGGTATCAAAGTTTTTTTTTTTTTTTTTTTACATAAATTTTTTTTTCTAGTTTGTTTAAGAGGCAGGGGGAGTTCCTATAAAGCTCAAGGTACCGACCCTTCAAAAAAATTTTTTTACATAAAAAAAATCTCTAATTTGTTTAAGAAGTAAGGGGAGTGCCGGTAAAGTTCAATGTACCAACCCTTCAATTTTTATTATTATTATTTTTTTTTGTAATTGATGTTTCTAAAAATATGATAAAAATATTGAAAATTTAGGAAACATGACTACTCATTATTTGAGAGCTTCTTTGGCGAAAACTTCAAGAAGGAGTTGCAAAGTGACGACCCGATATTGTTAAAGTAACTGCAGAAGACTTCTGAGACATCTCTTTCAAGTTACTGCTATTGTGCTTTTGAGGTTTATGTGTTGCAAGTTTAACCCAAGACCAAATTAAACCCGTTCTGATACCATGTGAAGAAATATAAATTATATTATTACGATCTTATAAATATTACAATGTAAAAAACCCTATTTATAGGGTTACAAATAACTATAAAATGAAATAAATATAAAAGGAAAGATTACACAATCAACTACTAAAGAAGGTAATCCTACACTAAAAGAAAATATTATAATGAAACATACTCCATATAATATTTCTATATTTAACAAAAATCAATAGTATATTAAAATTTGAAGTTCATTTTAAAAGATCAATCACATTGATTAATTTATCTCACATGAGCCATAAAACTAAGGGAAAAATTCACAAGTTGGGTGTCAACTATGACACAATTCAATTTTTAGGTGTCAAGTTTCAAAATGTAAAACTCAACTATTAGCTAATTAATTAAACATATTTATTAATTAAAATATAATAAAGTCACAATTATACAATTAATAGTCACGGGTACATAATTATAGGTCATAACTTATTTATTGGTTACATATTATCAAATTAATTGGTCACTAATTATGTTGAGGTCACAAATAATTTTTTTTATGGATTACAGTTTATTTCATTGGTCACAAATCAAAAAAAGTATAGGTCAAAGTTTATCTATCAGTCACATATTTTCAAACTTATTGGTCACAAATTATCGAATTTGAAAATCACGACTTAATGGTTAGTTACAAAGAACCAAATAGTTGGTTACATTCACCAAACATCTCACCCACGATCCCAAAAAATTTTGGTCACAATTGAATACTTGGTCACAAATAACCAAATAATTGGGCACAACGCCAAACAACGATTATATACCACCGCCACTGCCACTAAGCCCACTCGCGACCGCCCTCACCCTGACACCACTGCCACCACAAATTGTGCAGTAGATAATCGTCACTTTTTCCATAAACGACCACCTCCAAACCTTAAGTTACCACCACTATCAATAAATATACACATCGCACCACATCATCACCATCATCAACATCCACCACAAAAACCATTACAAACCACCACCATCGCAACAATCTACATCTCCCAAATGAAAAAAAAAAAAAAAAAAAAAAATGAAAACATACAACCAACAAAAGACTAGTAGCCAGCCCCATCGCCAAGGTCCTTCAAGCCCCTACCACCATCAGCCTCACCCGCCGGATCCATCATCGTCTCCAACACTTTTACCTGTACAACCAACATAAACCACTTAAAACCCCCCATCAACACCAAAACCAACACTACCACCACCACACCCCAAGCAAATTTACTACCATCACCAGCATCTCACCGTCGCAGCACGTCATAACCATACAACGACGGCATGAAAACCACCGCAAGCATATCAGTAGTGTCATGTTGTAGTTGACGTTGATGTGGTGTCGTCTCCGACAATGATTCGATATTTTAAAAGAAAAAAAGAAGAGAGAATGAAGACAGTAAATAATTGGGGTTTGGGGTGGAGCAGTTGGGGGTAGATATATTTTATAATAATATTATTAATATAAATAATTAAATTAATATTTGATATTTGAACAAATAAACTTCATATTTGATTATGAATTGTAATTTTTAAAACACCTATTGAGATGTAATTTCCAACGAAACTAAATACCTACGTTGGCACGACTCAGGTTTTAAGTCAGCCAACTCACAAAGGCAAATAAGTATGAGAAATTTCATTTGTATATCATACTACACATTATAGTGCACAGCCCCCTCACATGTTGAGGGGGGCCACATGAATATAAAAAAAATGTGGGCCCCCTCACTGTGAGGAGGCTGTAAGGGTGTACAGCAAAAAATATTGTACACCAAGCAGACTTCAATAAGTATTGCACTTCCTTGAGGTAGGTGACCCGGCCTCTTCTGCGCCCCTAACATCAAGTGGGATCATGACATATTTTATTCAGGTACGTAACCAATTATGAAAAAAATGAAAATTCATTCTTTAATGATTTTTTTTTTCTGAAACTTTATGTTTTATTTTTTGGGTAAGTTACAGTAAAGATTTCTAACACTTTTTTTTCTGATTTGTTTTGCCTCTAACTGTGAAAAATGGGTAGTATTCATCAGAAGCCTGCTACACCACCAGAGTTTTTTGTCCCGGGTTTAACTGTCAGCCCCCCTCCAATTAGGGGTGTCCTGGATTTGACCCTGGACAAAAAACCCTATTTGAGCAAGATTTTTGATTCATCAAGTGGATGTATTTCATCTATTTTTCCATTAGCCAACCCTTTTAAACATTATATTTTAAAAAATTAAATAATCACTCCATTAATCTTAATTACAATATTGGAAGTGAAAATGAAAATTCATACAAACAATAATAGCAAAAAAAAAGGTGAAATAACCGTGGAGCTAACCTCCTTATGCAACCCCGATGGACAAGTATTTCCTGCAAAGTGAGGGGGCAGGGCTTTCTCCCCTGTTGTACTTTCGGCGTGAGAGTTAGTGTATGAATTTCGAATATAGACTTTGGGAGAAAATATGAAAATAAGTATTGAAATAGCCAAAGTTTTTTCAAGATTATACTTGATCCGCCTTATGGATATTTATAAGCGGCTGAAACCACTTAACTATCAGGCGGTTATGATGTCACGTGTCTCACGTTGTACTTGCACTACCCCCACGTTCTGAGTGGGGGCCATTATCCATCAAGCGGTTGGTTATCTCCGTGATAACTGTTGGACGACCCCTATCTAGTTCAATGATTTTCATGGTTAAGTGTTGTGTATGCCTTCTAGTGGTAGACGGATTAACATGAATGTAGAGAGCCTCATAGTGGTAGACGGCCTAGCATGAACGTAGACGGCCTCATAGTGCTAGACGGCCTAGCATTAATATAGAGGGTCTCATAGTGATAGGTGGTCTCCTAGTGGTCGATAACTTAACATGAATGTAGAGGGCCTCATAGTAGTAGGTGGCCTCCTAGTGGTCAACGGGCCGGCATAGGCGTAGAGCGCCCACGAAGGATCGACGGTCGGGCACAAGCGTAGAGCGCCCGTTGGAGTCGACAGTCGAACAAAAGCGTAAAATGCCTACGAGAGATCTACTGCCCGGCGTAGGCATAGAACGCCCGCGGGAGGTCGACGGCCAGCATAGGCATAGAGCACCCACGAGGATCGACAATCCAGTATAAATGTAGAGCGTCCGTATATGGTTGACGGTCCAACATAGATGTGGGGTGCTGAATCTTGTCGGTCATCATAGACGATTGTTAATGTCACTCAATATCAAAAATAAAATAATAAAAATGAAAAATGATATCTTCTTCCACCCGCCCCGACCCACACTGCTTGCACCATGCCACCATACAAGGGAGAAACTTTATATTTTATTTTTAAATTCGATGTCACATGAAAATGAGTTATGACCGACGTCTTCATTTTTAGAATTATGTCCTTATTTTTATTAGTAGGTGATATCACTTAAGCTCTTGTTCGATTTTGCTAAAAAAATAATTTTTATTAAATTTTGTTAAAATTTGATTAAAAGCGTAATTGAAAATTTGATAAAAGTTACAGTTTTCATAAATTGTGTGGTTAAAATTAATTTTTGAGTTTTTAATTTATTTTTTATCAATTTTTTAACTAATTCAAACAAGTTCTATGTCTTGGGTGTCTTTCTACATCATCTAAGGGTCCATTTGATTGCAAATGTGAAATTTGGGTGGAAAGAAAATGAATTACAGGAATTGAATTCCCTAAAATTTATTTTACTGCAAATTGTAATTAATTATGTTTGATTAGTATAATTTTTCACCTGAAAAATGTTGAAAGATTGGTGTCCATTTGTCTTTGTTTTACATGAAAATTGTCAATAAAAGTGATAAATTTTTTTATCATTGGGTCTAGAATTTGTTCCAATTGCCCAAAAAAATTTTTATCATACCGAATATCATTCGTTTGACTTTGTTTTGCTTGAAAATTATCAATAAAAGTGATAATTTTTTTTTACCATTGAATCTACAACATTTTTCAATTGCCTTAAAAAAAATTAATTATTTGAAATTGTTTTCCCACCAAAATAGTAGGAAAAGCTTTTCAATGAAAAGTTAGAATATAGGCACGTGGGGGCTGGGGAGAATTTGATTTCCAGGGAAAAGTTGGTCATCAAACAGCCTAAAGTAGCCAAGTAGAAAAATGAGATCCTACTTCCATGGAATTAAAAGGCAATCATACATAACCTAAGAGTTTAGGGACTAATGGAGTTTTCCACGTGTAGTGTTAAACTTTTTAATTTTTTAATAGTAGAGTTAATTTTAAGATTGAAGAATTAATAAAAATGCTAGAGTTAAAATAAATAAATAAAAATGATTACAATAGGCGCCAAATTAGGGTTTCTAATCCCTACTGTTTTAGGGTTTGTAAATCGTGGAGAATTTACTGTGCACTCCTAATCCTACCCAACTTAATCTTCCACACTACGAATTCAGGTTCAAATTGGATTCGTGGAGATCGGTTGAAACACGTCCTTTTGAATTCCTTAGCAAGCCTTCTGTGTTTATTAATGGAGTGATTTTTTGGCAAATACTTGACCCAACGTTTAAGAATTTGTTTGAAGCTGTTGCTATTCTTGCCTTGGATTTGGAGGAGGAAGAATCCCAAATCATTTCATGCCCCAAGCTCAGTCCTGATACTGTTGCCTTCAGATCTGTTTGTTTCATATTAAAATCTGATTTTAATTTAAATTAAAGTCAAACAATCAATATTAACTATATATTTCTGGGGTCCCACAACTTTTTAACCACACATTTTAAAAATTTGTATCACAATCTACTAAAAATTTGATTTTAATCTTCACCAAACACCCTCTTAAAGGAGTGTTTATATTTGGCACACTGTTCCAAGGGAAAAGCAATTGTGAAAATGTGGCGGCTTGAAGACCAAAAAAATAGTTTGTGGGTTTCAAAATATTACATCAATTTTTCATCTATACGCAGAGCCGGTTCTGCCATGAGGCAGAAGAGGCAAGTCCATCAGGCCCAAATAATTAGGGGGCATTTTTTGGCCCAAATTTAAAAAAAAAAAAAAAATACCTGAAAAGGAAGAAAGCAAACCGTAAAATGAAACAAACAACAAGGGTTTACTTTCTGTTCTCGACCTCGACAGACTCACAGTCACCAGCGAACTGTGACTGCGTCTGCGAGCTCCTCCAAGGCTAGGAGATCGTCAAGTTTGTGGTGGAGGGCAAGAGCCGCAAGACCCCTTCATATTCTCTCGAATCCAAGCTTGGTGATACCCGAAGGAAGTAGGACCAAACATAAAAACAGGTATCACTTCTAGTCTTCTAAAGCCAGATTTTGCAAAGAGTTCAAGTCCCAATTGTCGTAGCAATGTTACCTAAAGTATGTCTAGGATTTGTACATTCATTAACAGAAGTGAACTATCTGGGAAAGAGAGAATATGGGGAAGTGTACACAGTACACTTCTATAGCACATTTCTTTCTGTTTTACTCCATGTTGTTAAAAAGAAATTAAAAATTTCCCAATCACAAATTTACAATATCAAGAGTCTTTATAGTTGTTTGAAGTATGGTCTTCTATTTAAAGTTATTTGGAGCGACAATGTTCGTTAAATAGAAAGAAAAAGATGTTGGTTGATAAATAACCCCTACAAAGCTTATTTTGGGAGGACTCCATGTGATGAGACCCAGAAGGAATATAATGCCTATTGCAGGGTATAATTTCTTGTCCCTCCAATTTGAGTCCATTGGTGGGGAAATTCAGCGTTTGAACTGTGATATACAAACTTGAGAATTTATTTCCCTTTCCGCATTATATATTTTTAGTTTGGAATAGCATACACCGTCATGGAACTGGGAGCTAGAGGACAGAGTACGACCGCTTAAGTTTGGTGTTTTAGTAGGCATGTCCTTTTCTGCAGTTACAAAAGCCTAAACTAACACTTCATCGTTTGGGGGTGAGGCGTGGGGAGGGGGGTTGGCTTTTTATTCCTCGTCAGAATTAAACCAAAGAAAAAATTTGGAAGTCAGATTCTTCCTCTCACGATAATTCATACTCTGATACTAGGTCAGTCACTTAATTACAATATGCATTTGCAAATGTTTTGGAACACTTTTAATAGAATTACATAAAGTTGTTGGTTGATAATTTATTACAGGATTTGCATAAATGTACTAAACTGGAAATAGTGCTATTGAGTCGGAGATCCTATGGTTGAACATTTCTTTGTTGTTATGAGCACGCCACATTTCTGAGGTAGCGATGACCATCTCTTTTTAGGTGTGGTGTCAATAAAAATTTGATTAATGTAATATGCTTGCCAATGATAACTACAGATTTATGCCCCATCCCCTAGTAGGCAGATGAAGTCATTCCCAAGATCACCTTATCTGGATTACCATCTGTATATAATAAAATCAATTTTTTGTTGTACCTTTTTCAGGATGAAAAGGATTAAATTCGAAGTCATGATCTTCTCTACAGGCGTGTTGAGGTATGCACCATTTATGAAGCTTCACCAGTTAATTTTTCTTCATGGTGGTTTATTGGGAGATGAAAATGTCGTGTTTTAAGACCTCAATTTACATTTTAACGCCGCAAGAAGCCTATAATGGACTTTGAATGACATGTACTTCACTGTGAGTAGATTTCCGTCATCATCTGAATCCTTTTGCGTCTTTGCTGTCTTTTCGTGGTCATCTAAATAATGTTGTTGCCTAGAGAGTATTAAGAATTAATCAAAATTTGCATTTACATTTATTTGGGGCCTAGGGGCCTAATTTCTGGACTTCACCTTAGACCCCAACAAACACAGAACCGGCTCTGTCTATACGCAACACCATTGTGCCACTAACAAGTGTATTGGTTGGTCATGTTGAAGAGCTGGTTTTTAGATCGTTAGAAGGCAAAGGTCTCCTCTATTATCATGTAGAATCCGGTACAATGAGAAAACCCGAAAACTTGGAGAATTTTACACTGCTATGGTATGAATTTCCTTGTGTTTTGAAGAATATAGAGTTCTAAACAATGACAGTTTTCTGAGAAATCAGTAATTTTATCTCATTTATCTTTTATACATATTGATATGGTTGATGACTATTATGTTCTACGCATGTATATCTAAGGTCTCTGTTGTCGATTTTATTTTTGCAAGTGTACGGATCGTAACAAGTAGTAAGTGGACCTAAGAGTCCGGATTATCGTTTCGACGAGAACTATACTTTAGCACTTAATCTAAATTTTTTTCCTAACCACTATTTGATAGAAGCAAATAAAAACTGATATGATTTGAGCTGTAATCTAAATACGAGAAAATAATGAACGGACGTTAGGGCAGAATAATTTCATATATTGATAACATTTATATCTCAAATCAAAATAGTGATCGATCGAATTCTCTTATTGTATTCAATTTACCCATCTCGAGTTCTCATTAAATCTATTTAACTAGTTCAATTTCATATCTCTACGTGAATCTAGCTTAGTTAAACGAGTTCTTTGTCCTCGGAATTCAATTATGATTTACGATCGCAGTAATTAGTGTAGGTATCTATACTCGTTACACCAATTTATTGAATTTTTACTACATGGTCTAAATCATAAACTCATATATTTATCCGTAAATGATTCACAAAATCATCAAATTAGTGATCAAATAATTTAATGCATTAAATCCATAATAAAATCAACACAATGGAACAATAAAGAACAATAATCTAAATTAAAAGACATAAAAGATTCAAATTGAGTTACATTATTCGCCCTAACAAGAGATTTAGCTATTTATAATGAAAGAGGAAAAACAATAGATAGTCAATGATTACATCACCGAGTTTGTAGTAAAGATGTGGGAAAAAAAAAAGTATCAATCTTGCACCAAGATCTTCTTCCTCTCCCAATCAATGCTCCAAACGTTGAATAACTTGTTTTCCTCCCTTGAATTGCTCCTTTTTAGTTTCAAAATATGTTTCTTGCCTCTGTGTCTTTCCATGTTTAGAGAGTAGGGTTGTTCATAGGTTTCAAATAGGGCAAAACGTGCCGTAGTTACGTATATCAACGGCGTCGCGGCACAATGCCAAGCTTCTTTTTGGGGAGGGGGGGAGGGGTAGCGCCACAGCGACTGGAGGTTGCTTCTCTATGCCACCTCTAAATCTCCCTGGGCGTCGCGGCGCCAGGGATCTATTTTTGAGGTGCCGTAGCTCCCTGAATGTAGCGTCACAACGCCTCAAATCTATTTCCTTCAACTTTTTTGGGCGCCTTGGCACCACTGTTTCGAGGCCAGGGTGTTACTCGTCCAATGTTTTGCTTTGCCTCTTTATCCATAATTTCTTTTCGATCAAATCCAATTACTTTAATTGATGACCTTTTCGTGTCTTTCACTATCTCAACAATCCTATAAAATAACATTAGCAAACACATATAAAAAAAAACGTTCAATATTCACAAAATCTAGCTTACAATCAAGTTAAAATTGGCTTAAACTCGTGAGTAAAACACACTTGTTAGTCTGTGCTGTAATTTGTTCCATTCATTGAACTTAGATGTTTCTTGTTATAATAGTAATTATAGATCTTTTTTGCTGTCGAATATTTTCATGTTTTATTATACGTATTGAATACTAGTTGAGTAATGCTATGCAGTCTCATTGGGGTTGTAATCTCAGTCTAGATGATGCTAATACGATATTAAATGATAGGTGAAATTAAATAAATAATTTAATTTCATATTTCATTTTATCTATCATCTAGCGCCACCTAAATTAGCTACATAGCATTACTCATACTAGTTTTCATACCCTACTCATGCTAGATAAATATCTATGATGACAATATTTCAATTGAATTAATTAATGAATATACTACAAAAATCGAAAATTCAAATTATTGAATGAGCAGGTTTTATCTTTAGCAAGAATGCGAACAATCTAGACATGTCATCTCTCATCAATACTTTGTTGATTGTTCTACGCATGAGCTACATTAAATTTTTTGTTTAAATGAACCTCCTATGCTAAATTTCAAAGTAACTATTTAATTCATCATAATTCATTGAAATTGTGAAAACATAAATTTATGAGCGACACGATAGTTATATATAATCAAATCACTAATATGGACCAACTATTATGGGACTGGATCAACAATATTCTAAGACCTAGTTCCGACTCCCATTGTGGAAGTTTGTATTTTACAAGGAAAAGTGATTATAAGATCACATCAATGGACCACTTTGAAATCACCATTCTTTGATTTACTCTAATACAACACTTAGCACAAACAGATGATTATGCCCACAATTGACCAATGAGATCATTGCACCATTATTCACAAATTCTGAAGAAGTCAATTTCTGTAAATTTTCCCTTGAAATTGTCATATTTCCGAGCACATAAGTAATCCACAGCCTGCCTACTTAATAATAGAGAACCATAGGAGTTGAAAGAAGAACAAGCCATTTTCTCTTGCTACATATATTAAAACGACCCCATATTTCGTCTAAGTAAATTACAAAATTGCACGCAACAAGATTAAAAAGATATCCATGAAAAGGTTTGCACGAAACTATCCGCAACAAAAAAAAGTCTTACTGCCAGATCACCCAGCAAAACTTCCAATCACTTTTTAAAACTTTTAAAAGTTTTTAAATAAAGTGCTTTCTAGCAATAAAACATCACATCCTTGACATTATCCTTGATTGCAGGAAGTAAGCGAACCTCCAAATTCCTCTCCCTTGTTGCCACGTCTCTTCCAAGAGCAGATCCACTGTCAGAGAGCTCACCGCCTTCGACATAGTATCGAGCACGGAATGCAGCCAAATGGGCATAATAAGCAGGAGGAACTACACAGTAAACCAGATAAATATCAGCAATTTAAAATCTTGATCTTAACAAATCTCGTATGTAATAAAACCAAGTAAAATGAACACAATGAAAAGAGGCTTAACTAACCTATAGAGACCGATCGAGTACACCTAGCATACCTGAAAGAGTGAGAATTCAAGTAAATAATGAACCGATTAAAGCTCGTCATTCATAAAACCCAAAATTAAATTTCATTACAGAGATAGGCAGTGGAATCTTACGTATAACACAAGCTATTGGTTAACAGTTGCAGAGCATCAGCACTGAATTTGTTCTCATCAAACAGCACATGGTAATGTGTGGGGCGGCTAGTTCCCTGTTTGAGGTATAGAAATAAATCAGAAATCTAAAGCAAAGCATCAATACATATCCAATTAAAGATAAACTGCGCTCTATATGCATTTCTTATGAAGCAGATGTACATGTATACAAAGAAATAATGCCTGTAAACTGACTAAGCGGGGCATAAATCGAAGTACCTGAATCCCAGCATGGCTACAGAGGTAAAAATCAAACTCGCTGGGGTGGCATATCTTGGTATCAATGACAGTACCTGGTCATTGAAGCGAACCACGTGATCAAATACAGGAAATGGCCGCAGGGAAAACAAGTGACATGCTGCTACATATATAAACCAAAAAATTTCATACCCGGCAAAATGTTTCCACTCTTGTCTGTTGTATTTTGATCCCCATGAATGGCAGGGAAGAGACGTGTATGGTGCCTTTTTTGAACCACGACAAAGGTAACAGGTGGTAGGTAAGTTTCTTCAATTGAAACACAAGCCTGAAGAAAGCTCCAATTGAGATACAATATGGTAAGGAACACATCACATAAACTGAATACTTTTAAAGTAAAATAAATAAAATAAAGAAACCAAAAGATCGCATACCCTCCGGATTGCATTCATTTCATGTAAAAGAACTTGGTTAAACTGCCCTTCACTAACTCCATCACTGTCATTCAAAAGATATCAGCATTACATTTCATAGCATGTGTAGCAAAACACTGGAACAATTGAAAGAATGGATCAGGTCTATTAACCGGTAGAAGATAATTCTATGAGGCTTATGACCAGTAGACTTGTAGAATGCAATCAACAGTTCCCTACAAAATTGAAGTGCATGGTAAGAGAGGAAGAGGAAAAACATTAGACATAGGAGGTAATGTTAAGGGACCTTATCATGCCACCATGAAGAGTGCCACTATTAGGAACTTCAGTTGTTTTGTAGAGATCTTGTATAATCTCTTGCCGGTGAGATTGAGCAGAAACCAACCCTCTGTAATTTGTTACTTGTGGCCAGTCGACTGAAGCCACTACCTGTAAATAATATGGTCTCAACTCTTATCTTTCCTTTTCAAAAGAGGGGAGAAGCAACAGAGAGAAAAAAGTTTCAACATACCGCAGCAATAGAAGGGCTGGAATCCTCCCCTGGTTGAGGATGAGTTACATCGGCCCCAAATATGATTGTAGGGTGATCAGTTAGATAAGGAGTTTTTCCAATAATAGCCTGCTCCAGAACAGTATTTCGGCCACCAACCTAGTTGGAAATATAACCATGAAAAATAAATAGAGAAAAGATAAGGAGCAATTTATTTAGAGTAGAAAGGAAATTGAAGATCAAAGTAGACTATTTGGGTACATGATATCCTAGCAAACCTTCACATTGACTTTTAGAGCAACGTTCTCAAGATATTGTATATTGTATCTGGATGCATTCCTGGGCTGACAACATTGCGAGACAATTCCCAACTCTGTTTCGCAAACTCGCTTGATCTGGCCTGAAAAACAAAATATCACAAAAATTCAAGATATGGAATCACTTTAGAAATTTTGAATCCGGAAAGGTTTTATAGCTAACCATAAGACCCCCTGACATCAGGCAAAACGACTATTAGCAACTGAAGTTTTTTCCTGGTCACTTTCAAGCTCGCCAGTCTAGTTGAAGAATCATTGTGCAAATCAAAGAGGGCCTTCTCTATGTGACCAGGATGAGCAGATCGAATAGGAACCAAAGGTCTTGGATCGAATTCCTAAAAGCAAGCACAAGATTCCAGTGCTGTAACTAACATTTTAAGGGTAGAGAATGCTTGCCAAAGCAAAACTCAATGCAGAAATTAAAATGCCATACCATCCCTTTGCTAATACACATGCGAATTAATTCATTGCAGAACCTGTCTAAATCAACATTGAATCTCTGCGAGAAGTTTATGCACGTCCAGAAATCCACTTTCCCACCATTAACCATTTTCTAAACAAGAACACCAATATTTTTATTGAAGACAACTTTAGCAACAGAAAAAAGCAATAATATTCAGAACATACAACTCAACATCATCTACAAATTATAACTCAACATGAAGTCAGACATGAGAGAACGTAGGTTAATGATTTAATAATGTTAAATAATTTGCATTGGAAAGGAAACAGTACGTTTAAGAGGCAACGTGCTCATTTAAGACAGCCTGAACAACATATTATTCAGTTAAGAACAGTCACCTTGTCAATCATATTCCATACTCCTACTCTTGGCTCAACACGAGATTCACGTCCAGTCTCATGATATCTCAGCTGACATCCAAAGTAGCAGAATGTCAGAAGTCGCAGAAGAAGTATGGTTAAAGTAATTCAGAAAACAAATATTGACAAAACTTACCACAGGGGCTGGCAAAACCCTTGCTTCAATGGATGATAGTTCAGGCCTAACCTGGATCCCAAACTCTTTGTTCACAAGTTTGTCACCATTGTAATTGTTAGAGTTAACCATCTACATGTAAACCAAATTATTATAAAACAAATAGTTGATTTATTAAAATAATTGTTAAGATATACCTATAAAGAAATAAAAGAAAGAAGAAAAAATGCTGGGATGTTAAATATCAATGCCTCAATTATGCTTTGTTCTCTTTGTTGTGGACGTTGGCAGGTTGCTTTCAAAAGTGCAGTAACTTGTTGCTCGTTCAACTTCCGTGAATACCTTTGCCCATCAACAATCTTACAAACCTGTAAAGAAAGAACACACCATTATAGCTAAATCCAGAGGCAGGGTCCATGGAAAACCAGACAGAATAATCAAAACAAACCTCCATTGGAAAATAAATAGGCTTTTTATCACTTCCAGCCTGAATTGCAGGCAAGTGAGGAAACTTGAGCGCAATATTGTACTTCTGTCGAAAATACTGCACCACTGATATTTTTGTCCCCGTACCATCCAAGGAAAACCTACTCGGTTGGAAGGAAAAGAGTCAAAACACAATTATTGAATTATAGCGTGATTTAATCACAAAAAGAACATCATTTAATAATTATAAAATAGTTATTCTGTTAACTGAAACTGCCAGGCTGCAGAAGGGAAAAGAGATGATGAAAATTGAAAATGATTACAAGGAAAGGATAACATATTTTTTCTACACGATATAACTAAAAAAAATTGCAACATGTTTAACACCTTTTGAAATATCCCTTCAATATTCTGTCGCGCCCAAATAAATACAAATTAAATGCGAATTAGAAATGAATGAGCTTACATCAACTGTTGTGCTGGAAAAGTTGAAACGCCCGATATTTTGTAACTTTTGACATGCTCCATATGATTGAGCTCAACTCTAAGACCTTTCAAAGTCCTTTTCACCTAGAAAATCAAAGTAGCTAAATTACTTTCTAGTTTAAAGACGAGAGCAAAAAAGGGATGGAAATGGAAGTAACTATTAGACAACAATTATATCTAGTAAGCCCTTAATGTTACTGCCATTAAACAGTTCTCGTTAGATAAGCATAACATTTTCCGTCGAGTGAGTTATGACACATTGGTACTGATGATATCATAGTTCATAATCGCCTCTTTTCTTCAATTTGCGGAACCTTTCAGTTCTTAGTAGTAAAGTAAAATCCTGTACTAAATGCCTGGTTAGTCATACCTTAAGACGATCTTGATCTGACAAGGGCCTTCTTAGATCCCTACGCAAGTACTTGGCAACAAAATCAGAAACTAAAATCGGCTCATAAAATGCTCTGGCGGACATGTCTGCAAATGGCATTCAGAAAATTGAATCAAGTAATGATCCCCATGTACCAGAAACGGCCAGCTTTAGAACTATGGCCGAATAAATTAATGTTAGCTTCATAAATGAGAAAAACATGCTTAGGGAATAGCGGAAAGTGCCACAAGGCAACGAACCATAAATTTGGGCATGAAAACATCTAAAAAATGAGCCTACCAACGTTTAGAGAGAGGCCCATCTGGGTTGGACGGAGACTTTGATAGAATCCTTTCCAACATACCAATCCATCACCAAGATTCCCTGTCTTTCCCAACTGCGGAGAAAAGAAGGACCTTCCAACAACTTCATAACTGAATTTTAAGGACAGAAAGTTACTAATATTGAAACCAGAAAAGCAAATATGAATTTCTGAATGAGGGTGAGAAGAGATAGGCACTTGATAGATGGCTTCTCTCTGAGAACAATATCAAGAGCTTGAATGGTTTCTTGGGGGGCATCAAGCTGTCTTCTCTGTATGAATTCCTTAAGATGAAAAAGATCAGCAGTAGAAGCAAATTTTATAGACACTTTGAAATCACGCTCCCTCCTGAAGTATGAACCAGACAGTGTAAAGATCTAGATTAGTCAATTCAATTAGGTGATTAAAAGCATGTATAACTAACCTTAGGAAAGGAAAGTAACTTAATGCAGTACAATCAACAGACAGAAAAAAAAAATTCACAACTGTACGAGAAAAGAGATAAGAGATACCAAGGGGAAGACTTACTAATGCGCCTCAAATAGAGTTTTAACATGGCATCATAACTTTTTAAATAACTTCTTGTTTCCAAACAAATTTGAATATTTTTACTTTTTTATTAGTTTTATGTAAAGAAAAAGTTGCTTATTTTGTAAGTGACAATTGCTAAACCATTAAAAGTAACTTGATTACTTCCAACTTGACAAATAAAATATTTATTTATTTTGAAACTTAGTTATATACTTACAAGTAAGGTCACTCAATCTAAACCAAAAATGATCAGCTTGAACCAACAAAAGGGATGAAGTTTAAACAACGGAAAAGTTATCGACAGTTTCAACAATGAAACATATACTTTCCTGCACATCAGTTTATCAGATGACTTGAACGTAATTCCATATTTAACACTCAAACATTAATATATTGTAGAAACAAGTGATCAAATGAAAGATCTCAAAAGTTCCAAATATTACCCGCACCACAAAACATTACATCAAATCAGATAAATGCTTTCTGCTTTTAATACATAAGTACAAAACATTACATCAAATCAGATAAATGCTTTCTGCTTTTAATACATAAGAATTCACCTGGCTCCATCTTTGTCAACAAGCTTGACAACAAAATCCTTGGATGTAAAGGGCAGTGGGACTGCGGAGTAAGCACTCTTTCTTCCATCATAGGCCAACATTCGCTTACTCAGATGAGAAGCACCATAAGTTTTGATAAGTTGGCTCATAATTTCCCTGCACACTTTCTTTGAGGTCACCTCAGGAGTGATAGAAACCTGCCAACATAGTTATAGTTACAGCAAGCCCAAACCTTTGATGAATTGAAAAAATAATAATAATAATAATAATAAGGAAGAGGCGTCCTACGTTATCGTTTGAAATGATTATAAGTTATACCAACGGGTAACATGTAAAAATACATTTTTATCACTGAGTTGAGTGATAGCTGTTTCACTAGTTCATTCAAAGAAACACGTTGATTATATCTCGTCCCACGGTGATTTCCATGGTAACTGTCAATTATTTATATAGGTTTCGAGTCTCTCATCAAACTATTCATTTCCTGATTATCTTTCCAATTTACAACCATTTATGGGACAAAACATAAATGCACAAATGCTGGTTCAGCTGGAAGAATAAAAAAATTTCAAAACTAAAAACAAGTCAAATAGCATTTTATAGAATTTATGTACGACACGCCACGTGGCATATCCTGTCTTTTGTTTAACTTTTGATACTTCGTGAACACTTTCAGCAGACATTTCGAGAATGGAGTCCAACACACAATGTGGCGTGTATTCATATAATTTTTCTAAGCAGAATTCAACACGATTACGTGTACATGGCATCACGTGTAGGCATTGTTATAAAGGTTTTTGCTAATTGTACAATCGAAAATGATAATTTCGATTGACAATATTCTCATAGGAGGGGGCCCATAATTTTTTTATTTATCGTGGGCCTCCCATGTGTGTGATTGTCAACCGAGATTGTCATTCCCGATTGTACATGTAGCATGACCCTTGTTCTAAAAGGCGCGTCTAGGTGCGATGTGCGATGAAAACGTCAAGTCAAGTGGCTTAACACCTTATTTAGTGGTCAACGATTGTCGTTGATTATTAATAATGCGCGTCTAGGCGTGATTATGCGTGCCTAGACGAGCATTGTTGTCTTTTTTTTAAAAAAAATTACAATTCTTTTAAGTTAGAATTTAAATGTTAATTTTTTTTTTTTTTGTCTGTCATAAATTCAAAATAGTCGCTTGAAGCATTGAACGAAGGAAAACTCCCAAAAATTTCTATCTATTTATTATTTAGGGCATATTTGATTCCGATTTTAATCTAAATTAAAGTCAAACAATCAATATTAACCACATATTTTATGGGTCTCACAATTTTTCAGCCACACATTTCAAAAATTCTATCACAATCTACTAAAAAATCTAATTTTAATTTCCAACAAACACACTCTTAGTATTTACATTTGAAACTTGTCATTTTATTGGAAACTTTGAAAAAATGTATAAAGTTCTTATAAATCTATTTTAGATGTTTGGTAGATATTATTTTTAATTATTAAATAAATTTTTGATAGATTAAAAATTAAAATTAAAAAAAAACGCATTTTTACATTTTTTATGCCTATGCCTCGCCTAGCGCATAGGTTGGCCTCCACACATCACCACGTATTACGCATTTTAAAACACTGCGTCTAGGTGAGTCAGTATCAATGCTTCCTAAATCAACTACATAAAAACTTTCGCACGTCCACCTTAAAATTGTTACCAATAAATTCCCAGTTGAATTGTATCCTTATATGTATCCACATTGCAATTGTGGTGGAACTAGGATTATAGTTCTGTAGGGCATGATTTAATCTAAACAAAAAAAAAAAAAAAAAAAAATTGTAAATAAGGTATTTACACAAAAAAAAAAAAAAAAAAATAGTCCTCAAAATTATTGTATTGATATGGTGACGTGGTATCAATAGACAATAGTTTAACAGGTGAAACATCAGACAGAGTACATGATGGCTTGTACGCAGTAATCGAGCATGTGTTAACACGTAAAATCACATGAAAAAGCAAGCTTATGCGAGTATGAATACATCACTACACACAAAGTATATGTTGAAATACACTGGCAAATGCTTTGTGCATATTTATATACAAAAAAATTAAAGAAATAAGTAAACATAGATATACGTGACGCGCTCCCAAATAAAAGGAACCTAAACATTGAAAATCCCTTTATATTAAATTATTAATAAAACATGTATTATTTATTAACGAAGATAAATGCATATACAGGATTTCATACGTCCGCATAAATAAAGAACATTCATAAAATATGTACAGTCAGACAAATAACACAGACATATAGCATTGCACAATGACGCACACATCAGACACCATATATCCACACAGAAGAAATAAATGAGAGCTAAAAAACACATCCTCACATCGTATTGTGTCAGATCTCTCTCAGCCACTTGAACCAGAAAGTGATTCGCTTTCACGATCACCTTCCTTCCAACTGTGCCGAACCCTGGTCTCGCCGTACACCTCATGCCCTTTGAAGATACCGGTGGTGGCTGATGTTGCTCTGTCTGTGCCACCTCAGCCACTGGAGCCTGTTGCACCGTCTGAGAAGAGGACGAAGCAGACGGGTCAAGAGTAAGTTTCTGCTCGACCTCGTCGCTCAACGCCGAGGCAGAAAGAGCGGGATTGTACTGGACGGAAGAGGAGTACATCGCCGAAGGCGGAGCGTTGTAAACTCCGTAAGGTCCGCGACCACGTCCACGGCCGCCGCCGCCGCGACGTCCGGATGATGGCATCGGCTGCTGGCCGCGACCGGCTCCGTCGCCTCCCCTGCGTCCTCTTCCCCGTGCAGGCATTTTTACAGTTTCGAATCTTTTAGAGAGAGAATGTGTAGAGAGGTTTTCGCAGTAAGTTTGTTGAATGCAGCGTGACGGGCACATCGTGAGTAGATTTGCTTATATAGGAAATAAGAACGTGGGACTGGTAAGGTGGTTTCCTACGATACTAATTCATCCGGTTCATACAGTGGTCTATTCAATTCAACAACTGTACCGACTGTTTCGATTTTAAAGTAAGGAAAATGATGCTCCACGCGCATGGGTGATCACATGGATGATCGTATGTGAGTGTGCGGAATTCGTGTGAATAAAATTATATTTTTCTGTACGATCATTCCTGAGGTCACACATGACGTTGATATAGCAAGACTCTTAAAGTAATTACATGAATACGTGGGGGCAAATTAAATAAGTAATAATATCAAAGTAATTGAAGTAATTGCATGAAAAAAGAATTTGGGAGGCGGTTTTGCCAATGGTATCAGAAAGGGAAAAATAAGAGAAATGGTACAAATACAAATTTTTTAAACAGATTTTATACAAGAAATATAGTTGTTTCACAAAAATTGGTTGCTGTTAAAAAAAGTTTTTGGCAACAACAAATCACAAAACGATAGTTATCTCCCTGTATAAAATCTGTACCTATAGAATAATTCGAAAAATAATGAAGAAAATTTATAATTTTCATATTCATTTTTACAAACTATATTTAGGTTTATAATTTATTTTTATAAAAGTTCTCTTGAATGGTGCGGGAAATTAAGCTCCTGTTTGGTTCTCATTTTTTTACCATAAAAATGAAAAATATGATCGTTATCTATCATATCCAGCCACCATATTTGACTTTACATCTCTTGTGTGGGGCCCATAAACGATTATATTTTTCATTCTTATTTTACAAAAAATGTGTATCAAACAAAGACTAAGTAAAAATAATATAGAAAAGATATGAAAAATATTGAAAGAAATTTGATTAATAAAGGATTCTTGTGCCACTCATATTCCTCCAAAGATTACAATAATCCTAACAAATTAAAGCAACAATTGTCTTGCTATGTGAGTGTGCGGAATTCGTGTGAATAAAATTATATTTTTCTGTGCGATCATTCGTGCGGTCACCCATGACGTTCGTATAGCATGACTCTTAAAGTAATTACATTAATACGTGGGAGCAAATTAAATAAGTAATAATATCGAAGTAATTGAAGTAATTGCATTAAAAAAGAATTTGGGAGGCGGTTTTGCTAATGGTATCAGAAAGGGAAAAATAAGAGAAATGGTACAAATACAAATTTTTTAAACAGATTTTATACAAGAAACATAGTTGTTTCACAAAAATTGGCTGCTGTTAAAAAATGTTTTTGGCAACAACAAATCACAAAAAGATAGTTATCTCCCTCTATAAAATCTATACCTACAGAATAATTCGAAAAATAATGAAGAAAATTTATAATTTTCATATTCATTTTTACAAAAACTATATTTAGGTTTATAATTTATTTTTATAAAAGTTCTCTTGAATGGTGCTGGAAATTAAGTAAAAATAATATAGAAAAGATATGAAAAATATTGGAAGAAATTTGATTAATAAAGGATTCTTGTGCCGCTCATATTCCTCCAAAGATTACAATAATCCTAACAAATTAAAGCAACAATTGTCTTGCTATGTGAGTGTGCGGAATTCGTGTGAATAAAATTATATTTTCCTGTGCGATCATTCCTACAGTCACCCATGACATTCGTATAGCATGACTCTTAAAGTAATTACATTAATACGTGGGGGCAAATTAAATAAGTAATAATATCGAAGTAATTGAAGTAATTGCATGAAAAAAGAATTTGGGAGGCGATTTTGCTAATGGTATCAGAAAGGGAAAAATAAGAGAAATAGTACAAATACAAATTTTTTAAACAGATTTTATACAAGAAACATAGCTGTTTCACAAAAATTGGCTGCTGTTAAAAAATGTTTTTGGCAACAACAAATCACAAAAAGATAGTTATCTCCCTGTATAAAATCTGTGCCTACAGAATAATTCGAAAAATAATGAAGAAAATTTATGATTTTCATATTCATTTTTACAAAAACTATATTTAGGTTTATAATTTATTTTTATAAAAGTTCTCTTGAATGGTGCGGGAAATTAAGTAAAAATAATATAGAAAAGATATGAAAAATATTGGAAGAAATTTGATTAATAAAGGATTCTTGTGCCACTCATATTCCTCCAAAGATTACAATAATCCTAACAAATTAAAGCAACAATTGTCTTGCTACTGGTTAACTTCTTAATTGGCAAAGCTTATAATGACTTATAAGTTGGTCAAACTTAATTTTTATCTACACATTTTGAAGTATTTATTACTTTTACTTATTTCTTAATTACACATTCATTGAAATACTGTTAATAATCACTTAAAAAGTTATCCGCAAGCAAGCAAAAGAGCACATAAAGGTTTAATGGTTGGTTTATGCTTTGGTTGGGGTCTTACGTCATTGGAAAGTCCTGTCCATGTACAAGTTTTCGTTGCTCCCAATATATCCATCTTTGAAGTTTTTAATGTTTTCTTAAATTGTACACATAAAAACTTTCGAAATTGTATTATCTTCTAAAACGTCCACCTACACTTAGTCTCTAACATCTCACGCAATCAAAAAATCTTTCATCACACCCTTGACTACTTTTTTTAGAACATTTAGCGTGCTTGTTTTCCTTGACCCCACAATTCTTACAAACTTCAACTTCAATCACTCAATTGTGTATCTTCATTAGTTGTAGTCCAAGTTACAAAGGGTATAGATGTCTTCATCCTTCCGATAGAGTTTACATCACACGAACTGTAATATCTCCTTTGTTATATATTTCTATTGTTAGATTTAATTTCTTATGTGGATTACATGGTTAAATACAATTGTATTGGGCTATCTTATATTCTTAGGGTCAATCAAGTGATCTAATTATTGGGCCCTAGAAACATCTAAACGGTATGGGCTTTGCAATGTATAGAGATCGGGCTCTAGTCCATTAGAGTTGATGGAAACCTAATCGACTAGTACTTAAAAAAATATTATGTGGTTATGGTCCCCAAGCCAAATTATCAATTGTTCATGTATTCTCTACTACATCCATCTCAGAAAGAAATCAATCGGATACTAATGACATTTGGTTGTGGAAGATCATAATCTATTCAAGAAATCAAACACATAGATCAAGGTACGCTTCTGCTCATATATTATTCTCAATGATTTCAACATGGATGGTTATAATTTAATAAATCTAACATGTGTGTCACCCACTCTAGACAATTCACGACCAACTTGACCATCAGCAACCCAACCACTCGTCTCACGTGATCACCCGATCCAAGGTAGGCTCCTCTAAACCAAAGGCATACAATGTTAATAATCATCTTCTCTATAATAACCATAGACCCATTGAACCTACCTCCATCGCTCATATCGTATGTCATCGAAAATGGAAACTTGCGATTGATTCTTCTTCCAATATCTTCTGAAAGGTTGTGTTCATCCACAAAAGTGAAACCATGTTGCCCCTTAAGAGAGGACCTCTCATCTCTATGAACTAAAAAGAAGCCCCTCCACTTGATTTGATAGTTTAAAATGTTTTCATAACTCAAAGTTATATACATCTCTTCGACATGGTCGTATTCATTCTGATCTATATTGATGACTTTGACATGATCTTATGTTGTTAATTGTTATCACTATTAACAACATAAAATTGGATAGCTCATATGCTGAATAATGAAAATGGATCAAAATGTATGGAATAATGAGTAAGTGCTAATTATAGATAGAACAAGTGAGATGAAATCTAAAATACTTGTAGAATACTAGGTTGACCACATGGGATTGGACTCCTGATAGTCAAGAACTCCTAGTGTGGTTAGGATCCAAAAGAACTCATATATTAGAGCTTCATTAAAGAATCACAATAAAACTCCTTGCATAACCTCAAGAAAATTTAAGGTACTCCGTACTTAATATCTGTGGTTAAAAGGACAATCCAGGGAATCAAGTGTGCACGTCCTCAAAAAAGGTAGATGAACCACCTCAGGGAGCGCTACTGAATCAATGATGGTTCATACACGCAAGTGATTGTGGAACTATACCTCAACAAATCGACCTGAAAGGTAAATATCATTATTTGAAAAATGTAAACATGATTTTCATTTGAGATTTTAATGAATGAGCAAACTTGACTCGTTTTTACCCAACTTTAAATTAATTCATCTCTTCGCATTCTTGAAATAAATTTTTTTCAAGAAAAATTATTGCATGGGATGAGCAAGAATCCATGGCAGAACGACAATATTAATAGCGTTGCACGAGTAAAATTGTAGTGCTGATGAATGAAATCTTCCAGAAGGTTATTAAATACTTCCAACCATTGTCTCCCAATTAATTATATTTAGGGTGTATTCAATTAAGATTTTGAATGACTTTTTGAGATTTAAAAAATTTAGAGGTATTCAATGTATACTTTTTGAGACTTTCTAAAAGTTATGATGTATTCAATTGAAAATCTCTAAAAGTCACGATGTATTCAATTAAAACTTTTTAGAAATCTCTATAAGTTTTGGGATATTCAAATTTTAATGATTTCTAGAGACTTTTATAAAAGTCTTTAGAATACAAACTTTTAAGCAGAAAATACTAATATAAAAATTTTAAAATTTGTCTCTCATTAATCACGAGATTTTGAGAAACTTTTATGATAAAAAAAAAAATTTAATATTTCTTTTTTTCCTTCTACGAACATTAGGGGTATGATGACAATTTATTCTTTTCTATTGATTATCTATCTATCTCTCTTCCTTATCGTTTATCCATGTTTTTTATGAAAAGTAAATTGGATTCTTGTAACTTTTTTTCATCTTTTTTTTTTTTGTGAAAAAATATCTTTTTTTATTAAATCATAAATTTTTATATGACAAATTTATAATTAAATTTAAATATATTATTTTTTATTTATTTTTAAAAGTATATTATATTAATAATATTGATAAAAAATTATATATTTATAATTTTGATTATTATTTATTTAATTAAGACCTTAAATTTTTGTTCTTTTTAAAATAATTTTTAATTATATGAGGAGGAGAAGTGAAGAAAAATTGTGGGAAATATAATATCGTATGTGAGAATTTCATATTATTGCACTGAATTTATTTGAATTCTACAAAAGTCTATAGAAATCTACGAAAGACTTTCATTAATTCTATGCAAATCTATGAAAAATTTACAAAATTCACAGAAGTCAGTATTTAAAGAAAATCCATCAAAATGTTCAAAAGTTCTAATTGAATACACCCCCCTAAATATTGCACCTATGTACTTGGCCAATCGTATCGTTCGCGTTCCCATTCTCTTAATTGCATGAACTTGAGCGCGTGCATATACTGCTTTCATTGAAAGTGGGCTTGAATGGAAAAAAGACCAAAGCAAAACAAAATTTGTGTATCAACATTGAAAGTGGAAACAGGTACACCTTGGCGTACGTAAAATGTTCGGGGCGGTGTGTGAAGGAACAAACTCGATCAGCTACATGGAATCCATTTAGCGTTTATAATTCTATTTAATTATGTTACATAAACATGGGCGGACCCATTAAGGGTCGAGCAGGATTTACCGTGCCTCACTGAATTTTCAAAAAAAATCAATTGGGCTTTCTAAAATTCAAATTTTCATTTTTTTTTTTACAATTTATTTTAGCAAATTTTATGTATAGGCCCCACTGAACTATAATTCTAGGTCCGCCCCTGTACATAAGCCTAAATTTATTCATTAAAACATCGTCAATACAATAATGTACATTATTACAATCAATTTCATTTTCCACAGAATCGTGTGAATTTTTTGCTCACTAATGATCTCATAAATAGAGATAATTTAAAGGCATAATGATATTCTCAACCGAAAAGCAATACTTTCAGTTAAAACTTAGGGTCCATTTGATTGCAAATATGGAATTTAGGTGGAAAGAAAATGAATTACAGGGAATTGAATTGTCTAAAATTTGTTTTACTGTGAATTGTTGATTAATTGTGTTTAATTAGTATAATTTTTCACCCGACAAATTTTGAATCTTTTGATATTTGTTTGGATTTATTATTCACGAAAATTATCCATTAAAGTGATAATTTTTTTACCATTGGATCTAAAATTTGTTCTAGTTGCCAAAAAGAAATATCAAACTGAATATCATTCATTTGGCTTTATATTCCATAAAAATTGTCAATTTAAAGTGATATTTTTTTTAATATTGGATCTAGAATTTATTTCAGTTGCAAAAAAAAAAAAAACTGAAATTGTTTTTCACACCAAAGTGGTGGAAAAATATTTTCATCCAATTGAGGGAAAATGGGCACGTGGGTGGGAAAATCTTTTGCCATGAATTTGGGTGCAATCAAACGGCCTAATTATCCCATTTCCATTTTGCATGAAATTTGTCAACTATCAACACAGGCCCTTAAGATAAAATAGAGAATTTTCATTCTAGCCCCCAAAAATTCAACTCGTAACTTTTCTAATCAAGGGTTGTTCTATGTAGTAATGAAATCTATTAACGGCCTGGTGTTGTTTTAGCTCTCCAATTTCTCCTCTCCTCAACAACTTGAGGACAAAATAAAAATATATATTTAAATTATATGGAAAATGTTTTTTTTAAAATAAGCATACCTAATTTGGAAATAAAAAGGGAAAAAAAAAAAAAGATAATACCAGATTTTTCTAATTGACACTTGAAAGCATGGTTTCTTCTAATTTTCCTTTTCGTCTAATTTCCCCTTCTTAAATTCCTGATCTTGAATCTTTTGTTCCCAGCTGTTTCTATTTCTAAGGCCCAATTTTGCTGTTTGGTCAACAGATCCCACAGTCGTTTCTTTTGTTGTTCTATTTGGGCCTCAGCCCAATATGAAAGCTCATAAGTATGCGAGATCCAGTATCCACCTTGGTCCACCAGCGCACACAAGATGAATATTGGGCTAAGGGTCCTTTAGGCATCGCGTCAAAATAGGGCTCATTGGACTTTTCAATACTCATTCCTAGGGCTGAGCATATCTCCCGAAACTGAATTGAACCAAAATGGACCCGAATCGAACCGAGCAGTTCTTTGTAAATGAAATACCCGAACAGGTATCTGAATCGAGAACCGACGGGTTCGGTTCGATTCTCGATTCTAGACCTAGAATCAAAACCAATTTTTTTTTAATTTTTATAAATGAGAAAGATTAAATTATTTTAACTTTTAAAAATAAATTAGCAAAGATAGAGTTTACATTGAAGACACTGAGTTCTATGAGGGTATTGAGACAAGTAATAAAATATATATTATATTTTTTCTTATTAAATTTTATTAGTTGAACAATTTTTTGTTTATTTATGTTAGTTAATTATGATTTTTTTAATTTTTCTTTTAGAGTTTCTTAGTATCTAGTATGACAAATCAAACAATTGATGGTTAAATTAAATAGTTGGTAAATACTACTGTATTAACAATATTTTAAAATAGTTTATCTCTATAAATCTATGACTTCTAATTTATATGGATCACCGATATTTTAGTATTACTAATTTACTATCTAGTTTTTGTTATTTGTATACATTGATAAATTCATTTTATTGGACAACTTGTTATTTATATGTTATTAAATTGGAATACGTTAATTTGTAAAAGTTAATATTAAACATGTCAAACTGTAGTGTTGTTATAAATGTTAAAAAAATTAATTATAGTATGGAACCAAACAGAACCGAACCTAACTGAACCAGATGGAATCAAACATGAACGGTTCCAAAATTACATTTGGACCTGACGGTTTGATTTCCTAAGAAAATTTTCGGTTTGGTTCGGTTCTCTTCAGAATCGAACCGAACCGGACCATGCCCAAGTCTACTCATTCCATTCCATAAAAATAAATTTTCTTTCTTTTTTTCTCCGTTTCAAATCATATGTTACTTTCTTTGTTAAATGTATAAGGATAAATAGCACAAAATATCTCTTTCAACGTCATTGTGCAAAATGTTTATACATTTCACTTTTTGGTATTTTCACCATTATTTTCACTTTTCATTGCGGAAAATGTCCTTTTAATCATTTTTTCAATAAAAGACGATTTAAAGGGTGTTTGGTATTGATTTTTGAATAGTGATATGATGAGAAATTTGTGATTGAAAAATGAGGAAAAGTTATTGATGTGATGAAAAATATTATTTTATTAAAAAATGTGTGGTTGAAAATAAGAATTGATTTTCAAAATCAATACCAAACACCCTCTTACCCTCGTATTCAAATAAAATAAAAAGAAAAGAACTAATTACGATAATAGTCACAAATTTTTAAAAATTACAAATTAATCACAAATATATAATTAAAAATCAAAACTAAAAAAACATAAATCATTCATATTTTTCTTCCAATCAACATTCTTAAATCATTCCCCGAAAAAGGGACTCGATTATAGTCAATTCCGCCTTTACAATCGCCACGTTAGCTCTTCAACAGCAACCATGGCAAGGGCAGCTATGAAATTACTTATAGCGTCTATAGCTACAAGAGTTATTCTATGGCTTATTCTTGTGCCGGACAGAGTATCGCGCATTGCTTGGCAATTGTTGATTATTTTTTTGGTTACCATAGTTGAAATAATTACTCAGCCATTGTCATTGGGAGTTATGGCATTGATGAGTCTTGGCGCGTGTGTTCTAACCAAAACTCTCACTTTTGCTACTGCATTTTCAGCTTTTTGTGATCCCATTTTTTGATTGATTGTTTTGGCCTTCTTTTTTGCACGTGGGTTTATTAAGACCGGATTAGGAAACAAAATTGCATATCAATTTGTTTCATTATTTAGAAACTCGTCTTTATGATTAAGTTACCGTTTGATTTTTAGTGAAGCCCTTTTCGGTCAGGGTTGGAGGAATTTTTTTTGTTATTGGTGAAGTCAATGTGTGTGAAAGAAGAAGATGAATGATTTTTTTATTTTTTTTTTTAGTTTTGATTTTTAATTATATATTTGTGATTAATATTGTAATATTTTGAAAAATTTGGAACTATTGTTACAATTATTTCTTTTATTTTATTTTTATTTTATTTGAATATGAGGGTAAAATAATTTTTTATTGGAAAAATGGATGAAATGACATTTTGCACAATGAAAATGTAGAAATATGGGTGAAAACGCCAAAAAAAAATGAAAGGTATAAACATTTTATACAATAACATTGAAATGTAGGGAGTTTTTGCTATTTACACAATGTATAATTAATTTTTTCAGTTTTCTAATTATATGCCACTTTTTAATGTGATTTGTTATCAAAAAATATAAACTACTTCTATTTAAATCATTATTTAATATCAGTGTTCTAAAAAACGTAAAGCGTGGCTAGGCATGAAGGCTAAACTTCAAGCTTTACGAGTCTAGACGAAGTTTAGGCGTAAAAAAATGTTTTTAAATTTTAAATTTTTAATCATTGTAAAAAATATTCAATAATTCATATAATATATACCAAATATCTAAAATTATAAAATATTATATGTACTTAATAATTCATACAAAAAAAAGATAAGTTTTAAAATTATAATTACATAACATAGATAGCTTGTACCTTAAATCTTATCTAACTTTTTATCGCACTTCAATTCAATATTTTCTTCTTCATTTACAAAAAAAAAAATTAAAAAATATACATATACATTTAATGCAGATGAAAAGTAAAAATAAAAAAATTAAGCGGTCAACGAGAATGTTGACCGCTTAATAAGCGTCTTAGACAGTTAGACTCAAGGCAAATCGCATTAATCACACTTCGCGCCTACGCAATGTCTAAGCGCGCTTTTTAGAACACTGTTTGATATTGGAATATATTAGAAAAAATTATGTTCTTAACTATATTAATTACATTTTCTTAATTTGTGTAAAAATTGAAACAATTCTATCTTTGTGGGATGGAGGAGTACATTTTCAAAAATCCGGTAACTCTATTTTTCTTTCAATAATTAGGTATAAATATTATTTGAAAAATTTATATTAAATTTATCGCTCGCTCGCTCTCTACAACAACATATTTGATCGTTATCTTTTCCCCGATCGTGGCATCTTTTGATTGTCATCTTCTCTCAATTGACATCTCTCACTACTCTTTTTACATAAATCGACATTGTTATTCATCACTGTCACCATCACTTCCACGTCACCCTTGATCGGAGATCTGAGCTCCACTACGGTGACAGACTCGGCTCCTCTAACCCAAAGTCGTGGCATCTTTAATCTTCACCTCCTCCTTAAATCATCGCTTCTGGATACTATTCGCTCACCAGACCCCACCTTCATACTCTAAAATCTATCCCCCTTTGTTACATCTGTCATTAAAATAACAATGGGGGTGTGTGATGGATGTCGTGCTGTTGGGTTATGATGTGTAGATATGAGAGATGATGGTGCAGTGGATATTGTGATGCGATGGTTGTTGGTGCTGTTGGTTACAATCTCCAAACCTGCATGATGGTGGTAGCAGTGTTTGTGTGGTGATGATGATGGTGGTGGAATGAAATGAAGAGTGATTGTAATCAATTATTTTGGTACTTGTGATCAATAAAATGACTAATTTGTGATCAATAAATTTATGTGACTTCAAAAATGTGTGATTTGTGATTAAATTTATAGTTGAAATTCATAATTTGTGCCACTGTACTATGACCTTGTACAATTTGTGATTAATACTTGCACCATGACCATAAATAATATATTATTTTGACATTGACATGTTTAATTAATAAGTTACAATTATTATTTGACGACTTGATCCGTGAAACTTTTTCAAAACTTTATTATTTTTTGAATCTTTGTAGTTATGTATTTTTTTTCACATAAAATAAAATAAATAAAAAAAATAAAAAATTCTTATGTATCAGTCCAATATAAATTGTTTTTATCCACTTGGCTCCATCCCTGTACCTTGCAAAAATTGATTGAAAACTCTCTCAAGATACTTTAGCAACTAAAGTATGTGTAAAGTAAACTCGAATTATACTTGCTTAGACGTAAATATTGTATTATTTTGGTTAAACTAATGACATATTCGCTACATTAATTTATACTAAATCGAATATTATAATTGATTTTTTTTTTATTCATTTTACCATCTAATATTATTGAATGTTATATAAACACATGATTAACGTTTAAGACAGATTGTTTTGAAGATGATTACGTTGTCTAAATCGATATGTGGATGGGGTGGCACGACTCGAAAAAGGTACTCAAGTCTAAGGATTTTATTTTAATTATTCTGAATGATTAATAATTCATATTTGTCATTGCTGGATTCCTACTCTTTAGTTGGCGTGTGAAGAAATTCCGTAAATGAACATTTCTTCCTACATTTTCCCTATATTTTTATTTTAACAAATCGAAAAACTGGTAACAATTTATGGAAGGAATTTGAATTTTAATTGCCTTTTTCACATAATTAATTGTGATACTCCTAAGCGTAACATGCTCGATTAATTGGTGAATCATAAGACGTTACATGCTACTAAGCTATTGACTATAGAATTAAACTATCTGTACAGAACTATTCATTATCACTTAGATGACATCCACTCATATGTAGTGGGATTTGCGTGAAAAAAAAATAAAAAAAAAATGGAACCTTCTATTGCGAGGGTCGGTCAGGGAAAACGATGTGACAATAACTAAATATATTTTGTCAAATTTTACAAGTGATAAGTTAAAAAATAGATTAAATAAAATTCTTTATTGCAATAGGTCAAATTGCGTTGCTGCAAAAATACATTAAATAAAATTACTTTACTGCAAATTGTACAGCTGAAAAGGTCAAAAAATGACGGTAATCATTGTTATTACGAAAATATTATCATATCCCACATGCCCCAGAAGTCAACTTAATAGCAGCCTTATATTTGGCTTTTGAAAGGAATAACCCCAAAGATAGATTAGGTGATTGCACAGGAGAATTTAGTGGTGACTGTCTATATGCCTCTTTACAAGCAAATCAATGGGCTACTTTGATTTTTTGTTCAATTCTGTTAGAAGACGACTGCTTATCATAAAAGTAGGTGTCGAGAATGTTAATTGAGCTACTTGTTTAGTTTGGTCCGTTAGTCACGCAACAAATTAGAAAAATCCCACTTGTACAAGAAAAATTCTACCGAATGTGTACAGAACCTCACAAGGAATGTGGGTTCCACACATGAATGAAATATTATAAAAAAAAATTAGGCCCCACCCAACTGTGTGTATTCTGTAAGAATTCTGTGGGAATTCTTTCTGTACCTGTAGCACACTTCAACAAATTAATCCAACGTTTGATTTCGCTAAAGAGTGAATAAAAATCATAGTCAAAGTCAACAAATAAATTTAGAGGATGTTTGGTGGAGATTAAAATTAAATTTTTAGTAGATTGTGATAGAAGTTTTTGAAATGTGTGGTTAAAAAGTTGTGAGACTAAGAAAGATATGGTTGATATTGATTGTTTGACTTTGACTTAGATTAAAATCAAATTTTAATCCGAAATAAACAGACATTTAATCACACATTTCATGAAACTATACATTTTATGACACACTTCATCAATTTTTATTAAATATATAATTTTTAACCAAACCAAACTGGGGCTATATGTTTTGTGTGAAGTTCTACAAATGAAAGTAACCAGATGTTTGATACACATTATACTGAATTCTAGTATAAGTGATGCTAGATAGTAGATAGCAATATTCTTTATTTCTTTTAACTTTTGAGGTAATAATAACTTTACTTAACCAATCAAAAACCTCAAATTACGGGATAGAGAAAAACACGAATAAATCGAGTTTTTGAAAGTTTAGCTAAAAGCCTAAAATACCATGAGATGCACACATATAGGAAACTTTATTTCAATTTTTAGAATAAAATGACACGAATCACAAGCACTGAAGAGTTTAGATCCGACTAAGTAACTATATTTTAATTTGTTTCAAACTAGTAAGTACATTTTGATTTTATCTTAATTAAGCTAACTTTATCCAATCTCGTCAATTAGGCAACCGAAATCACCTATGTGGTGTTAGTTAAAGATGGAAGTTTGACGAAATTACCGGAATTAAGGTCAAATTAACGTATAGTTATTCGATTGAACAAAATTGAAGTATAGTTAACTGATTCACATGAAAATACAATTAGCATGGATGTAATTTATATGTTTCGCCAAGCTTAAAAAGGAAGGTAACCCATATTAAATGATAATGATATCTCCTTACATGTTTGGATATGTAACTTTGTTCTTTAAAGTGAAAAAAATAATTTGTATCAAGAGTAGTCATTGTTTGACAACTATTAAAATGAGTTTTTTAAGGAAATTAATTATGGAATAGTGATTTTTTAAAGAATATGTGATTAAAAACTAGGATTTTTTTTTTTTGTTTACATGCAGTATATTTTATTGTAAGAATGTGTAGTTGAAAAAAAAAAGTTTGAGAAAAAACAATTATTTTAATGGTTGTTAAACAGGGGTTAAGATCAGATAAATGGATTACTTTCAAAATTGGCAACATATTTTAACTTTGGTAATTAGCACAAAACGTACATTAATTTTCAATATTATTGTGTGAAACGTCATTACTTTTAAATTTTTTTTGGCGTGTCATTTTCTCAATAATTTTTTTTTTTAAAAAAGAAAAGTAAAATGACAAATATACCATTCTATTTAAATAAAACAAAAAATTATAATTATACTCCCAAACTTTTAAAAAAAACTGCCAATGAGTCTAAATAAATTATTAAAAGGGTAATTAGCACAAAATGTCACTATATTTTCATATTATTATGGAAAACGTCCCCACATTTCTTTTTTTAGCATTTTCACCATTACTTTCACATTTCACTACGAAAAATATCATTTTCATCTATTTTATCAATTAAAAGCAATATAAATAACAAATATATCCTCATATTTAATTTTAAAAAATTACATCTATACTCCATTTTTTTTCCTAAAAAGTAAAAATAAATTTCAAATAAATAATTAAAAATAATGCAATTTGTTCTTTATTTTTCTTTTATTTAAATATGAGGGTCATTTGTCATTTTACATCTTTTAATCGAGAAAATTGATGAAAATGATTATTTTCACAATGAAATGTGAAAATAAGAGTGAAAATTTCAAAAATTAAAGGTATGGACGTTTTGTGTTATTTACCCTTTTAATAATTTATTTGTACTCATTTATAGTTTTTTTTTAAAGTTAAAGAGTATAATTGCAATTTATTTTTTTATTTCCTTAATTTTTTTTAAATAGGAGGGTGTATTTGTAATTTTACATTTTTTTTTATTGAGAGGATGACTTTTTCCACAATGAAAGGTGAAAATAGGGGTGAAAATGTCAAAAATGAAAGGTAAAGACGTTTTGCACAATAACATTAAAAGATAAGGACGTTTTGTGCTAATTATACTTTTTACTTATAAAACACAAAATATATTTATTCTTAAAATATAGTTATTTACTTACAAGTAATTTCTTAATCTTAGACAAACATGCTAGTTTAGAATCCTTACAAAAGCAAAAAGGGCGTTCTCTTTGCTGTTTTCAAGCCGTTTTTTGTTTCCGATTTTTCAAAACATTGAAAACGCGTTTTCTTTTACATTTTCGAAAACGAGTTTTTGAAAATGGTTGAAAATTTTGTGGAGAAAACAGAAAACAACTTTTTTACATTTTGACTGTTTTCTTCACAAATCTGTCAAAACTCAAAAAATACGGGTTGAGAAATATTTTTTCAAAACGACAAAAAGAACGAGTTTTCAACAATTTCAAAATGGACACCCAAAACACAAAATACCAAATGAATTCAAAACTCAAAATACAAAACTGAAATACGAAGAGAACGCCCCCAAAATTGTGCAAGTCTTGTTTAAACCGTAAATCAAATGGTGAACATATAACCCTTTTTTTCCATGACCAACTTTATATATGGACACATCAGAATTTCCTTATCGCTATTCGGCCTGTATGACACAATAAATTTTCCATGAAAAAGAGAAAATGTTTTCTTAGTTTTTATTTTTTGTTTTTTGATTGCCTTTTTTGCCCTGAAAATTTTTTGTCATGAAATTTTAGGTACAATCTCTTGAAGTATAAAAGTAGGAAAATATTTTCTTATGATTTTGGTGGGAATTTGTTTTCCACCTTGTTGGGTGTTTTTTTTCATTTTTTTTTAAAAAAACTTTTTAACAGTGGAAACATATTATAAATCCAATGGTAAAAAAATTTATCTATTTAATTGACAATTTACATGAAAAACGAAACCAAACGAATATAAAAAAATTTATGAATTTTTTTTTTTTTTTATTTTACTTTTTGGTAATCCAAACAAATTTTAATATAGATTGTAAAAAAATTTATTCAAAAAAGTAACAATTTGCATGAAAAATAAAGTCAAACGGATTAGATGAAAAATTATACCAATCAAACACCATTAATTACAATTCGGACAAATGAATTTTAGACAAATTAATTTACTGTCATTCATTTTTTTTTACCCATTTTTCACTCTCGCAAGTCGCAATCAAACGGACCTAGTTACAAATTTACAATTGTACACTCCAAGTCAAATCCTGGCTTTATTCGACAGAGACAAATATTTTTCATTTTCTTTTCCCGTCTTCTTTACCTAATACAATTTGCCACGACTAAACGCGCTTTGTTCCCACTTTCCACTGTATGAATAATTCCATCATTTTCTCAAAAGTCAAAGAGATTAATTATAATAAAAACTTCTACCAAACACTTACGAGCAGATGTGCCTAAATGAAACTGGTTGTGACTTTTGAAATAGCTTTTTGTTATTTTTAATTTTTTTTTTAAAGGTGCCATCTGTTTTTAAGGTTGCATTATATATAGCCACATTGTGTCAAGAAGAACCTCAACACAAACTGCATTGCCTTCTGCCTTATTGCCCAAGTAGCCAAAGTCTAATAATCATGAAGGTGAAAATAGGAAGGTCAAGAATCATTAAGCCTTTGTATGAAGGCACCCCTCCCACAATAACAAACCACATTCCCCTATCTGTCTTTGATAAGGTCACTTATGACCAACATGTTGCGGTTATTTACGCGTATCGTCCTCCTATCCCACCAACTGCGACAATCGAGTTAGGGCTCCAAAAGGCGTTGGCCGAATATCGAGAATGGGCCGGTAGGCTTGGCAAAGATGATAATGGTGATCCTATCATTCTTCTCAATGATGAGGGTGTCAAGTTTGTTGAGGCATCGGTAGATCGCTCTCTTGATCAGGTGATGCCCTTTAAACCTTCGGCTTGTTTGCTAAGACTCCACCCTAGCCTCGAGGGCGTGGTGGAGCTTGTTCAAGTTCAACTTACAACCTTTAGATGTGGCTCAGTGGTAGTTGGCTTCACTGCGAACCACCTCGTTGCTGATGGACAATCGACTAGCAATTTCTTGGTTGCTTGGGGGCAAGCTTGTCGAGGACTCGAAATTAGTCCGCTCCCTTTGCATGATCGTACAATATTCTCCCCACGAGACCCTCCTATATTCGAGTTAGAGCATAGGGGAGTCGAATATATCAACAAAACACTAAAGAAAGTTTATCCTCTAATCCATAACGGTGTCGATGACATTGTGGCTCACAAAGTTCATTACTCGACCGCATTTCTTGCCAAGCTTAAGTCCAAGGCTTCTTCATTGAATGGAAACAACAAGCCATTCAGTACTTTTGAGAGCCTTTTGGCACATCTTTGGAGATCCATAACAAGAGCCCGTGGCCTAAGTGAGCATGAAGTCACCCAAGTGAGAATATCTGTCGACGGGCGCCACCGGCTAAACCCTAAAGTTCCAAACTACTTTGGAAATTTGGTACTTTGGGCATTTCCAAAAGCCAAAGTGAATGATCTTTTAAACCAGCCTTTACCCTATGCAACAAAGCTCATTCATGATGCGGTCGTAAATGTGAATGACAATTATTTCAAATCGTTCATCGACTTCGCAAATCATAAGGTAAAAGAGGAAGAACTTGTTCCAAATGCAGTGGCTGATACAGAAGAGTCCATATTATGGCCTAATTTGGAGGTTGATAGCTGGCTAAGGTTTCCATTTTATGAGCTAGATTTTGGATGTGGAGGACCTTATATTTTCATGCCCTCTTTCTTCCCAACAGAGGGCATGATATTTCTTCTTCCATCCTTCGTACAAGATGGAAGCATAGATGTTTTTGTTCCTCTCTTCAGGGACAATTTAGAAACCTTCAAACAAATTTGCTATTCTCTAGACTAGATTCATTAATCATACTCAAAAAGTTAATTTTGTTTTTCAATCTTCTTTGCTTTCAAAATATTTGTAACAAGGAGAGAAATTTCATATATGTGTGTTGTAATTTTTTAAATGATAATGGAAATAATTTCGTGACAGAATATGAAATATTCGGTTTCTAATACTGTATTTTGTTACCTTGTTATGGACAATTTTGTTTAGGAGTTTGCTCCTTGCAAGTCCTTTATCTATGGAAGTCACGTACGTACGTGCATATAAAAATTGAAAAATCATAAATATTAGATATTTTTGGTGGCAGTCTAACTGCTTTACTTTGAGAATAATTGATTAATTGATTCAATCATAGCCAAAATGATGAGGTTCGTGTGGAAGAACAAACGCTTGCGTATATGGAACGCTTTGATGGTCGATATTCGAAGAAATGAGGATAACTTTTGCATACGGTGTCCGTTTTGAGCCCATGACCCGATTCCGGAAAGCTTGTGACGATTCCCATCGAACACATTGATCTATGATGGATTTTGGCCTTTGAGTTCGTTTACTAAGTCAAAATGGCATTTAAAATTTCTTATTTCATTATTTCCAATATTTATTTATTTTGTTTTATAATCCAGCTCATTAAGGGATTGCTGGCTCAGTAGGTTATCTTTTCTTTTCGTATTTAAAACCTTAAAACGTTTTGTAGGGTTTCTTGATTATTCATGAAATAAGAAAAGTTTGTTTTCTTCAATTCAATTCGTTTTTGCGTTATTATTCTGGTGTACGTAGATTCGATCTACATCACAAAATTTCTTTTTAATTCAATAAAAAGTTATGTGTCCCTTGGAACCCCAGAGAGATAGTCGGTGTCTTTTTATCAAAATAATGAGTTCATCTATCATAGAAACACAAGACTTACAGACATTGCCTTCCCGGTCGAATGGATGTTTTCCTTTATTTAAGTTGAAATATTAATCTAAGAATGACTTAACTAACAAAGTATTATTCTAAGAACTTGAATTGAACTTTTCAATTATCATTATCAAAACCAAATATTTTAACTTTTTCGAGATAATGTCCAATTAATTGAACTAGTTCGAGTCAGGAAAGAATTAGACTATCTCGCAATTTAATAATTCTGGAAGGAATTAATTATTATCCCACGCAGAAGATTACTAAATCCAAACTAACATGAAATGTACAAGTTTTGAAGTTTCTGAACAACTAACACTGTATAATTACCAATACAATTTTAACTGGATATTATTTTAGTCCACGTTGAAGTACATTTATGGAATTGTTAGGTAAAATTTAATAAAATAAATGAATCTTCTCTTTAACAATTTAAATTATATTGCATGTATGAGGTGGTTTAGCATAGGGTGGCAATTGACGTGGCCGCCAACTTGCTTGGTGAGCCAGATCGGTTCATTTCATCGCGAGCCCTTTTGTCAAAATTGAAAAGTTGGTGGACTGTTCGACTCAGCTTGACTCTTCAAAGGGATTGCCCATGGCAACTGTTAAGGAATATAATTCCACATCGAATAAAGATGTAAACATAGGTCAATTTATAAAGGTCTTGGGCTACTCCTCTTAACAAAGGTTGATTTTTTAAGATGGACTCCTAAGTCTTTACATGGTATCAGAACTCATTAAACTCTAACGAGCGATTCGATCCTTGTAAGACTCAAAAATTTGCGCGTATGGATTTCAAGATTGGTCTGCTCAAACGAGCCACCATCTTGCGGAAGCATGTTAAGGGATATAATTCCACATCGAATAAAGATGTAAATATAGGCCAATTTATAAAGGTCTTGGACTACTCCTCTTAATAATGTTGACTTTTTAAGATGGACCCCCAAATTTTTACAGAAACTGTCAAGTTTGGGTGGACGGCTGGCTCAGCTCGATTCATTGTCCCTCTGATTCAACATTTCACTAAAGTTTACAAAATTCTTAAATTCAAGTTTCACCTCCACATGCATTCGATAAAACAAAAATTGAATCAGATATCACATGTTACTGTCTTTAGCAATTTTTTATTATCATGAATTTTTCTTCATGGACCATGAATATGTAAAGCATCTTTTGGATATCCTATTGCAACCTAGATAATTACTTCAGCATATTATTATCAAATACAATGAATTAACTAATGCAAATTTTTGACAACTTCTAGACCATTAATTAAGATTATTATATAATATCAATTAATCTATTTAATTATAAAATATACTTATTTCCAACCTAACCAATGTCACATCTCCTTTTAAATAAACATTAGTTGACCAAGCCAGAACTCAGCAAAAGCATTTAAAATTTTGATAACAAAATCCTACCCCAGATATTACACCTATTTTAATTTCAATTAAGGCGGTGGCATTTCAAATTCAATAATTCATTCTATTATAACAAAAAGTACATTTCATGACGATCATATCAAACTAATTTTTTTTTTTCATTCTATTATAACAAAAAGTACATTTCATGACGATCGCTCTCGAGACAAGATAATGATTTTATACTCAGCGATTATTTTACTGAAAAAAACATAAATTTCATATTATCTAGTAAAAATTTCTTGTTAATTCAATAAAAAATGACATTCTTTCAAAGATAAAGATTTTATTGAGAAAAAGTTGAAAATGATAGTTGAATTACGTGATGGACCTGTAATTCTATCTTGTTCGTAGTTGTTCAGTGTCTATCTATTAAAGGGTTATTTAATTTTTTTTATATAAATATTTTAGTAAATTTTGATCAATGTTGATTAAATATGCAATGAAATTAATGTTTTGAAAATCAATCGGGACATTGACTTGAAAAAGAAGAAGGGTCCAGAGTAAAAGGGTAGAATTGGTTCAAACCCACCGATTATGGTTTTCATAAATTTGGTGAAATCGGAAACATGTCAAAGATTTTCATAAAACTTGTCGGGTTATGGGATTTTGAGCGATTTTTCAAAGGGGCATTTTCAAGAATGTCCACTTTTAAGGGTGTGAGTTGGAAAATGTCCATTTTTCAAATTTAATATTAAACTGCCTATTATGTTCTTTAATTAAAAAAAAAGCTTCCATGAGAAGCTATATCAAAATTATATTCTCGACATTTCAAATGTCGTTCTCGACATTTGAATCTCATTTTATATTTCAAAAGTACACACGTCAAATCACAATATTAAATGTTTTCGACATTTCATTCCAAAACATGACATTTCTCTATACTTGAAATGTCGTTCTAGACATTTATGTGTCATGCGAAAATAGCATTAATTGTGATTTGGCATCTTATCATTTTTTGGACTTGTGTGGAATCATAAATTGTCGACAAGGGTGTTTGGGTTTAAATAATGTCAAAATGGACATTTTTGTAAGAATTTTTTAAAGTGGTCATTTTTGCAAGTGACTAGCTAAAAGTGGACATTTTGTGAAATTACTTCTTTTTTAAAAGATGGATTTTATTATTTTTATTTAGCTGGTTCAGTGCTAATAACGATGGGTAAAATTGAATTTTAATTAGTTAAGAGGTGGACAAAATTTTAGAAAAGTTCTATCAAACTATTGTTTATTGTCACCATGTATGGGGAATATTTATAAGCGATTTAACTTATAAATAGTTAGAAATTAGTAGATAAATGAGTGATACTTGTGGATCTCATAAAATGTGTAGATAAAAAAGTGACTTAAAAATTTATAAAAAATGAACCAAACATATGCTTAAGAATTTTAAAAAAAAAAAAAAAAAAAAAAAAAAAAAAAGGCATTATGTTAAGAAAATATGTACCTAGGGAAATACCGTTGAATCCACAAGTACCCGTCGAGGATCAAGAAATCATCCTACCTCGTATATCTATAACCGTGACAATAATATTATTGAAACTTACTTAAACATGAATTATTATTGAGAATTCAACAGAGTCACGGGAATGGTTTTGGAAGAGCTGGCGGTACTGAGTTACAGTGAATTTTGTAAGTCAATGCATTGCTTTCATTTCCTACAACCAAATAAATGTTTTCTTGTCGTGCCCCCCACACAATTTTTTTTTTTAACGAGTTTGAACAAACAAAACAAATCTTGTCCTCCGCGTATTTACGGATTCTGGTCCAATGTCACAGGGGCTTCATTCGTAGGGGCTTACGTCACAACTGCAATATAGTAGTATTTAACTTATTTTCACGTGGAATTTGAGCTTGATTTATTCCGCAAGTTACGTGTCAAAAGGGATCACGGAAAACAATGAAGATTTTAGGGAATATACAACAAGAACGAAAAATAGAAAATAAATAAATAAAAAAATTCATAGAATGTTGTCAGAATAGACTCATGATATGAAATTCATCGTGAATAAAAAATTGTCAAAAATTATCCCACGCACCCCTGCCTCCATGTGTGTGTTCTGACAGGCTTCTGTGAGAAGCTTGCTCGTACAAGAGGAAAAATCAAAAGAAGTATTGTAAGTCCATTCTGAGAGATCAAAGCCTTCTAAAATATTTGACACTATTTTTCATTATTTCTACATCCTCAAATAGAGAATTACACAAATCAATCAAATGAACTTCATTCCATGACTAATTAACAGCTGAAACGCTGATATGATTTTGTTTTGCAAAAATTGAATCAACATTTCTTCCAAAAAAAAAATTAATCAACGTACAAAGTAGCTTGTCTCCAAAGTCCAAACACATGTAGGGAAAAAAAAATATTAGGTCTAGCCAGGACAAAAATTGAATCATGTTTTTCTCTATAGAATAAGCGAAGTCGCTTAATGAATCGTGCTTCTCTCCATAGAACATGCTTAGAATTATAGAAGTTATCATAGATGTGATAATAAAGATAACAACGGTCGATTTTACTGTTTTATTTGAACTTAAAGCAAATAGCCAAATCCATTTATAAGTATACGTTGGAAGAGACCTATGGACATTCCTAGTATTATATGAACAATATCTCCTATGCAAGTTAATTTCAGGTTTGAAGGTGAGTAGGTACTATTTGATTTATAAGTCTAAAGTGCATGTTTTATTAACCCTAAGCTTGAATTAAGACAGTTGATTTTTCGCGCACGACGTTGGTTGTGTAGCGAAAACCCTCCGACGCTCGGGCAGACGAAGTTTGAACATCATCTTAGAATCAAATCACATATTATTGAACAAATTATTTAGTACAAATATGTGAGTGGATTTAACTTTTATGTAGGTTGAATATGTTTATCAAAAATCAAGTTTTGTTTCTTGATGCTTGTTTAGACCACCACAGTCTTCAAAACTTGAAGGTAAGCAATTAGTCAATCTGTGTTCCAATACAAGATCTAGAATATCATGTTGTAACCGAACATTGGCATGAGATCAAGACTAGAGGTTTTGATCCATATGCAACTAGGCACATTTAAGAAATAAAGGGAAATTTTTGTGTTGATCGGATATCGATGGTCTATTTTATATAACATGACTTTTCCTATACATAGGTAGTCTGATACATTGCTAGATGTTAATCTTAAACAGGAACAGATGTGCACAGCCCATTTCATTTTTGATGTGTAATTTTTTTTTACACATTACCTTGACTTGAGTTTTTTTTTTTTTCAATCCAGACCTGAATCTACCCCTTATCTTAAAACTTTTAATATGGATTGATTTGTTGAAATTCTGGGTAATTTATTTTGTGTCATTTGGAACAAGATAATAATAATCCATATTACCGATCATCGAGATTGTCAAATACAAACTATAAAAGTAGGAAAATTGATTAAATAATAATTGTACAACATTTATGTTGTTACTTTAATTAAGACAGACGGGCCGGGTAATTAAATAAGTTATAGGGTAAATTAATGATATTTATCTCGAATAATTGTCTTTTTGATCATGGTGCGTGGATTAAGTTTGGAAGGAGGACGAAAGGTAACTGGAAGAGAAAGCAAAGGGGTTGGAAATTTTTCCAGGAAAGGATTTAAACTCACAAGTGTAACACCCCAAATTTACTAATAACTCGAGGCGTTACTTAAGTCGAAGTAACCTGTAAAATATATGTTTTCCATGATTGCCAAAATACGTAGACGTATATATATTTTAAAAACTAACCTGTAAATAAATATTTTCAAAAATCGCCACAATGCGAAGTCATGCATATATTTTAAAAATCCATAGCAATTTAGCACAAAAAGCGGAAACATTATTGTAACAATTTTTCTCACATCCAACAGTCAATACCAAAAAGGATTAGCAAAAATCAACATTTGCAAAGATACCAAAATCCAATATTTAAGTGTCAAAATGGAAATCAACTATTTAAAATAATTGCTTCTAACTTATAATTTAAAAATTCTATTATTAAACCAAAATTGCCCCACTCGTTGCCTTGCCCTGCCAATCTCCTTAACCTGAAAGGGTGGAAAAATAGTGGGGGTGAGCATAACGTATTATACTCAGTGGAGATACAACAATCAGTCCAAGTCAAGTCTAAATATGAAATCAAGTAATGAACATAATATCCATACAACATACTATAGAATGTGTACTGTGGAAATTTTCAAGGACCTAATTTTGATCCCGGACCTATTTACGGTCCCTGACAACATGATATAAGCGCTTAGCAAATTTTGGCACTGTGGACATTCCCAAGGACCCGATTTCGATCCCGGACCTATTTACGGTCCCTGACAGCCTTTTCATATGTATAAACATTATATCACAATCAAAATCACATATCAAGCATTAACATGGACAAATAACAACAATTGCTTAAATGTAAACCCCACCTCGAAGTCTTGAAAGTTTTCTTGGAAATTGAACAATTGTAATGTTACCATACTTCACACTTTGCCCGCGATCTCGTCTAGTAAGAAAAAAATTAAGTTAATTTAAGATACTAAGTCTAAATAAAACTTGAAAACTTTTAGGGACTTAATTGAAAAGTATTAAAACTGAAATTTAAAAGTTTAAAGGTTGAATATAAACTTTTTGAAAATTGTGGGCTAATTTAAAAGTTATTAAAACATAGGGATTGAATTAAACAATTTATAAAACTTTGAAATTGAAATAATAACCTTTTAAAAATTTTGGGGCTAAATTGGATAACTTTTAAAAACTAGGATTTAAGGAATAAATTCTCAAAAAAATCAATTATATACAAAACCTATCTCTCTATCTCTCTCTCACTCGACATGGACAGGGAGGAAGCCGGGAGGAGAAAAGGCGAGGGAAATGGTGCGAATTCCGGTCGGGCAGGGACGCCGCTGTCGCGAGGCAGCGCCGGCTAGTGGGGGTGACTGGGGCGCTTCTAAGGGCTCGGGAGAGGTCAAAATCGAGGCCAAAGGTTCGGATTCCTTGGCTATAATTCGGCTAAAATGATCGATTAATTGAGGTAAGTGATTGAGTGTTATGATTTCTTGGTTTTGTGGTTGTTTGGGGCTGATTTTTGGATGAAATGGGGGTCGATTTTGGCCAAAACGGGGCAACCGTTTTGGGTAGTGGCGGTGTGGTATCGAGGTGGTGGCTCGTTGGTGGTTTGACTGTGGAATGGGTGCATGAAGGCGGCGATTTGAGGCGTTGCAGGCGGCAGCTTTGTTGGAGTTGTGTGTGTTTGCAGCAAGTGGTTTGACAATGGGTGGTTGCAGTTGAACCGTGTGTGCGTGTGTGTGAAACTACCTTCGGCTGAGGTAGAATTGATGGAGGGTTTCGACATGGGTGGAATAGTGATGAATCTGTCAAATTTTCAGTGGCTTATTGATCAAAATTGAAGGAAGATGGAATGTGGATTCTTACCAGTTACTGTGGTGTTGGGAGGTCGTGGAGTCGAGAGGTGCTATGAGGCGTGGTGAAGGTGAATGAATAGTGATCAATAGTAGGTTAGGGCACAGAAAACGAGACAGTAATTTGGGCTGGAATTAATTTTTTTTGGGTTAGTTGGATTTAATAAAATTGGACATTAAAATTGGATTTAAATCAATAAGAATTTGATACTTTTAAAAATGTTCGAGATTGAACTCGATAAGTAAATATTGAAATTTTAAGATTAAAATCGTTTTGAAATCCTAAATTAATTGTTTTTGCTAGACAACTCGACGGACGTAAAATGAATTCTAAACTTTGACGGGATTGTCGTAGCGACACACTTTAAGTTATAAAATTTGTACTTTAAAAATTCGGGTCGCTACAACAAGAGAGTGTTAAATAGGCTGCCTCTCTATTCTACTTTGGGTCCATCTTGTTTACTAAGTGCGCTTTGGTGTGTTGGGCCACTGGATTACTACACTTGATCATTAGCGTGTTTTGTGAAAACACGAGTTTGCCTGATGCTGAAATTGATTGTTGATCCTACACTTGACATTGTAATGGTCGTTAGATCCTGATCTTTGGTTGGACAATATAAGGGTCCATTCGACCCTTCGAGAGACTCTTCAATGTATTTTTCTAGGGTTTTCTCTCGTCTTTTTCATTCTCTCGACTGTTTCTCTTCTGTGTGATTCGTGATATTATTTCTGTAATCTTTGTGATTTCTCTTTGTACTGAGTGTATTGTATTGTAGGTGATTTATTGAGTGTGATTATCTTTTAGTTAGAGAGGCAAAGAGTAAACCTAAACGAAGAACTTTGATGTTCGTTCGTACATTTGTATATGTTCTTGGTGATTCTTAGTGGATTCGAGCATATTCTACTTAGTAGATACTCAACGTGGTGAGTAGTCCTTTGTGGGTGAACATCCGAGCCTAAGGGCGAAAAATCTTGGTGTTGTTTACTATTCTTTGTGTATATTTTTGTAAATCATTTGTTATATTCGATCTTGAGACCAACAAGTGGGCGAAGTAACACACTATTATTTATGTTTTAGTTATAATTTACTTGCCCCGAATAGTATAATTAAAAATTATGTTTTTACTCTTGAAGAGTAAATTATTATACAATTTTATTATTTTAAATAATAATAGGATATTATTTTTGAAGAGCATAACACTATGATTCTAATATTCCAAAAGAACATTGAAATATTGCTCTTGAAGAAGCGATAGTAAAATACAATGTGCTCTCGAAATAGCACATACTTCAAAAAAATATATCATTTTGAATGAAAACATATAACTCATATCACGTTGACATTGATTAATTCGTCCACTTGATTGAATATTATATGAATATATAATGTTTAATCATATTTTTAAAAATTAAATAATTAAATTTTATCTTATATTAAACCAGAATTTCAATTTGATCTTATCATTTAACATGATCAGTTGGATCGTCACTCGATCATTAATGATGCAAAACTAAAATTCAAAAGAATATTCAATGAAGAACTAGAAAATTTTTCGACCTAATGAAATCTTATATGATATTTGTTCTCTTTCATGAAATTTTTTCATTAACCATCATTAGTTAAAATAGAGACTAAATTCTCTGTATTTCTGAAAGTTAATCGGAGTGATAAATGGAAACACATCATCTCCACGTTGACAATCTAAATATTGTTTGTAATAATAAATTTTGATATGAATACTAGGTGATTGCATGATATTCGCAATCTAAAATTTGTGAAATTATTGCTCAAATCATGACATAATTTTCGGATAGATAATACTTGTTGTACATAATTAAGTGTCCATAGGGGTGTCCACACCCTTACATGGAGGTGGACCCCACTTGAATTTTCAAGTGGGGTCCACCTCCATGTAAGGGTGTGGACACCCCTATGGACACTTTAATTATGTATCCATAGCATGGTCATTTCGGATTATATAATCAAGATCGTGTCTTGTTAATGTTAGTGAATAAATCTTAACATTTTAATAGGAGTTAGTTGAGATGTCGAAAAAATAGTTAACATTATTGCTTGTTAAGAGCCTCTAATTAATTTAATTGAGAACAAAATATTTCTCATTTTTGTTTAGAGAATGCTATTAAGCACCATACCAGTATCATAGTTCTTCATATTATAATTGACTTATGGTCAGTGTTCGCTAAAAAGTGTAAACCGCAAATGTTCGAGTTGCGTTCAAGTAATAAAATGGATGAGTTTGAGTTGTCGATTTCTCGATAAATGTTTACTTTTGATTACACTATTTTAATTAATTTAATTTTAACAATAAAAAAACACATATAATTAAAATTATGATTTTGAAATTGAGAGAATAACTAAAAGCTATACAAAATAACAAAACATAAAACTCCTGGAAATTTTGGAGGAAAACGTGGTTGGAATTCATGGTTTCACTTAATCGTCATTTAATTAATTGTTTTCATAAGTCAATTAACAAATTACTCATTCACGATATTAGACCCTATTTTTCAAGTTTAACTAATTACCTATTTCAAGCGAAATTAACTCTAATTGATTTGTTTAACCTACTATGAATGTTTTTGGTGGAGATTTAAATTGAAAAACTAGTCGCTAGTGGATCCCATGCATGAGATGAAAGTCAAGAATAACGACTATATTTTCAATTAAAATTGAATTTTAATCTTTACTGGACAAACTCTATATCTCTATGTCAATTAAAATCAAACAATTACATTAATTTTGTTGTGAAAATAGTTCATTGGATCGCCCAGGGTTAGAGTATATCTCCATCCCCTATACAAATCTAAGATTTCTACTATTTGATCTAAAATACACAATTTTCTTTCGAACGATATACAAATCACTAAATATAATCATTCATTGACCACATAAATGTAAATGCAAAAAATATAATAGTAGAAACATACAAAAATAAGTATTTAAACATTAAAAAATTAATATTGAAATTAATTCAAACTAGGTTAAATTACTACTATAAATCTCAACACAAATATTTAGCCAATGTTAAATATATGATAAAAAATAGAATATTTTATACAATACATTGCAAACTAAAGATAATAACGAATAAAATACAAGATTCAAGATGTAACTCCTTTTGGTTAGATTTGTGAAGATAATGACTAACGCTTGATTCGACCTAATGAAATTCTACATGATATTTGTTCTCTTTCATGAAAATTTTTCATTAATCATAACTAGTTAGATTAGAGATTGAATTCCCTATATTTTTTAAAGTTAATTATGGGAACTCATTATCTAGACGTTGACCATCCAAATATTATTTGTATATAATAAATTTGATATGAATACTAGATGATTGCATGGTATTCGCAACATAAAGTTTGTGAAATTACTGCTCAAATTATGACATAATTTTCGAATTATATAATCGTGTCTTGTTAATGCTAGTGAGCATAAATTTTAACGTTTGAATGTGTTAGTTGAGATGTCGAAAAAATAGTTTAACATTATTGCTTGTTAAGCGCTTCTAATTAATTTAATTAAGAACAAAATATTTCTCATTTTTAGCACCATACCAATATCATAGTTCTCCATATTATAATTGACTTATGGTCAGTGTTTGCTAAAAAGTGTAAACGGCAAGTATACGAGTTGCGTTCAAGTAATAAAATGGACTTTTGAGTCTGAGTTGTCGATTTCTTGAGGAATATTTACTTTTGATTACACTATTTTAATTAAAATTATGATTTTGAAAATGAGAGAATAACTAAAAACTATACAAAATAACAAAACATAAAATAATTGAAAATTTTAGAGGAAAATGTGGTTGGAATTCATGATTTCGCTTAACTATTATCTAATTAATTTTTCTACAAGCCAATTAACAAATTACTCATTCACGATGTTAGACCCTATTTTCCAAGTTTAACTAATTACCTATCTCGAGCGAAATTAACCCTAATTGATTTATTTAACCTATTATATCTCTATATCAATTAAAACTAAACAACTACAATAAATTTTTGTGAAAATAGTTCATTGGATTGCCCGGGGTTAGGGGAATATATATATCTCTCCTATACAAACCTTTAAGATTTCTACTATTTGATCTAAAATATATAATCTTCTCTCGAACGATATACAAATCACTAAACATAATCATTCATTGACAACAAAATGAAAATGCAAAAAAATTTAATAGTAAAAACACACGAAAATAAATATTTAAACATTAAAAAATTAATATTCAAATTAGGTTAAGTTACTACTATAAATCTCAACACAAATACTCTCAAACATTGAGTTATTTGCAAAATAAATTTTGGGGGTCCACTTTTTTAATGCTTCACGTTACTTCTTAATCATTGTCGATCACAAACACATACGTTTATCTGTGACATAAACAATTGATCTTATATATCTTTTAATTACTTGATCGACGGACATTTGGTTTCTTCGTTGCAGAAGTTGACAATGGATTGATTACTATATTATGTCGATTGCTATTGATAAAGCTAATATTGTATTGAATTAAATATAAGATGTAGAAAATATTAAATTGAGCAATCGACAATGATCAATTATGAATGAGTCCATTGGGCCCCCCATATGAACCTGAAGAAATTTTAAAGATATAGTTCCAAATAGGTGAAGCTAAAAATTAATTTTTTTTTTATAAAAGTTTATGAACTGTGTGGTTAAAACATCATGGATCCCATGAAATCTATTATTATGCTCCCGTTTGATTTTCATTTTCTCCAAAATTCATTTTTTTTTTTTCAATAACACATTTTTCAATAAAATAATATTACACGTAAATCCAAAATTTTTTCTTAATTTTTTTATTTATTACATTCCATTACTGGCGTTCTCACTTGTCCTGTCCTGGATCTTGGTGAAAGAGGTAAATCGCATGTTATGCCTCCAAGAGTACATGGTGAAATGCTGCTCGTAACTTTTCTTTAATTTTCAACCACACATTCTCCATCAATCAACTATTCTAAATACATTTTTTCCTCCAATTTCCTATTTATCGAATAAAGTTTATAATTTATAATATTCTCTTACTTTTTCACTAAGGAAAAACAATATAATGATTGCTCGACATTTTAACCAACTTTAAAATTAAAAGTAAAGGAACAAAACAAGTAATTTCTACGATTTTTTTCTTAATTAAATTCATTCATCCATTCCTGTAACTTTGCTTGTCATCATTTATTAAACTTTCACTTTTAGATTTAATTTTTTTAATATAAATATTAAAATGCAGTAAAAAGTTGAAACAATCACATCCTCGTTGATAAAAGGGGGAAAAAAAACTAGTAAAATAAATTAATTATTCACCATCTTCTTTGCTCGAATTAAAATGAAATCAAAACCCTAATCACTTACTGTGTTCGAGAATGACGATCACACACAGTTTGAACTGCAACTAATGTTTCCTTCTGCTATTGCGCGCCCCCACTCTGCTCGCATTTTGAAATTTGTCGTAATATTGTTTTTGAGTGGTTAGAATCTTGCCTATTGATCGATTGATGGCAGAGGAGGCGGCGGTGGTTGAGAGGAATGACAACGATCAGAGTGAGACCAGTGATTACACGTCGGAAGACGAGGGGACGGAGGACTACAGGCGCGGGGGGTACCACGCTGTGCGAATCGGTGACACATTCAGGCACGGTCGATATGTAGTTCAAAGTAAGCTCGGCTGGGGTCATTTCTCCACAGTCTGGCTTGCTTGGGATACACACAATTCGGTACGTTTCACTGATATATTTTTCTTCTTTTTCATAATATGTGTTTTTTAAAGATACATGTAAAATTGTCTCAGTTTAATTGCATCATATCCATTATCTGTTACTTTTTATAGCGTATTGCTAATGGTTTTAAGGTATTCTGTGATGATATATCTTAGCCAGAGAAATGGAAAAATATAGATATCAAGAGTAGTAATAGATAGTTTATTCTTATTGGCAGAGTTTCTTGTACTCACTGTTTGTTATTTTGAGATAAAAATGTTTATCCTGGCTCTAGCGGGTACACTCAACGTACCCCTATTGTCTACTTAAGTGGCTTCTAATTACAATTGAAACTTTAGCTGTCCCAAGAAAGTATACTCAACCACAATAGCTTCCAGTGTGCGTATTATTTTACTAAGATTCATATGATGTACATAAAGATATTGTAGTAGAATGTTGTGATGAGCGACAAAAAAGGATTCATGTAGCTGATGTCAAATTTATTCATAGCAAGGCCAAAGCTTAGTTTGTATTGTAGTTGTAAATAAATAATGAAAAATGTTTGTTGTTAATTTGCATTTTGGTGGATATCAAATAAGATAATCAATTCTATAGATATTATAATTATGTTCTGTGTTTGGTGAAAGAAAAGAAGTTATTGGATTCAAGCGAATAAAAAGGCGATATCGACACCCATGCGTGTGGGAAAAACGAATGGAGTAAATGCACAATTCTGCAACCCAAATAACCTCTCTCTCTCTCTCATGCTTTGCACACACGCGCACACGAAGAGTGAGAGTGAAATGCACGTTATTAATTGAGTTTAGCTTGACAACCTGCTTACTGTCAACTAGCTGGGAATATATTATTGTTTCCTTATTTGGTTACATGTTTGATAATAGCGGTACGTAGCTCTTAAAGTTCAAAAGAGTTCGCAGCACTACACTGAAGCAGCAATGGACGAGATCACTATATTAAAACAGATTGCCGAGGGAGACCCTGAAGATAAGAAATGTGTTGTAAAGCTTTTGGATCACTTTAAGCATTCAGGGCCAAATGGGCTGCACGTTTGTATGGTTTTTGAATACTTGGGTGACAATCTATTGACCCTAATTAAATATTCGGTCTATGGAGGAATTCCTCTTCATATGGTTAAAGAAATTTGCTTCCATATTTTAGTGGGATTGGATTATTTGCACAGACATTTATCAATCATACACACAGACTTGAAACCAGAGAACATATTACTTCTTTCAATGATCGATCCAACAAAAGATCCGACAAAGTCAGATGCACCTCTTGTCTTGCCATTCAGTAAAAGCAGGATCCTGTTTGAGTCTGGGACTTCTAAAGATGCAAAGAGCTCAAATGGTGACCTGACCAAGAACCAGAAAAAGAAAATCCGAAAAAGAGCTAAGCGAGCAGCTCAAAAGTGTGTGGGGAAGGAAGCTTCAGAGGATGATGAGCCAGATAATGAGGCTAGTAATCCTGTAGATTGTCATAATGATGATAAATCCAATGGTAAATCCAGTGAAGAACAGACCAATACTAATGGAGTGAAGGATGCACGTGAAGGAACAAAACTTAATAGGAGAGGCAGCCGTTCAACAAGGCAGAAGCTATTGGCTGAGGTTGACCTAAAATGCAAATTGGTCGATTTTGGAAATGCTTGTTGGACGTATAAACAATTCACAAGTGATATTCAGACAAGACAGTATAGATGTCCCGAAGTTATCCTAGGATCTAAGTACTCCACATCAGCTGATATGTGGTCATTTGCTTGCATTTGCTTTGAGCTGGCCACCGGTGATGTTCTTTTTGATCCTCACAGTGGTGATAACTATGAACGTGATGAGGTATGTGATCTATTTTAGATATGAATAAGCAAACAACAATTCTTTGAGTTACATGGTAGGTCATAGTTTAACTGTTATTTTCTACTTGTGTGAACAGTACTTTTTCGTTGATATGTATGTTTCTGTAGTGCATATAACGAAATTCTGTTTGCTTTTTGCAAGGCGCATTGCCCTTGACATCTTACTTGCTTCCATAACTACTTTTTGTTTAATTTTATCTTCTCTATCAGTATAGACCTGTTATTTTCTCATCAAATAGTTGTAATGCTTTTACCCTGTTATTCTGCACTGTTGATACTCTCTCTTTTGGATTCATTTTTTCTCATTTGTTTTTTTTCCCCTCTTCCACCCAAACTTTGTTACTACCAGTGTATAATGTACTGTCTCTGGAAAGTGAATCAGACAATTGGACATTGATGACTGTTTCTTCACTAAGATTTGAGTATTCGAATATATGATATGAGCTGGGTTGGCTACGAGAGACCGTGGTGCAAAATTTTACATGTGTTCGAGTTATTATGCTTGGTGATTAGATGGATGTGGTAGTTGCGCATTTTTGTTTCCGCCTTTGGTTTGCTCCTTTTCCATCTCATGTCTTCTATTCACTTGTTTCTTTTGCGGTAATATCTATGCATCTTTTCAATTTTGAAGTCGAAGGTAAGAGATTGATGTGATAAGGTTTTTGAGCTTTGATGGAGATGAAATATCTTTTGCAGATTCTATCAGAAGTATTTGTAATTTGATATTAAGCTTGCATCTGCTGTATTTTCCTTTAGCTTGCTTGTGACAGGTTCAATTCTGGCTTCTTTTTAAGTTACGGAAAATATTCAGATTATGCTTGTATTTATACTTTTCTTTTCCTTCCCAATGTCTAGTTTCATAATGCGCTGTCTTGATCGACCTCTGGATCAAATTTGTAAAAATACTTATATGAGTTATATATATTGGTTTCTGGTAAAGTTGATATTATGCTTGTATTTATACTTTTCTTTTCCTTCCCAATGTCTAGTTTCACAATGCGCTGTCTTGATTGACCTCTGGATCAAATTTGTAAAAATACTTATATGAGTTATATATATTGGTTTCTGGTAAAGTTGATTTATTATTTATTTTAAGTGCTTTTCTTTGAAGGATCATTTGGCCTTGATGATGGAGCTTCTTGGTATGATGCCACGGAAGGTGAGAATATTTCTACACTGCTTGTTAGGAAGCAAATTAGGATGATTCGTTTCCCCGTCTTTAAATCTGTGGGCTAGATCAATTTTGTGAAGTTTCCTGCCTTTGATACTTTTAATCCGTATGAAGTCACCAATTTCTCATGCTTCACAAAATCTTGCAGGTTGCCTTAGGTGGGCGCTATTCCCGAGAATTATTTAATAGATATGGAGATTTGAGACATATACGACGATTCAAATTTTGGCCTCTGAATAAGGTGCTTAGGGAGAAATATGAGTTTAGTGAGCAAGATGCAAATGATATGGGAGATTTCCTGGTCCAGATACTTGATTTTGTGCCAGAGAAAAGGCCAACAGCAGCACAATGTCTTAATCATCCATGGATCATTGCAGGCCCTAAGAGACTCACCCCTTCTACGTCTCAACTCCATTCAATGGGAAACGATTTTGCAGAAAAGAAGAGGGAAAAGGATGAGAGGGAGGCAATGGAGGATGGAGTAGGAAACATTGCTATTGATGGAGCACCAAAACCAGTTAAATATTCTCAACCTACGGTGAACCCTACAAAACAGCCATAGTCAATGTGATCGTGTGTTGTCTTCAAATGTGTTTTACCCTTTGCCTCTTCGAAAATTTCCGTGATTTACTTATTTATATTTTCCCTTTTATGTGAAGGATTGCTTCTTTCCAATTCTTTATTCAAGTGCTTAGGAGAATGAGAACTGGAAGAATGTAACTTCTTGGAGCAATGCTACATGTACAAGGAAAATTTACTGGGAGTTTTACAGAATGCCACATGACAATATTTCATTGGATTTTGAGCAAAAAATATAGTTAAAATAGCCAATCAGTTGTTACCATCTCAACACTTGTAAAACTCCCTATAAATTTCCCATGTACAAGTATCATTTATGAACTTGTTCTCAATACATATTTCTCTGTACAATGTTTATTCTCTGTAGTGGGTCACATGCTTCAGAATTGCCTGAGATTATGATTTTTTAGACCAGGATTGTTTGTTGGTGCACTGTAACAGATCTTTATGACAGTATACTTCGAGACATTTGATGATGTTCTGCCAAAGTAGAATATGCCATATCCTTAGCATAGTGATAGGTACAAGAACATTGTATTGATCTGCAAGGCATAAGTTTTATGTAACGTAAAACTATTGTTATCAGAACTGACCTGAGCATCGACCCGACCAAACATTGAGTCATCAAGTCAATGTTTAAAAGGTGGGTCAGTGGTCAAACTGGTGGATTAGTGCTTAGAAATATTTACAAAATTTTGAAATATAAAATTTTGTTCGAGACAAGATTTTAATATATTTATCATTAGTTAATTTTATATTCATAAATTATTAATATTGTAAACTTATTGATACTCAAAATTTTTACATTTTAATTTTATAATTTCTAATTGAAATGTTTATTATTTCTCGTTTTTGTGATGTAACTGACATTTCGTAAGTTGTCAATAAAAATTTTCCATGTAATAAAATATTCTGTTCATCTCAATTAAAATATTTTTTTCATACTTAAAAATTATTAATATTAAACTTATTGACACTTTAAATGTTTAAATTTTAATTTTATAATTTTAATAAAATGTTTAGTATTTCTCATTTTTGTGTTTGTGATGTACAAACATTTTTAAGTTATCAATAAAAAAAAAATCTATGTACTAAAATATTCAATTCATCTCAATCATAACAATTTTTTCATACGCAAAAATCTAATAAAAACATAAGATTAGAATTTTTTTTCAAAATTATTTCAAAATAAGTGATTCTATTTAACATCAATGATGTTACACCACCATTTCGAGTGATCCTAAATATTATTAAATAAAATATTCAATAAAATGAATTACATAACTTCATATTTCGCATTTAACCGAACTTATTACATAATATCACATATACTGTGGCTTTATTATTTAAAAACATCAGCGAATAACTTAATAACATATTAATTGTAATAACATACAAAACAACATGATTGCGTATGCGATTTGCAATTCGAGTCCGGTCAACAAACTCAACTTGGCCTGGTCATGGGCCCAGTCACCCCTTTTTTTGGCGAGTTTTTTTATATTAAATTGAATATATATATATATATATATATATATATATATTCTTCTGTCCACAATAAAGTCTGTATAACATATAAAAATTAATAAGCAATCACCCATTAAATGATCACATCTAAACTATTTCAAAAGCCTACTTCTACACTCTCGTTGCATGAGCAACTTGGTAAGTAGATACTGGACTATGACCTCGCTTCCAAATAACTGTAAATTTTGGATGGGGCCAAATAAAGGAACACCTACTTCAGTTCTTGTAGTGGAAGCTCTCTACAGCGCACACAGCCTAATAGCTCAATACAATTATGGTACAGAGAATACTTGTATGCGAAAAGGGATATGTTGGTCGCTCAATTTGGTCCGAACGAAGCAAGGAGCCATCGACTTGTGATAGAGATAGAGAAACTCATTTAATCTTTAGCTGATTTATCTCTCCATTTCTCCTTGCTTAGCAGTCTACATGTTTCCCTATAAAAACGACACTTCTGTGTAACCATCTGTCGTAGTAGAACGAAAATATTTATAGTATAATGAGATGGAGAAGAGGGTCTAACTTACTCGTTCTCTCATGTTTATAGTATTTTCCTTTTCCTGAGGTATGAATACAATATAAAAAATGCAACTACTGCACCAACAATAATTCCTGCAGTTGTTATCCAAAATGCAAACTGCGGAGCCAAAATGTGATGAAGTGAATAAGATTAGAAAGCAAACATAAGCCAAACATTAGGAAAAGAAACATTGGCATATAAGTAAATGTGATGAAGTGAATAAGATTAGAAAGCAAACATAAGCCAAACATTAGGAAAAGAAACATTGGCATATAAGTAAAGACCCAAGAACATACCGCACGCTCCTCGAGGTAGGACTTCAAGTTCATGCCAAATATACCTGCAGCAATGTTTTTATGAGCCTCAGTGACTTCTATATGCATGGGAATGACATTATATGACTTCAAGATATGAGGAATATTGATGTTCAATTTCCATTAGAATGGCATAATAAAACATTGGAATGATCTCAATTTGTAACTTGATTGATTGCCGTTAAGCCAAAATATTTTAGTGACACTGCAGAAACTGCGAATGTATAGAACATAGTTTTTTGATAGGTGAAAGTACAGAACAGATTTGAGCAGAACGAAATAGATAGAATAAGATTTAACCTTGAATGTTGCAAGATGAGCAAAATGCATTCTCAAATGTAACTGTTTACTTCATAATTTTTCCTCTTACGTTCTTCTTAACTGTTCTAAGTGACCACAAACAGGGGCGGAGCTACATGAAGGCCAGTGTAGGCACTGGCCTCACCTGGGACTTCTTGCAGTAGTTGAAGACGACAAGAGGCCTTACCCGGGATTCCTTACTCAGCTTTATTTTGTAACCCATTTTTTCCTATTTCTTGCTTTATCATGGCAGTCAATTATCTATGAAGGTTGGGGCTCTTGTGATATAATTATTGTCGTATTGATTGGATGAATCTCGTGGAGTCGCAAGCGCACTGCAAGTTGTATCTTGTAAGCCTTCTATACCAAATTGCAGTATTGCAGTTTCTGTTCTTTTTTTCCACCAAAATTAAGCTCAGTCACCAGTTTCCCATGCCCACATCCCTCCTCCTCCTCCTCCATGTGTGCTTACTCCCAATTCCTTCCCTCTCTTATCACTTGACACCTTCACCATCCCATTAACTGCTATCTCAAGTTCACACATGCACAGATACAGTGAAGATGCCCACACATACATATTGACAAATTCATATCTAACATCATCTTGCATCTACGTAATGAGATGCAAACCAATATAATAAAGAATAAAACTTATTGGAATATGGGTTTTTTTGGTTGTTGGATCTTTTCTCCAATAAATTTATGTGTTTTGATCGTATGTTTTGATTATGATATCATTTATTCTCAGAGGGGATTAATGATGATGGTGGCTTCGAGGATGGAAGTGCAGATCCATTGGTGATTATGGGCGGTGATTGGTTGTAAATGTCTTTGATCTAGGATGTAATGGATAGTGATTTAGATCTTGAGGTGAAGGAAGAGAAAAATCTTAGGTAGGTTGGTGTGTATAGAGAAAAGGAGGCACTAAAGATGAGAACTCTTATCATAATTTTCCAAGCCAGTTATGCATTTGTGGAAAATTGGAAATGATACACTGGATATATTTTAAAATATTTCCAGGTTGCTTATTATTTAACTATTTTAGGATTTGTTACTCCATGCATTTAAGTAAGATTTGAAAATTTGTAAAAATAAATCCAAGTAACCAACAAGCCTTAATCAATGCATCACCCTTCATAGGATCCAGGTGGCCCTTGTAGTGAAAGATTAAGCATACAACCACAGCAATTGGGACAAACAATCAGACTAAAAAAATCACTATAACCTATATCTAAAATTGTGCTCGCACTGAATAAAATTCCTGGCTCCGCCCCTGACCACAAAGAATGTAGAGTCAACTTCTTTGCTAGTCTGGCAGGGCCTCTAAGAGGCAAAAAAATTCAAAGATAACCTATAAATTGACGAGGTTCATCAGTACATATACTGAGTAATGTTCAGTTAATAAATGATTTTATTGCAAGGTATCAAAGATTTAGTAAAATATATAATAAAATCATATACTTATATCTGAAAAGAGATTCGAAAAAGATAAAAAAAAAAAAAAAAAAAAGTTACTTGTAGGAAAAATTTGTAATTGTGTAGGGAGGTTAAATGGGTAAAAGATATCGAACGAAAGACCAGAGAGAGACACCATATACTTATATCAGGTTCTACCGCTACTAATATTTAAAGTCTCAGCATAGTGTCAAATTGTTGAACCCACTTGAGAGTGGAGCTATGGAGGGAATCAAACTTGTGCCTAGAGAGTCATGTTAACTAGAAAATTGTATCACTCTGTATGCTATGACATTGTTCTTAAAGTAAAGAGTTACAGACATAGAAAGTATCCTAATAGTACGTGTACATGAAATTTAACCAAAAGAAAACTGCTAATCATTCAAGTAATGATCATTTCAGTTTATTCATAGAGAGCTCGGTACCTGCAACAAGAGCACCAACTGCAATACAAAATGTCCCAACCTGAAGAAGAAGTTCCACTCTGCTTACCTCAAGCCTCCGAGAGCTGATAAGAGAAAAGGCCATCAGTAAATAACGGAAAGATCCCTATGTTTTGACTAAAGTAGGTGTTAGCAATGAACCAATGAATCAAGAAAGCATATATTGTTTGACGATGCTCATAGCAAGATAAATGACTAGAGTACTACTGGATAACTCCTATGACAAATGAAGTTCACTGATATTTTTAATTAACATGCTACCCTAGATAATCGAAAATATTTCATATTTTAAACACAAATTTCACAAAAACAACCTAATCCTCCATCACCAACTTGACTTAGCAGCTAAGTTCCAATTATATTTCCAAAATTAACAGATTTATATGTACTACCTCATTTTTTATTTCTTGCATTCTTAGATAAATTTAAAGAAATGTTAACAGCTTAAAGATTTTTTTTCCTTGTACTCTGATAAGAGAATATAAATTGAGCAAACAATTTAAATCATTGTGGCATGATGAAAGACATATTGGGACAGCTGTCCAGAAGGCTTCCATTGCTTCACATTGCACAAATGTTTTCATTTAAAATTCAGTTTGTAAATTAAAAAATAGATGGAAAAAGAGAAGGGTTGGCAATGAACCTAAGGTTAACTGCAATGGAATCTTCCATTTCTTTCGCTGAATCAAGAAGCCTCTCTGCCTGACCATGGCAAGATTCACACCTGCAGTTTCAAGACATTAGTGAGAGGATAGTTAACTGAGATAAAGAATACAGAGACCAAAATTTGTAGTAACTCCATGGAGGTTCTTAACTAACAATGACCAAAAATGAAAAAGAATAAAACATCATAAAGCCTAGCTTTTACTCAAGACTGTGAACAGCTTCAATAAATTAAAATTATTTAAAACTACGTTCAGAAACTACAACAAGCTTAGCTGAAGATATCTGAGGTCAATTAACAAAATGAGGATCAGAATAAAGATGGATTATTAATTGGATTAAAAGAAAATATGAGATACTGTCACATTTTTTTATTGAGTAACAACAGTAGCAAAATTACTCAAAACACACTTCTTTCACGAAATCTTTAATTCTCCAACAGTTATTTATTTAATATCACGGTTAGGAAAATCTTTTTGGGTAAAGGGTTGCAGATGTCAGAACTGCAGCAAGTGATGCTTCCCCCATGAGTTCTGTTATAAGTAGAAACAAATAATATAACACAATGCAAAGGTAGCCACCAGCCAGGGTACTCTGCAAAGAATTGAAGGATGCCATGAACTACCTTTGGAGATAGTTTTCTAAAAGCATTTCAATCTCTTCTTCCTCCTCTGCAGAAGACACACTCAAATCAGTATTAGATTGACAAATTGACAATACGTTCAATTCCACAATGTGATTTACTATGATGATGAATAAACCTTACATGACTTACCCTCAGCAATTTGTTTTTCCAGGGGAACAGAGCATTCCATCTCATCATTTTTCTGAAGGGTACAGTTTCTTCCCATAATACAAATACGTCGTATTTCATGCGTGTCCTCAAGAATATCAAGCAGCATTTGTTTGAGTGCCCCTGCTCGTGAGCCCAATTCAACCTTTATGAGAAGTATAAATTGTTATTATATGTCAATAATTTCGATGGAGGATATGTTACCAAATCAGAGGGAAACTATATACCAATCTCTGCTTGCTAATTCGAAGTTCCTCCAATATGTCACCTGTCAATCTGTTTGGCAGAACCTCAAGTAAAGCTTGCACCTGAAGCAAATGGTAGCTCATTCAGTTATTGATAACAATAGCAGGATTCTAGAATGTTCTGAAAGCCTAAATTAAGTTCTTAGTGTTTTCTTTATAATAAGAGTAAGATATATGCCAAGAACATGAGTTTCGTTAATTATTTCTTCAAAATTTAGGTTGATTTTTTTGTGGTGGTGAGAAATTCTTTATGTTATGCATGTTCCTGAAGTAACAAACAGTCAATTTCTCTTTTTATGTATATGTTACCATCATCAGAAGTGTAAATAATACTGTTTTTGAGACTGTTGATTCAAGAACAAAAAAGGTGTCTCCAATAAAAGGATGTTAATATAGGATTGAAAACTGCATTTTTATCCAGGAAATCAGACACTACTGTCATATATAGAGATACCCATGTAGTATTCTTCTACGTAATGCAAATAGCTGTTTCAGTTTTATCATTTAAAAAAGTACTACAGAATTAAAAAAGGGAATATTTTCAGAGCAGAATTAGCAATTGGATCAATTGAGCTCTCATGGTTCCCACCTTTCTCCTCAGTGCAAAAAAATTAGGGAGAAATGAGAAGACCCTAGATGCCCCCACCAAAGACACTTGACAATTGGCAGGGAAATGAGAACTAGAAAACATTAACTCACTACGTTCCCATACTCACACGTGGTTCTAAATCCCATAATCTCTGCTCCAAACGCTGTATCCGTGAATGTAGTGCTGCCTCAACCACCTAATAATTTCGCATTGGAAGTGGGTCAGATTTTTTAAACAATCAACATTTCAGGTTCACTTTATAGATGAACAGTGCAGTGGTTAACAAAACACCGCAAATAGACTCGAAATGATAGTTTCTGCAGAAGGGTACATTAGTTTCCAACGCAAACAAAAATAACAGTAACTCTTCATTGTTTTGCAATAAGTAAAAATTTTATTCACAAATAAAGAAATGAGGCTAGGATGGAGGAAACTTTTAAGCAGATATTTCTCCTTCTTTACAATTATGGATAGTCAACATTAAGCATGGTGATTGAAATGTGAAAATATTGCTATAGATGAATTGACTACAGATTTGATGATAGATAAAATGCTCTGTAACTACTGGACTGCTCAGACTGGCAGCAAACACACAGAAATTCCAAATGAATCATCGAACAATTATATGTACAAGAATAGTGTCCACTTTATCTTGAAATACAATTTGAAAAATAAAGTTACTGATGAGGCAAAAGACTGGTGATATAACTGTTATTTAGTTTCTTTATGGAGGGTAGTTTTCACACTATTTTATAGTCTCTTCGTAGTCTATTTAGAACATTGAATAATAAAAGAAGTCTTGTTTAACAAACGAGACACCTAAAAAGAAAAGGAAAAAGAAGAAAACACCCAATACCATTATTTAACATTTGAAAGTGTCCTTTTTATGGTATTGCAATCAGCAATTCCCTATAGGACAATAGTCCTTGCTTATAAGCTTATTTTTTTGCAATTTTAATCTAGCGAAACTTGAATGTATACTGTAATTTTCTCATCTAAGCTTTCATGGACTTCGTGAAAATTCACAATCTTAATGCAAAAATCATTTGAGATCTGGGAGAGTGTGGTCTCAAATAACAATGAAGCCACCAACCATTAATTGTCAAGTTGAGTGAATGAAGTAGAAAAAATTATTAGTAGAAAACTAACCTCAAGGACAAATGGCATTGATGGTCCTCCATTCACATTCTTTGGATTTAGGCGGGGTGACAATGCATCAACAAAAGCTTTTCCACCTTCACTATTGTTAACCAAGAAACAACTATTAAATTGATTGGAAACTATGTCAAACATTAAATACAGTAAAGTCTCAAACAAAAATATCAAGACTATTGATCTTGAAAGAGATACCGATTATAGTTGAATATATAAACATTTTCTTGCATTGCTATTGCTCGCAAAGAGCCCAAGTTCAGCAAAATTGCATGCTCTCGTACCTTGATAAAATACAGAAAAACAAATGTAAATCAATTTGAACCAGTGAATTTAGTATGAATTCTGCATTGTAAGTTTTAAGTTTTCTGATAGTATGGTATGAAAGTACTGTTGAGGTGGGAGGAACAATCATACAGTGCCAACTTTAACCAGGTTGCAGGAAAAAGGCACAGAGATACAATTGTAACCAACTCCAAGAGGTGTTATTTAAATTTATTTCTACATAAAATTTTGAGTAGCAGAACTTCTCCTGATCATATTGCCAAGCAGCAAAACCTTATTTTTTAAGCAGCAGTTCCATTCTAACTAAATTTCATGGATTTGGAATTCTATGGAAACTGTCCTTTTTCTTTTTTATTTTGTCTATAAGAACAAGAAACTAAAAGAAAGTGATCATTGATGTAATCGCAATGTTGTTAACAACAATGACACAAAAAGGGTAGTATATGGCTGTATAAAGCAATCAAGATTAGCTATGCACACAACCATATTGTTAAATAATTGCACAATGTAGAGTGTAGCAGAAAGCAATTCATTATCAGTACCAGCAAAGAAGGCATTGAGTTGGTTAACCACAATGATGGATCAACACTTCTAATATCTCGAGGACGGAGACCTGTTGTAAAAAAGAAATATTGTGTCCAGAGAACAATAATAGAAACAATAGCGAAGAAGAATTAACAGACAAACTTGATTAAAGTCCATTGACATCACTGATTCATATAGACTAAGTGACCAGGAAAGAAAAAGTTTATAAAATGTATAAACATTCTCAAATCAAGAAGGAAGAGTAATTGCTTACATGTCAGCTAAATTCAAAAGTTGCATTAAAAATTCAGAGATGAGAATCAACTGATAATTACTTTACCAAACAATAAATTAATCTGAGATGTAGAGATATAAGCCACCGCAGAACTGAACTTTACCGATATTTTCCAACTCCAAAAAAGTGAACTAAGCTCAGTACATCATACACTTATTACTCACCACTTGACTTCAACAAGTGTCGTCTCATTATTTTTCTGGTAGATACATTCCCATCTGACCTTACTTCCACTACCTGTTGACGGGGAACAGTGAATGGACATAAACTTGAACAAATAAGCCATGAATTAAGCTTAATATTAACCAGAGAGAATTCAGCTGCTTCATTTATAAGCTTATATGCCTAAAATGGACCAATGGAAGGATAAGACAAACATAAGCTCTGCCCTACAATATCTGTCAGGATCACAATAAATTCTTGGCCTGAAATTTCAATATTCTTTGATTTCTAGGGCTAAGCAATTACCAATTATTAAACTACTAAAAATAGTGTTTGCACTTATAACACATCGAATCACCAGCAACATTTTTTCCTTCTGTGAAGTGAATTGAAAAATTCATAAATAGAGAGCCAAAGTTGTGTGGCTTCCCTTCGAAATTTTCGTGAGAAATACTTTGATACATTCAATCTGAAATCTCTCTGAACTTGCACTTGACACAGAAGACGTGACAATTCTGAACTTATAAATCAGTGGAATTTATTCTACTTCCAAGGCAATCTATGTCCTTTCAATTTTTCCTAACATCATATTGAACTCTTATGGATGTGGATGCACTGGCCAATAGTTCTTCCTGATTCTAAATACATTGCTGGTTTGCTAAGTTGATTTTTATATTACCAAATAAAATAACATGCAATGTAAAATTTTCAACTCCAAATTTTACCAAATTAATAAAGAACGGCAATTACAAATTTTCCGTTCCATCACCACAAAAACCACAAATTACTTTCATGCATATATGAAACAATCAATTATCAGAAATAAAAAAATTAAATTAAGAAACAAGCACTTCAGGAAAATGACCTCATAGACAGGTTCACGAATTCCAAGATTTAACGAATCCCCAGAGACAGAATTCGGGATCGGACTCCTCGGCGAACCAACAGAACCGTTAGAGAACTCCTGACCAGACACCTCCCCATCAGAAACGTCATCACCAACTACATCACCCCCATCCTCATTTATTACTTCCGTCACACTCTCCCTCTCCTTGGATTCCGGAAAACACTTAAATGCACCTTTCTTCACTGGAATCGAGAGCAGGAAATCATTACTCCTTTGCAACAACAACAATTTTCCAGAAAACTCACATTTTGACTGCGATGGTTCAATCCCAGTTAAAATAAGATGAAATTGAGGGTAGCGAACCGGTAATTGCAAGAGACTCGGAGAAGGATGTGAAGAAAGTAGAGCTACAGAGGCCATTTTCGAGTGAGAAATTCATGCGACAGCTACGAATTCAATTACATACATATATTGATCTCTTCGGTTAACAAAATCCAATCCAATCCACTCCACTCAACTGATGATTCTAGAATCTGGAAATGTACTTATATACGAGTGAGATTTTTTTGTGAGAGCGAAGGGGAGAACGGTGGTGGTGGTTGTGAATGGTTAGCATATTATTGTGGTTACAGTTATTCAGAATTTTCTTATTATTTTTATATATGGCTTAGTTATTTCCGTTTCTTTGATCAGTACGGCGAACAATATTGTATTGGTTTGAAAAAGGATATATCATAAACGTGCTTCGACTAGTTTAATTATTTATTATAAAATCCATTTTGGGAATAGATATATTTGCGAGTATTTTCTAAATTCTAACTATAGTTTTAAATATTTAAAAAATTAAAAATTGGATAGTAGTTTTTCTCAAGTCACTTTGAATCATTTCAAATTGCATTTCTCCAATGTTCTTCGTGAAGGATCGAGAATTTGTGATTGTAAAATCGACATTGTGTGTGAGGTTGAAGATCAACAAATAATTTGTTAAGAAAATTTAGTTTGCCAACCTCACTCACAAGATATGGTATATCGACAACTATGTTCGTCCCTTCACTACTTAAAATTCACGAGAAATGACCTCACCCGTGATGCTAACTTAGTTTGCCAGCAATTTCAAAATTCAATGAAGGATCATCGTGTCACCAAGCGTATTTTACAATATCTCAAAGACATTCCCACATGTGGTATACAGTATTTATCACAAAGCTCTACCTTTTGTGATACAAATTGGGTAGAAGGTCCTATCACTAGAAGAAGCACAACTTGTTTTTTTGTGCATTTCTTGGTCCAAATGCATAGATCGATCGATCAATAAAAAAAAAAACAAAAAAAAAACTAAAACTAAAACTATAGTCTCACGATTGCTGAGAATGAGTATTGTGTCTTGGCAATTGCTACAGTTGACATTACATGACTTCAACATCTACTGCATTACATTGGCTCGTACAATCCCATAATCAAGTGTTCCATGCCCATATAAAATACATTAAGTGGACAAAAAGTTACGATTGGAACATTTCATCTTTGTTATCTTCCTACCACCAAACAAATTGATGACACTCGTAATTTCTCACGGATCTCAATGACTCCTGAGGTGCAGGTCATTAAATTTTTTTGATTTTAGATACTAAATTTTGCTATTGTAGTGGACAATCATATTTTGAATTTTTGACATCACCACACTTGCAACACAACCTGACAAGGAGGAACAACAGTTTCATCCAATTGGACTGACTCGCAATAACTGATAGTTTAGAGACCTAAACATTGAAAAAATGATTGGGGACTCGAGTACTCTTTGGAGTAAAGTTTGATGACCACTGGTGTAAGTTTCCCATAGCAATGACAAAAAATGAGAAGAAAGCAGGCAGCCCAACGACTTTCTTAATGCGGACTGCTGCAATACTCGACATTTCTGTCCATGGAGTCAGTGGAGAATCCATTGCTACAGAACTTCATATTCCCTCCATACGATATCATAGAACCAAGACATGTTCGCCCCGCAATTCAATCTCTGCTAAGAAAACTTGTAAGTTGAACACCTCAGAAATCTTTGCTTAAAATTTGATCAAATCGAGTATATTACAGTATAGTGGATCATTTGATTTAATGGATATTCGAAAAAGATTTTTATTTGAATGGAATTGCAGGAAAATGAATTGATTGAATTGGAAAATACAGTAGAGCCCACATGGCCAAAATTGGTTGTGCCACTGGAAAAGATCATAGACAGGTTATCTGTAGTTTGGGGGATAGTGAATCATCTTAGTTCCGTCAAGGACTCTCCTGAGCTCCGTGCCGCTATTGAACAAGTTCAGGTATAGTAAACGATTTTATAATCTGATAAATATGCTTCTGGATGAGTTAATTTTGATTGATTTTTTCCCTTCTACTTTCTGTAGCCCGAAAAAATTGAGTTTCAGTTGAAATTAGGACAGAGTAAACCCATCTACAATGCATTTAGAGCCATTCGGGATTCTTCGGATTGGGAAACTATGAGTGATGCGCGCAAGCGACTAGTAGAATGTGAGTCCATTTCAAGCTTTAATTTTATTTAATTTTTTTTTTTTTTTCCAGCAGATCCACTAGAACTCTATAAATTTTGCATATTGAGGATTGGAGTTGCTGCATGTCTACTTATTTTTTTGGAAAGTACTTGCTATAAAAAAATGTAAGTTTTAGAACTATAAAATCTCCAAAAAAAGAGAACATGCGGTTGGAAAAAGGATAATTAACAGTTAACTTTTAAGCTTAGACATGTCTGGCTATTTTTAAAAGTTATTTATAACTTCTTCTTTACACATAGCCAGGAATAGTCTTTGCTTCAAATTGATTGTGTTGTTTGACTTTGTTTAGCCAAAATTTGAAGCTCTGCATTATTGTTTTATTTTATTTTATGCACTCAAAGCATTTCAAGTAATAGGATTTGATTGAAATTTTGTTTCATTTTCATCTTAGAGGAAACAAATAACTCATGTAGAATCATGCTATGGTAAAAACTCCTACTCGCCAACAAAATATAAACACAAGATTCAATAAGAAATGAGGAAAGTACTTCACATTTTTCATCTGCTTATATTTGCAGATAAAATTATAAAATCACGAATGTATAATTATGGGCTTCAATAGAAATTTACTAGTTAGTTAAGGAAGAATTTAAGTAAAGTGGCATTTTCAAAATAACATAAATAAACTCAGAAGATTAGATGACCATATATCAGTGAAATAAAAAATTTACATAGTGCTCGTATTGGATTACCTTATAGTTGAACAACAATAATTTCCTTTAAACAAGCTTTAACTTGATAATATTTGGTTAATATGCTATAAATCACAACGTTACATGATTTGCTAAGATGATGATAGTGAATTGGAAATTCTACTGAATTAGGTTTGCTGAAATAGGAAAAGAAACCATGAGCAACAACGGAAAGAAATTTATTACTTTAAGAAAAACGGGGACAACATTAAGTTTCACTACAAAACAAAGTCAGATTGTGTCATTGTATTTTCGCATCTATACAAATTGCTTAGGTCCTGAGTGAGTAGGCAGTTGTTACTGTAGATGCTAGAATATGCCAATCGGTGTTTTGAATACCTGATTTTCACGAACTCGACACCGATACGGCACCCAGCTTGTGACACTCCAACAGTCAAGTTAGACCTGATGGTTTAACTTTGCCATAAAGTCAGAAAAAGATTTGCCACAATGTATGCTTGTATACTGTATATCTTACATTGTGTGTGAGGTTGGCACCATTATTTATCAGAACATGCTCCACTGAAATGCCAGTATTGTGCCACAAACAAGTTCCCCAAGAACTGAGCATCAGTTGAGAGGGGGAGATGTTATCTTTAAGAAAATCACAATCAATGGGAAGGAGCAGTCTGAGACCTATCTTAAAAGGGTGATCAACATACAAATTGTCTGTGCATTTTTTACCAGATCATGAAAATTAATAGTAAATTCATCATCGCCAATGAATGGAATGAGAACAGGCAACTTTAGGATTAAAATCTGTGATTTGATTATCTGTAGCAGATAACTGACTTCTGTATAGGGATATTTCTGTATGCTTTCTATAAATATGACAGTTAAAATTCATAACCTATCATTTTTTACTTTCATGCAGTGAAATTGAAAGAAGCAGTTCTGGATGGAGTTTCTCTTGAAGATATTGAAAGAGAACGCTTTAACCAAATACAACTGGTGATTTATTGTGAAAACCTAAATTACAAAATACATTTTGCCTGCTACCTTCTAAGAAAAAAATTGTTTCGTCCTTTATTTTTTGTTTCAACACCGTGTCATAGTTTTTAGGTTGCATGTCTATCTTTCATGTGTAGAAGACTTAAAACTTCAGTGTAAATGCATGCATACTGGAGAATGAGTATATGGAACTATACAATGATGAACTAGAAATATGTTCAATGAATTCCATTGATTCCTTGGTTGAAATCTCGCATATATTTGTTCTTTACTACCGTTTGAATTGATCAGAACGTTTCCTGAAATTCACATACCTATATAACTTGTAGACTGTCAATGGAAATCTGTCAACTAAATTTGACAATTAGCAGACCTTCTTCTTCTCTTTTTTCCCTAAATCCTTTAGCTGACCTGCAGGAGTTGGCAAAGCTTTCCCAGAAATTCGAAGAGAATATTTTTGATGCTACTAAAATGTTTGAGAAAATTATTATAGATAAAAAAGAAGTTGAAGGTTTACCCTTGACTGCACTTACTGTAGCTGCAGAGAAGGCGGTTCTCAAGGTATCACTGGTTAACCACCAACTTTAGAGTAAATACATTTTGACTTTACAACAGTCATAGACTTTCTTCTCATTTTCCATTTGGTTCGTGGTGTTTCTTGGTCATTGCAGGGATATGCAAAGGCCACAGCTGATGATGGCCCATGGGTTATTACGTTGGACGGTCCAAGCTATCGCTCTGTTTTGCAACATTCTTGCAATAAATCTTTGAGAGAGGAAGTTTACCGTGCTCATGTGACCCGTGCCTCTAATGGAACTCTAAACAACAACCCAATTATAGAACACATTTTGGAGCTCAGGTTGGAGAAAGCAAAGCTTTTAGGCTACAGTAACTTTGCAGAGGTATGCAAGATGGTTATTCTAATATTCTCTTTCGCATTTTATTTGCTCGTACAAGATCATAAATATGAGTATTAGGTGAGCATGGAAACCAAAATGGCCACCATTGATAAAGCAAAGGATCTTCTAGATAAGCTTCATGGTGCTGCTTGGAATCCTGCAATTAAGGGTAATGTTTACCTTAAAAAATGCACATGTATTATTTTGAATCAAGCTAATATGATTATGTTCAATATCACCTATTGATCTCAATAGAAATGCCAAAGATGTTGCCATCTTTTTCTTCTAATAATTGAATCTACCATGTTGAGAATTTCACATTGAAAATATTGAATGTTCCTTAGATCTAGTTGATAAATGTATTCATAATTAGAATTGGGACTTATTTCTGAATGGCCCAGAGCAGTCTTACTGCCTGCTATGATTGTAAGTTGTAACACCCAACTCTTGACCCACATCTGCAGGGTGTTAGCTTGAGGGATTCTTTATAAGTAAAGGACTAAAAATTGTACTATTTGGTACGATTGATGTAGCCTAAATATGTTGAATTGTGGAGTTAGAAGCTTCCCCTTTAAACCTCAGATGTGAAAAATTGTATTAGAGTAGGTCACTCCTGAAATAATGAGTGCTGTATTAGGGCCACTGAAAGATTTCATTGTTGTGCTAGGCCCAGAAATTCCCTAGTGCTTCATATTGTGATGGGAGTGGATTGATTGGGCATTGACATGACACAATCAATATTTCACATTTGCAACGAATGGGAATGTAATATCCCAACTCATGTCTCACTTAGGTGGCGTGGAGATAAAGAACTCTTGTAAGGGCCCAAAAGGCACATGGTAAAAAAGGCATCATTTGGGCTTACTGATTTGCTCTACTATTGTTTCTTCGTGGTTATTTTGCATACAACAGTGGCATGACGGTGATATCGTAACTGGTTGTTTTACATATCGTTTCCTGATTGATCTGTTAATACTTCAGACATGGAAGACCTTAGAAATTTCGCCATTGCTCAAGGTGCTGAAGAATCTAAAGATTTAAATCACTGGGACATTAACTTCTGGAGTGAACGTCTTCGTGAGTCTAAATATGACATAAATGAGGTTGGCTTTTCTCCGTCCTTTGTTCAAAGTTTCAGAATGATTTCAATTTTCACTTTACTTGCTGAAAGGGGGTGAATTCCTGGTCCAAATTTCAAAATAGGAACAAAAAGCATGTTCAGATGTACAAGTTGGGTTCTCCTTCTGAAGCTATCTTATAGCTGTTTTGTCGCTTCGTAAAAGCTTATTCATGTCACGCATCAGGATGCAACCTTAGTCCTACCAACTTTCTGTTCCAAGAGTTTAAGCATATTATAAAAATTTACCCATTAGTGCTTTCTGATGGACGCATCATCTGCACTCATATTGCAGAGCTTATAGCAAGAAAGCAGTCAAGTTGGCTTAAAAATGTTCATCTTTTATCTGTTTATCATTAATATGAACACAAATTGGTTCAAGGGAGTGCGACATAATAGACTCTGAAAGAAAAATGCATTCTCCTAATTGTTAGTTTTAAAAACCAACTTTATTCTGTTTCCTTATTCCCTTCTCGTGAACATATGATATTAAACTCTCTTCAATCTGATTTTAGCCTGTTAAACCATCTAATCTCTTCACTTTTATGGCATCAATATCGCAGGCGCTTTTTATTTATGTCTACTTTAGTTTCTATTACTTTAAAGGAGAGCAATTGTCTAGAGGTTTTAATTCAGTTTTCTTCATGCAATTTTTACAGGAAGAGCTACGACCATACTTGTCTTTACCAAAGGTGATAGATGGTCTTTTCAAACTGACAAAGAAGCTGTTCGAGATTGACATAGAGCCAGCTGATGGCGCAGCCCCAGTAAATTCCTCGAAACTTCAACAACCTAGTGCTTGTTTTTGTTTGTGATTTGAAGACGTGTTAGTACATTTTATGCTTAAATTTTTGCAGGTTTGGAATAAGGATGTCTTCTTTTACAAAATTAAAGACTCTTCAGGAAGTCCCATAGCGTACTTCTATTTTGATCCGTACAGCCGTCCCTCAGAGAAACGTGGTGGTGCTTGGATGGATGTGGTTGTTGGTCGCACTCGTGTGTTCTCGTGTGATGGTGCCTCTACCAGATTGCCAATTGCTCACATTGTGTGCAATCAGACACCTCCAACAGAGGACAAGCCGAGTCTAATGACCATCCGTGAGGTATATATTCAGGACCTACCTTATGTGCCATTGTTATGGGTATTGTTTTATAGTATTGAAAAAGAATAACACTAAATAAGTAGCAGTGCAAGATTTCATGAGTTTTATGGATGTTACAGTGAATTGAGCTTCTTGCTGAATATTTGATGAACAAAATCAGGTTGAGGCTGTCTTCCATGAGTTTGGCCATGCGCTTCAACATATGCTAACCAAACAAGATGAAGGTCTTGTATCTGGCTCAAAGGGGATAGAATGGGATGCTGTCGAAATACCTTCTCAATTCATGGAGAATTGGTGTTACCAAAGGTAAAGTAATTTATATAATTTTTTCTCCTGCAATATCTTTTTTGAGAAAAAAATTGAAATCGAATTGTAACTCTTATTCCATTTAGTTTATAAAGCTATATGCCGAAAACTAAAGAAAAATGACAGCCTACAAATGGGAACAGAACTTTAATAATAGCTACAGCTATTTTTTTATAGTATAAAAATATTGTTGACGCTACGAATCTTATCCCCAAGAAGTTGCATAAAATTAGGAAATGCCATGTCACTCCACATCATATTCTTAATCGGAAAACTCTCTATACTTAACACTATCACATAGTATACACATATTTTCCTTGCAGATCCTCCTTCAAATGAAGCCTTGGACATCCACCAATTTTTCCTTCAGCATCAGTAGTCCTACCTCTCTAGTGTGAATTTCCATCTACACATACAATCATAGCTTCTCATTTGTCTTTTTTCCTTTTGGGGATAGAGATCTTAAACTTTGACTGAATTTATTGATCTGTATTCTGATCAATTTTCAGAAAATACATAGCATTACATTTAGCCTTTCTGAATTGAGATTTGGTTACATATCCCTTTGTGAAATGGTGGCAATTTTTTGTTTGTTCAGCATTAAGTCCCTGTAATTATCCAATTATGATAACCAGGCATGGTGTTTTCATCACTGAGTCGGCTCTCAACTTCAAAGTCCAGAGTTCATATATGGATATTCTATTTTTCAGATATTATATTCGAAGATAATTACCTGTATTCAGACTTCGCCATTTTATTCACTTGTTATATTAGCCATTGTTTAGCATTGTACTGAAGAAATAAGCACTTTCTACGACAACCATAGTTCACACACACAACAATGTGCTAGAGAGAATAATATAACATTTTATGGTATTGTAGTACATGATAATTAGATTCTCATATTTTTGGCAGATGAACCTAAACTCTCATGACAATTGATTAAAAATTTTATGGTCTGAGATTTGAATCTTCTCCCAGAGATACTGAACATCAGATTCTTGCTTCGTCGAAAACTTACAATACAAAGACTTCAGTCTTTCTGTATTTATTATTGCTGTTAGTTCACTTGAACCACCTGATCTAAAGGTTTAAGCTGTTATAGAGAGGAACAAACATATTTATTCTAATTATAACTCCACCAAATTCATTAATTAGTATATTCATATATCCCTTAACGAATTCATTATCTATGGTTGGTGGTTCATGGAAACTTCCTTTCACAGGGATATAATTATGAGCATTGCCAAGCATTATGAAACCGTAGAAAGTCTTCCCGAAGACTTATGCTTAAGCATTCTTTCAGCAAGGACATTTAGGGCAGGTTCACAGCTACTTCGTCAGGTAAATGTGGAAGCCAATGATGCCTATAGCTCAGGTGGCAAAGGCTGAGGCACAAGGCTCACACAATTCTGATTTCAAGTCCCGTCAAGTATGCAAACACTAATCTAATTATGTATTATTTCGTCTCTCTATCTTGGGCTTTGTTAATAGTTGATTGATTATCGATTACTTAAATGGGTAATATTTAAGTTGCGGTCACTTATCATATCAAATTGATAAATAGCATCACTCAGAAAAATTGATATTAAAATGATTCTCGAAGTTTTATCTGTCACTTCTTGATTAATTCTTCAAATTAATAGAATAACTTAAAGCTAAATAGGGGGAACAGAGGCTTTTACCTATCTGGAAATTCCTTAATAAAAATATCCAGAAGGATTTGTAATACCTCACATTAAAGAAATTAAAGGTTATAACAGATTTACCATTTCAGCGTCAAGAGTAAGCTGCAAAATCAAGCAGATATGTCGTTAATTATTTTCTACAGATTTTCGTGTATAATTATATACCATTTTGTTTTCAGCTGCGTTATGCTGGCATTGATTTGGAGCTTCACTCAAATTATGTACCAGGTGGACCAGAGTCTATATATGATATTGATCAAAGAGTAGGGAAAAAGACACATGTAATCCCACTACTTCCAGAGGACAGATTTCTTTGTAGTTTTGATCACATCTTCGCTGGTAGCACACTATTCCATTTTTCGAGCCAATGTACAATCTTCTTAACAAGTTGATAATTTCTTATTTGAATATGCAAATTACAGATAAATATGCAGCTGGATATTACAGTTATCAGGTGGCTTCAATTACTCCATTTGCATTTATAAAAGTTCTTGTCAGAGTTCATTCCTTGCAAATCAATTATAAAAGTTTCAGATCCAGTATTCATGATATTGTAAATAGGTTCCTTATCTTGGTTACATCCGGTCATGTTTGATCTTCCTATTTCGGTATAAAGATTTCTGCAAGTATATTGAGAGAAGTACGATTATTTCTTTATGCATACCTTTTTACTCTAACACATATATGTATGTTCTAAGAATACTGGGAATTTGCATGTCTGACCAGATTTCAGATTAACATCTCCAAAACAAATTTGGCATTTTTAAGCATGCAAGAAACTTCTTTTTACTTGTACTTTTTTCTCACATCTTAATATCAAGTATCCTTATGTTTCAGTGGGCCGAGGTGTTAGCTTATGATGCCTTTTTGGCATTTGAGGAGGCTGGGTTGGACAATGACCAGGTGAGGCTGTAGGATTTGCATTCTATTATATTAGTGCTTTTTTTCCTTTGACAGTACCTACGAATGCTTTTGTGAACCTTATAACTTGGATAATTAGCTCAAATCATCTCCATCTTCTTCAACAGACTCTTAGAGAAATGGGCATCAGATTTCTAGAAACGGTCCTTGCTCTTGGAGGTGGAAAATCGCCCAACGAGGTAATGGAACATGAAGAAAATTATTTTTTTCTGCAATTTGCTAGGACAAGTGATTTTGTTCGAGGCATCAAATATCTGGAGAACATGGTAATATCCGGGCTTAGAATGCCTAAAGCTAGGAATCATTGTTTATTTGTTTAAGTATGTTAATGAATCCACTCTCTTAAATCTAAAACTTCATAATTTTCCTCTAATCCTAACATGCCAATAAGTTTTCACCTTAGAGCTACTCCTACTTTCCATCCATGACGAAAAATGCTTATATTAATATTCATTTTTTTTTTCCATGAGTAGAAGATTTGCATTATCTAGAGTTATCTTTTATTACATTACAGGTTTTCCTCGAGTTTCGTGGACGTGAACCTTCACCTGATGCATTTCTTCGTTACAATGGCTTACTACCAGCCATTATTGCAGCTTGAGCTGAGTAGAAATAGCCAATTCCTGGCTACAGAGAAGTGGCAAGGTGAAGCATTTTGTTGTGTTCTAATGTACTATAAATAGTAACATTAATAAGTTTCATATAAGTAAATAACCAAATACTATATTTTATAACTTCGCTCAACTTGAGCTATGTATAAAGAGTGATTGCTGTAATTCACATTTTCTACTTTTGATGCAATGTGAAAAACTCACGGTCAATTTGTTAAATTACAATATATTGATTTGAATGATGGCAAGAAATGAAATTAACTTTTACACGTCAAAATACTTGATAGTACAATTTTTGTGTCAATTAAAAAAAAGGTTAATTCTTGTATGTATCTTGCTTGGAAAGTACGTTCACGAGAATGAAAATCAAAGGAATTGATGGGGCCACACAAACGGTGGAGCATGTGATTTTATTCGATACAAAGCGAAGAATCTTATCAGTGATTAATATATCGCGAATCCTCTTTAAAAACCCGTGCTTTATCGGGATAAGGAGTAGAGAAAATGTCTCTAACCAATGCGAATCCACTTTAAAGAGTGCTTTATCGGGATAAGGAGTAGAGAAAATATCTCTAGTCAACGTTGGAGTACTAGTCTTAATTTATTAAAATGATATGGAAATTTTTCCCATGCATTTGCATTTGAAGCTAGTGGACTTCAGACAATTCAATTATGCAAAGAAAAGCTAGAAAAAAAATTTGTGTTTATTTGATTACAAAGAAAAGCTAGAAAAAAAAGGCGTTTATTTGATTACAAGTAGTGACAACATTACAAACTTCCAATTAGAACATTACAGTCAATGTCAAAGTTATCGTTGATAGGTTGTAGACTTCGAAATTCAGTTGTTTGATCGTTGTTGATGCTTGATTTTCTCTAATTTTCTCAGTGTTAAGGTGTTCGACTCTCCATCAAAATCATGTAATCTGCCATTACAGTCGAATATTTATTTTCTCAGACATTTTCTTGATATCGGAATGAATTCTGTCACCCCCCAACTCTGCACCGGATGCTCCAGCAGCTACGCGTAAAATATCCTCAATCAAGGCAACATTTCCCTTTATATCAACATGTGCACCACTCTCTAGTCCTCTCCCTTCAAGCAAACTAGCTGGTGGCTTGTGCTCATACTCTCTTATGTATGTAGCAATGCCAGATGGGTTGAACCGTGTTTTTCCTTTCCACCCTTTGGAACACATGAAACCTACGCTCAAAACTGGTACACTTTCGTCTCCATCTGCAAAGTATACTCCACCTTTTAAGCATCCATTGTCACTTCCATCTGCTGAGCTATCAATTTGTAGAGGAATGGTCTTGCACCTACCAGGGGGCGATAGTTTGTACACGTAAGATCTTTCGGTAGGAATTCCGACTCCATATAGACAGTAAATCTCCATATCTGGAGCATCAGGCAACCTGAATAAAGAATATATTAGAAAGAAATGAATGAAACGTGTTTATTCTGCTTGTTAACATTGCCAAGCCCTTATCAAGTACAGAATCTTTATGCTTACTCCGTTTCAAGTGGATTAGACCAGTACTTATAATGGTTGTACTTTGGATCGTTTAGGTCATCAGCTATTCCGTGTGAGAAGTGATTTTCAGCCCGCTTCATCATCTTTGGAGCAATAAAGCGTAGTAGATCCAATAGAGTTCTCACAGTGTATGCTTTGTTCTCAGCAATTTTTTGGATGCTTTCCTGGCTCATCTCATTATATTCCGTCCATATATCGCCACATGATGAGTAGGAATTTGGAGAGCTATCACTGCGAACAAACTCCTGTTTCTAGGCTCATTTAGTTTGAAGAACAAAGATAACAATTAGGATTTTCGAATTCAAATGACTTCAAGAGTTATTCATTTAGCAAAGCTATGTCGGGCTTATTATTTATTTGACGTCGTTAGAAAAGAGTAGTCCTGAATTGCAACATTAAAAGACAGAGGAAAGTTATACCTCGTACCCAATAACAGGGAGTTGTGAAGATGGCAAGTCCAACGATGCCTTCCCAAAAGAAATAATCCGTCCATACTTCGTTAGTTCTTGTACCTGGAAACTGGTCCCTCCTTCACTATTATTTTCATCCTTCCCAGTATTGTACTTTTTCTTTGCTGAATCACATACATGGCCTTCTTCTGGAGACCAATCCAAGTTACCCCAAATAGTCTCTCCTCCTTTAGGTATCAAAGAGATTATGGAGTCCCATGTTCTTGAGACGCGCATGACATGCTCTAGAGTTTGAAGGCTGAGAAATTTGGAATCTAAAAGACCTGGAGCCATAGCTCTGCAATTATCATAAGCAGAAGTTGAGTACCTTGTGCCATAATGTTTTTTCCACAAATTCTTTATATTTACATTGCGATGAAACTACTTCAGTTCTACTGTTGACAATGTAATATATAATTATTTCACCAGGGAAACATAAAAGGGAACACTAAATAATTTCTCTGCACAAGTAAAATGATGACAAAATGCATTGGTAACATCACATTTAGGAAATTAAATACATTTTTGTTACTCAATCAAAGAGTAACTAACAGCATCATATATATAATGTGGAATTAGCATACATATAATAAAGACTAACCTGATAAAAGCGACATCTTTGCTCTCAGCAGACAGGATATTACCAACAGCTTTCGGAACGCCAAGAAACGCCGGACCAATGTTCATTATTGCCTTAACGTGTTTGGCACACCAACCAGGGCCACCACCTCCTCCCATGGGTGGAGGTGATTCAACCCATTTAAGGAAGTGGAGAAAATAGATTACCCCCATTGAATGAGGCACCACCACCACTTTTTTATTGCCATTTGTTACATACATAAGCTCAATTTTGCTCTTCAATCTACTAAGTGTTTGGTCCCTTATCTGATCATGCCTCAATTATAAGTGTATTAGATAAATCTCAACATTAACATTGATAAATGATAAACAATAAAATAGGGAATGAACATTGAAATCTGATCTCTCGCAAGTATTGAACAACCTCGTTTAAAGGCTTAAAAAAGGTCACATTTATTTAAATTTAGCATACTACCACTGGTATTTGCAAAATTAAACCATGAATATGGCAAGTGAAGGGCCCTTATACCTCTGTATTTTGAAAGGATAGTCTCCAATCATAAGCAGCCATATACATATTCTTCCCCTCATAGCCAATGCGTGCCAAATTCTCTATAAGAATAGCCCATACAAAATATCCAGGAGCAAAATAGTCAGCTGCAACCAGTCCCGGGACAGCCCGAACCCGAATCCCTGGTGGATCAAGCCCTGTTTCATTGTCCAAGGATAGGTGCTCCAACCAGCACATAGGCCTAAAATTTCATCAAAATGCTCAATTGGGTGTAAAAATCTTAATCAAAATCCTAAAACTGAAACACAAAACAAAATCAAATTATTTAATTCAAACCTCTTAAAAATCTCTGTAAAGCTACCGCCCCAAAGCCGCCTGCGAAAAAGGCCATCATAACAAGGCTTTCCTTCCCAAAGCTCCAGTCCTCCAGTGACAATGCCCGGCACCAAAACAACGGGATGGAGCGCGGTCAGGCCTTCACGCTTCAGCCTCGCTCCGGGTGGCTCAGGCACCTTAAGTCCGGGCAAATTTCCGGGCAAACAATGAAATAGAAACAAGAGCAACCACCAGGTGGTGCAAATGTACCCAATTATCCAACAGCATGAATCCATGCACCTCCATTCTTTGGGCTGTTTCTTCTGCTTCTTCCTTTTCGGGTTCTCTTCTAACACAGCAAAAACTGCACCTTGATTTTCAATCTCAACTTTGGGCGTCTCAATTGATTTCTTCTCATTAGTTTTTGATTGATCACATGAAGAATAATTGATAGGCTCAAGAAAGCAAAGCTTTCGAAAACGAAGAATATAAGCCATTGCAGATAATTATAGCTCAAGACTAATAATAATAACGATCCATCTATGAAAATATAACAATTTGAAACATGCAAAGTAATTTAGTTGATATTGGGAGCTCAGTTGCTCAAGAATTAAAAGTATTTATCAATATAAACAAAGAAAGATGGACGTGAAAAGGTGTAGTGGAGCATAAGGTTATGGGGGTGATGGCTGGAGGTACAGAGTGCTAAACCTCGTGATAGAGTATGAGATACGGAGGTGTCTGTACGCGCACCATAAAACAACACGAGACTTGTAAATTGAGTTTAAAATGAAAAGAAATTTTAGTACCAATTTTCTTGAGCCATAATGATTCTAACACAGATTTTTCATTTAGAACATGTCTTAATTGGATGCCTTTGTCAGCTATCACTACCCTGTTAAGTAAGTTCCGTTATGCTTTTTCTTTTGCCATTTTTACCCGTAAACGTCTCTCTCACTAAAATTTCCTCCCTCTGGGAGCATAAAATGGTCCTCAGAAACAGCGAAATGGGTAAAAATTCGTCTGAAATGGTAAATTCCCGAGGTATGAGCAGTTACTGTTTAGCGACGTAAAACACAGTATAAAGAGAGAATTTAAGGGAAGACAGCCCCAGTGATGGAAGAAATAGCACACATTACGAAGATCACAGATACCCAAATGGTGGATGGTGTTTGAGGATCAATTGACCGGTTTAGGAGTAGACAAAAAAGATTGATGGCTATGTTTGGTAATTATATGAATGTTGTATCTAAAGAATATTGTTCCGGTACAGGGATGTTGGGTGAAAGGGGCAAGAGAGTGAGGGGGCACAGTCTTTAAGGAGATGGGAATGGTATGATGAAATTCTTGGCTTTGTACTGTTTCAGGGATGCTGTTTCTGCAGATTGCAGCGTAGGTTCCGCCCGGTGGTATTGTCAATTTCAGGCGAATTGGGTCAAACTGAGGAGTGGAAGGTGCATATTTCTTGTGATTTTATTCTCAGTTATGCTACGGGCACCTCACCGTTACTTGTTTATCAATAAATAAAATGACTAAATTTGAATAGGTCAAAATATTATCAAACAAATTAAAAAAAAAAAATCTCACTTTCTTTTTCGACATCTCATCAACCTATAAAAAATTATATAAATGATCATGTACATCAAACATTTTTCTTCTATTTTACCAGGTGCATATGGTAATGAACCATAATACTCAATCAGCCAAATTGCCCTGGAGCCGCAATAAGGAAAAATTGTGAGCCTATCATTACTTGGGAGAATGGCAACGAGGTAGGATGGTCCTCCTTGCGGTTTTTTTTTTTTTCTTTTGAATTACATCCTATTATTGGCATCCCCACCTTATCCAGCAATTGTAAGCAAGCCTAAATTTTTCTACATTCTTCTTTCACCACTTGAAGATGTGCCCTGGAAGCTATTGTCTTGCGATTTTTGGAAGGTGAAGAGAGGGCGAGAATTAAAACATCCGTATTTTGCAATGGAATGGGAAATTCACACTCCAGTTGGGTAATGCAAGATGGAACGGGGTATTTTGTCATCTTTTACAAACAGTGACAAATCCAAAAATTGCTTTGAGCTATGGCGATCATTGACCGTTGATCATTGACATTGGATTGTCAATGGTAGGGTTGGACAAAAATTTCAAATCGAACTGAATCGAATCGAATCGAGTGGTTCTTCGTAAAAACCAAATTTTTTTTTGTCATTGGACTATACTCAGAACCGAAAAACAAAATAAGAACCGAATTTTTTTAAATTTTCATATATGGGATAATTCAAATTTTTTAATTTTTTAAAAATAAATTAGCGAAAATAGATTTTGCAATGAAGAGCTGGGCTCTATGAGGGTATTGAGACATGTAATAAAATATATATTATATTTTTTCCTATTAAATCTTATTAGTTGAACAATTTTTAATTTATTTATATTTGTTAAATGTGATTTTTCAATTTTTCTTGTAAAGTTTCTTAGTATCTAGTATGACAAGTCAAACAATTAGTGGTTAAATCAAATAGTTAGTAAGTAAGTACTACTGTATTAGCAATATTTTAAAATATTTTATCTTTATGAATCTATGACTTCTAATTTATATGAATCACCGATATTTTAGTATTACTAATTTACTATCTATTTTTTGTTATTTGTATACATTGGAAAATTAATCTTATTAGACAACTTGTTATTTATATGTTGTTAAATTGGAATACGTTAATTTGTAAAAGTTAAGATTGAACATGTCAGACTGTAGTGTTGTTATAAATGTTAAAATTTTTAATTATAGTATGGAACCGAACTGGATCGAACGGAACCAAACCCAAACGGTTCCAAAATTATATTTTGACCCGACGGTTTATTTTTCCAAAAAATTTCGGTTCGATTTGATTTTCTTCAAAATCAAACCGAACCAGATGGTGTCCATGTCTAGTCAATGGACACAATAACGAGATCGTTTGTTAAAAAAAAAATCAATTAATATATAAATGTACTAAAATGTAAAAAAATGTAAAAAAAAATAATGTACATGTGAAAAATCACATAGTGAGTCTCTGAAATTCACATAGTTAAATAAGTTAGAGACTTTGAACTTTACTTTTGAAGGTACGCTGTGTTATCTATACCACGTGAAATGCTCTAATTTTTCTATGTTTACAGGCAAGGACAAATTATCTTTCTCCATTGAGAGTTCAATTTATCCAACCACACAAGGAATTATTGAGCTCCAAATTAGCTCCTTTGTGTGGCTTTCATTTACATTTTACACAAGAAAATTATTTTACCCTTGTCTTTATTATAGATTTCGAACAATTTTTATAATTTTGTTTCAGATAAGAAAATTGTCTTTTATATAGAAGAAATTTCCATCTTTTTTTTTTTTTTTTTTTTTTTTTCTTTTTTTGCTTTTATTTTTAATGAACCCTACAACTGCCAATTTCACCAACGGCCACTTGTCCCTCATCCCTTCACTTCATCCCCACCATCTAAATATCTCCAGACCCCTCTATTGCCTCTGCTTCAGCATCCCCAGTAGACCAATTCTCCCTTTCTCCAGACCACTCATTTTTTCCCCGACAAAGCCAGAACAAGCGGCCTCGTTCATTGGATGCTAGCTTCGCCCCTGTTTACACGTCAACTTTTGTTTTCAAATGCTAACATTTGGCATTTTTCTTCTCATACATATCCGTCTACTGAGTTCAAAGCATATTTTCATCTCTTTTTAAATACTCTAATCACCAATATTGTCTAATGCACGGGCATCCTAAACATTACAAAATAATACAATATCAATAAAATGTCAAATAAAATAACCAACATGAGCTTCATATTCAAGTACTAGACGTGTGAAATAAATTCACACTCGTCGGTTATCACTAACAAGTAGTATCATTTTTTAATTTTTTTATGACGGGAGAACCCACAGTCGCTACTCTTCGAGTGCGCACTGGATAAAGTAGTATCATTTTTGTTTAACTTAGAATTGGATAATGAAATAGCGCTCTTGCTTGAGTTCCATTTTTTCAAAACTCTTTTTTTTTTTTTTCCAAAATCACATTTCCAATCATATATTTTTTTTAATAAAATAATTTTACACGTAAATTCAAAAATTTTCATATTTTTTAACAACACATTCTCCAAAAAATCATTACCTCAAAATTTACTAACCCCCAAAAAAAAAAAAAAAAAAAAAAAAAGGTGCTCAACTATTGTTAATACTCAAGATATTAAAATTTCAGGAGAAACATCCAAGCTCTTAGGACTAGAATGAAAATTCTCAGATAAATTTTACGTTTTTATTTTAAATTATTATTTATGCTTTTTATAATTAAATATGAGTATTTTTATTGGAAGGACCCAAGTTAAGGATAACATTGGTGGATCAAACCCAAAATATTTTGGCTAATACTTGACAAACACGTAGGGTCAAAAGGAGATTGATTTTCGAGTCCAAAGATAGAAGGAAACTTAACGGCTAGACTCACCCATTGAGTAGGGACAACAATTAGTCTTAGTGATCCGACTATGCCGAAGGAAAAGTCAATATGATTTGGTTTAATTACATCAAAGATATGCTTTTATGAAAAAAAAATTAAAAAAAAAAAAAAAAAATATCAAATTTAACCTCCTTTCAATTCGAACAAGCATTTGGTACATTACTCTCCTTCTAAATAAATAATCATATTTATCCTAGTTTATATATAGTTTAATTATAGTTGCTCTAATTAATTGAATTAAAGAGTCAAGCTTTCACCAACACAACCATATTAAAGTTAAAATTAAATTTTCCCACACGTTACTTCTAAGATTTTCAATGTCTTTACGAATTCCATGCTGCATGTTTGATGAAATGCCTCTAAAACTTCATGTTTATGTATTCATATTTGATCTCAAGCTGTTCAAAGCCTCCAAGTTATCAATAACCACGTGAACTAGTTGCTATTTCTTTGTCTGGTCCCTTATTAACTACTACGTGGCTTCTTTTTGTTCGTATCCATATTTGTCGGAGAGGTAGCTGGCGGGTTTGGTATCGGTATAGTATGAACTTTTGGTTGATCATTTCAATAGGATATCTTGGTTGAAGGCGTTGGTATAGGTGAGGATTTGCTGACAACATATCCTTACTCTCCAGATTCTAAATTTGTGCGATGTCGATTGGAAATGGTGGTGACATGATTGAGGTGTTGGTGGTGATTTTAGACCAAGAATGCGATGGGCAATGGTGTGAATGATTTCAAATGACTAACATAATATGTTACTCGTATCTTGTGGTGGTGTGAAGTGGTTTTAGACAAGTAACATAACGTGTTGCTTGTGTGTTGAGTGATTAGATGATAATATAATATGTTTGAATTATTATTTTCAATTGAACACATAAATATTTGAACAATGAAAATTAGTTAATATGTGCTAAATTGCATTGACAAATTTTGGAAGGTCATCACATCACTTCTTAATACTTATAGACCTGAGTTGGCTATGACAATGTACGTGCCGAATTTGTTAGAAACGTAACGAACCTGCCGAAGTCCACGTTAGAACAGTACAGAAATAAAGATGTGCACAAATTGAAGAACTATCTCAGAATATAAATTATCTCATAGTTGCTCATAATTACTTATAAACATCCACGTGTCGTCAAATTAGAGACAGTGAGATACAAAGCCTCAAAATAAATGCAGTAGGGCAACAGATTCCGAGAACTTATCCTCTCTCCTTTTTCCTGCTTTAAATATAGGGAAAATTGTAACAGGGTTCCTAATCTTTGAGTTTTTAGTAACCTTTCCTTTAACCTTCAATATGTACCAGTCACGATCCCAAATCTTTGAAAAATTAGCAACTGAAGTTGACCAAGAAAATAGGACTTCGACCGATTTTGACCAGATTGAAAGGGGATAAAATGGTAACTTTAAAATTAACATTTGTTCAAATATTATTAACCATTAAATCAATTAAACTAAAAATAAAAAATAAAATGTATCCCGCCCCGCCCCGCCCCTTCTCATCTTTATCTTCATCTTCTTCCCACTTTCCTACTCCAACATCCAATCCAACCAAGCCATAATCTATAGAAAAAATTTCAGTAGAGATTCTTGTTTGACTGTGATTTTTATGGAATTGCGCCTCAAGGTTCTTGCTTGACTGTGATTTTTCAATTCTCTATTCCAGGTACTAGGTAAACCAATAAATAGATTAGTATGCATTGACAGCTTCTTGTGCTCAACCCCAGGTCTAATTGAAGGCCTATTGGTAATCTTATTCAATCTGTCTTTGTAGTTTTACATTTATTGTTTGTAGGTGATGATGTCTCAAATAATTTTTCACCTCTTGTTGGATGGCTATATCAATTCAGTGTCTTTCATCAGCCGATGTATTGATTGTTTGCTCGTATAATGCTGAATAGAATCGTGTTTACTTAAAAAAAAAAAAAAAACGGTGGAGGATAGAAACTGGAGCAGCACACAAATGGGTGATTTCAGTTGCGTGTGGGTGTCAAGTTTGAGATTGAATTGGAGCTTGAAGGTGGTGACTAATGTAGGAATTGGAATAGTGGTGTTGAATGAACTGTACATACGAGTTAAGGAAGAAAATGAACGTGGGGTGGGGGTCACGGAAGAAGATGAAGGCGGGGCTGGTTGGGTGCCGAGTTTGACATATTTTATTTTTTGTTTTTAGTTTAATTGATTTAATGGTTAATAATATTTGAAAAAAAATGTTAATTTTAAAGTTACCATTTTATCCCCTTTCAATTTGGTCAAAATCGGTCAAAATCCTATTTTCTTGGTCAACTAATGGTCAAATGGATGATTTCCATTCATTTGGATTCCAGGTAGGGGTAGCAATAAAGCTCGAAAACTCGAACGGTCCGGGCTCGGCTGGGAAAAAGCCCAAGTCGAGCCCGAGCCAGCCCGTGTTTAAAAATTAATTTTTTTTTTTTTAAAATAAGCTGCCTGCTCACGCAAGCTGTTGCTTGCGTGCACGCTTTTTAAAAAAATTGAATTTTTTTTAAATATTCCATGAATTGTCTTATCAAAAATTTGAATTTGAAAATTAAAACAAATATATTTTTGTCTATAAATACGAGAAAAATTTTACAATTTCATATCAATCTATCTCTAATCTCTCTACGCAATATTCAGTATTCTACTCTTCAATTTCTTAACTTTGATTTTCAATTTAAACATTTGGTTGTGTTATTCAATTTCTTTTATTCTATTATTAAATATTCCTTACTATAAGTATATTACTTATACATGAATTTTACTAGCGATGAAATTAATCAGTTTAAAGGTAGTTCGAGCGCTCCATTGGGGTACGATGCATTTCAAAATGTTCCAATTAATTTGGAAAATATCGAAGAGGAGGAAGTAGTCGAGGTTAAAAGGTCGAAAAAAGATTCTGCGGAATGTTGGTAACATATGACTCGCAAAAAAGTTGGGGTTGAAAATGGAGTTGATATTTGAAAAGCATGTTGCAATTATTGTGGTAAAAAACTTAGTTGGAAGCCCAGTTCGAGAACATCGCATTTAAATAGGCATACATTAAGAAGTTGCAAAGCGAAACCAACCGATCTTGACCCGAAACAGACCGAACTAACATTTACCGATTCCAATTCTACTCTTTCCACTTTTGTATATTCACAGGAAAGATTTCATGAAGGAATGACTGTATACGTGGCTGTAGCAGAGATGTCGCTAACGATGATCGAGTCAGAATACTTTACTCGTCTTGTGTAGAATTATCTCCAACCCAAGTCTCGTTCTTATTGTAGAAATACTTTTCGTTCGGATGCTATAAAATTATATAACAAACGAAAACAAACTGCTATTGAAAGTCTAAAAACTTTTAATTGTGTTATATCATTTACCTCTGATTTATGAACCGGTATTAATAAAAAAAGTTATATTACTATTACAGCTCATTACATTGATCATTTATGGATTATGCATAAAAAGATTATTGCATTCAGATGTGTAGATTATCCTCATAATGCGACTAATATATACATGATTTTAAAAGATATTATACAATAATATGGTATACAAGAAATGGTTCGAAGTTTTACTTTTGATAATACTAGTGTAAATAAAGTTGTTGTCGACAAATTTATTGATGATATGAACCTTATATTTGGAGGTTTATTTTTTCATCAACGTTGTATATGTCACATTATCAATTTGATTGTAAAAGATAGATTGACACATATAAAATCACATTTAGATAAAATTAGGCAAGCAATTAATTTTATCTCTATATCACCAGCAAGAAAACAAGCATTTAACAGTTTATGTGTAGAATATGGATTAGAAGAGAAATAATTTGTCACTGATGTATTACATAGATGGAACTCTACATATCTTATTTTACACTCGTGGGAAAAATATGATAAAATTATTTCAATGTATTATAATGATAGGCATACATATGGACCAGAACATAATTTGGAAGATTGAGAATGATCTCTCGCATTTCTCGTGAAAAAATTCTTAAAACCTTTTTTCGATGCCACAAAGGAATGTAGCGGTATTTATTACCCTATATCTTCACTTGTTTTACACCATTTTTTCTATATTTCACAAGCATTTCAAAAACATAGGAATTTGCCCATTTTTATTGATGTAATTTATTCTATGGAGTGAAAATTTCGTAAATATTGGGAGGAGTTACCCTCTTTATTTTTAAGTTTCGATGATGGACTCTCGACTTAATTTAACTGGCACACAAACTATTATAAAGAGAATTTCAAAATTCATGAATGTAGAATTATCACATGTGCCTATAGAATCTATGTTATGTGAAATGTATAACTATTACGCTGAAAAAGATGGTCAGCGTAGTTCTACTTTCCAAAATTCTTTTTCAATAAATACTTTAACAAATGCAGACAGTTTATGGAGTTTTTTAGAGACCAATATTAGTGTTCTCTCATTTAGTTCTAATTCGTCAATATCTAGAGCAATAGATATCAGTGGTACAAATTTTGAAATTCCCTCTGAGTTAGCTAGATATATGCATGTGGATATTCGTAGTATGTTATAACCACAAAAACTACAGAAATTTAGTCTTTTATTATGGTGGAGGTCTAACGAAAGGTAATATTCGATTGTATAAAAAATTGCTCGCGATCTACTAACACCTCCAGTATTTACGGTAGCATCTGAAGCTGCATTTAGTTTAGGTGGTCGAATTTTATGTGACGAACGATCAAGACTAAAAGAAGATATATTGGAGGCTTTAATATGTTTGAAGGACTGGGAATGTGCGAAATTACATTTTCAAGAACAAGTTGACAGTATAATGGCCGAATAGTTGCAGCAGATTCAAGTATAAGATATTGTAAGTTTTTAAATTGATTAGTTTCATAAAAATACGTAATTTTTAAATTTTTTTTTCAAGAAAAATTGTACACGTAATATTTTATTCGTGTACAATTTTAACTCCACCTACATAATTGTAGTCGGTCCCAAGCCTAAATAAAGGATGAGGGTTTTAACTTTTATAATTCATTTAATTTATACATTTTTTAAGTAAAAAAATGTAAATTTTACAAAAAAAAATAAAAATCAAGTCGAGCTTGGTTATTGTAATATTTAATTATAATTATAGTTAAGTATTTAATTTAAATGTTTATTTAGTGTTTAATTATTTATTGTAATTGGTTAAGTAATATTTAATTGTTTAATTATTATGTAATTATATATATGAATTGGTTAAGTAGTATTTAATTAAAATAATTTATTTAGTATTTAATTAATTATTTAATAGTTAATTATTTTTTTTTATGAATTGGATATGTAATATTTAGTTATTTATGTATTATTTAATTATAATTAGGTAGTTAATATTTAATTACGTAAATTAATTTTTTTATTTAATATTTAATTAAGTAAAAAATTGTATATTTTACAAAAAAAATAAAAAATAGGGGGAAAAAAATTTAACCTAGTCTTCACGGGTCGAGCCATTTTTTTTTGGGCGGACTTAGTCCGGCTCGGCTCGGGTCCAAAAAAATTCGCCCAAAAGAACCCGAGTTTTTTTCTCTAGCTCGGACTCGGCCCGGTCCGACTCGTTGCCATAGCTAATTTCAGGTACTAATTTTTCAACGATTTTGCTACTGGTACATCAAGATATACCTAAGGGTGTACACTCTTCTCACATGGGAGGGGAGCCAACTCGAATAAAATAATTGAGTGAGTCCTCTTATGTGGGAGGAGGGACATCATTATGTACAAATTTTGATGTACAAATAGTATTTTTGATTTTTCAAAGGGTTGGGACCGTCACTGATACAGATTTGGAAAAGTTATGGACCCTGCTGCAATTGTCCCTTAAATATATCACTCAGTTCCCTTGTTCTCCAGTCGATTTATATGCACACGCGCTCACACATTCAATTCAATAATCTATACTTCTCTGTAGAGAGGAATTGAAGAGAGATATCAAATCGGAAAATGGCGAGCGTGAGAGTAGATCTGGACGGGAATCCAATTAAGCCGATTACGATATTCATGATCGGCGCCGGGGGTTTCATCGGCTCGCACCTCTGTGAGAAGCTCATGGCGGAGACGCCGCACAAGGTACTGGCAGTGGATGTGTACAGTGACAAGATCAAGCACCTGTTGGAGCCCTCGGGCTCGTCACCTCGGGCTGATCGCATCCAGTTCCACCGACTCAACATCAAGAACGACCCACGACTCGAAGGACTTATCAAGATGGCGGATCTCGTAATGTTCTTTGATGCCTTGTTATTTCTTCACTTCTTCTTTGATTTATTCGTTTGGCATTTTGGCTGTGTTGTGGTTAATGTCGGATCTGAGTATTTGATTGTCTTAGATTTTTTTACTTATGCAGAATTATCTTTTTTTCACATTGCGATTGTTGTGGGAATTTCGATTATTAGTTTTTTGTGGTGTTGAGATGTTCTGGGAAAATGCTTAATTTTAGTTTCTGTGATTGCTGTCTCGTACTCAATTTAATTCTGAATTTCAAGTTTATCTGGATTACGCTGGATTTTGGGATCTACAAACATCTCAACCTGTTATGAGTCGGAGAGTATTACTTTTATATTGATTTCTTGATTTCTATGGTGGATTTTAATCTTCATTTACAGCTGTGTTAGTAATGTTTTTCTTCAAATATTATACACGGATCGTTTATAATATTATAACTTTGACTTGGGCTGAAGCGTGTACTTCTTCTTGCAATGTAGACTATAAATCTTGCTGCAATTTGCACTCCAGCTGATTACAACACGCGCCCCCTTGACACAATTTACAGCAACTTCATCGATGCTCTCCCCGTGGTAAGTGCGTTGTGCCACAATTGGTGCATCATTGATCTAATTGAAAGATTCGATTAATTTTACTTGCTGGCCGAAGTGGAAGTTGGTTTGTGATGTGATGGCTTTTTGTGGATATAGGTCAAGTACTGTTCTGAAAACAGCAAGCGTCTCATACACTTCTCCACTTGTGAAGTTTATGGGAAAACGATTGGTTGTTTTTTACCTAAAGATAGCCCATTACGGCAGGTAAGCCTTTGGCATTTCTGGAGTTAAAAGTTCATATCTATCTTTCTTTAAAAAAAAAAAATTATTTAATTTTATATAAGAATTAAGAATTTTTTTTTTACCATATTGTATATCGTGGTTGTTGTGACAGCAGTTGATGCACTACAAAATATAATAGGCTCTTTTGTAACTGATTTCTTAGTGGTCTCTGCGCCGACTGTTTGATCTATAGTTTCATTGACATGTTCAAAGCAATTACGATTTGCTATTTGGTGAATTTCCATTTTCTCGACCTCATAAGTAATAATCTTTGGCTGTATGAGTGGATCTGCTCCTATGGAGTTGTGCCCTTTTCATGGTGATTGAAATATATTTATGCGAATGAACTCCTTGATTGTAAGATCATAAGTCACACGGTCTTGTTGCTTTTAGTTTTGAATTGAAAAAAAATAATAAAAAAAAGGTTCAGAATGCCTTTGTTTATGTTTCATTTCTTTTTCTTATTTTTTTTTTTAGGCTAAAATTATAAGTTGGTTGAAATGAGTGGTAGACAAGTGCGTAGTACTTGTGGGTTTTACGAAAATGTGTGGTTAAAATTAATGTTTGACTTTGAAAATGAACTTTTTAGGAAAAAAAATGAAACTTGAACAAAGGCAATAACAAGCTGGGTGGCTGGTGGCCAACATTAAAGAGAAGAAGAAACCTTGGGAAATTTGCGACTTATTCAAGTTCTGCTTCACTACAGCAGAGCTTTAGTTAGAAGTTAGAACTGGAGTGATGCACAGATTTTTTCTTATTATATTTGAGAGAGCGAGAAAATTTCCTTGATTAATGCTTTAATTATTTTACGCTTTTGTTGCATATGAAAACTTCGCTTTTGTTTTCTTAATATTTGAGTTATGAGACACTTTTTATTTTTCTCGCAAGAAAAATGCAAGTGGAACTTTAAGTTGATATTGGCTGTTCTTGTCATGGTTAAAACATTCTAGTTTTCTTCTAAATTTATTAACTTTCAGTGCATGTGCATGAAAAATCATCTTAGAGGATGCATGACCTTGGAGGATCAGTTTGATGGAATCACCATTGCAATTTATTCCTTCATGTAGATCTTGCTTTATTTGTTTACTATTCGTTTTCCGAGATTTGGAATATTGTTTATTTTGAACATAGAGTTATACAAGTTAATGGATTGTCTGTTTATTATATTGTGCAATTTAAGAATGTTATTCATATCTAGAAACACAGCTTTACAAGATTCCCAATATTTTAGAGTAATTAGATTTTTTTTGTTTGAATCTTGTAAAAGAAATCGCAATGTATGTAACTATTGAATTCACGAAACATTTGGACTAACTCTTCAATAAAAGTCTTCTATGTTAGATGCAAAGTCTTTCCTCAGCACACAGAAAGACACCATTGTGGTTCTCGAGTTCATAATTATTAGTAATATAAACGAGTCTCGTAGTAAATTTCTTTGCTCATTTTTTCGACAATTCTTGCTTTTTATCTGGAACATTTCACTTCACCATTCCATTTACATTTCTTTGTTGCAGTTATCTGCCAAAGGAGATCTCTGGAGTTACATTTCTCCTTGGTGTGATATACTTTGCTTGGTGAAAATCTTATGAATCATCATTTGTTATGTTGCATCAGGATCCTGCTTACTTTGTTCTTAAAGAAGATGCCTCCCCTTGCATTTTTGGCCCAATTGAAAAGCAGAGGTGGTCATACGCATGTGCAAAGCAGTTGATTGAAAGGTTGATCTATGGTGAGTGATTTAAATTTATTGATCTTTATATCTTAGTAGTGAAACTATCATTAAAAATTTCTCTTTTACCTTGTTCTACAGCTGAGGGTGCTGAAAATGGTCTTGAATTTACAATTGTGAGGCCCTTCAACTGGATTGGTCCCAGAATGGATTTCATACCTGGAATTGATGGTCCCAGTGAGGGCGTTCCAAGAGTTTTAGCATGCTTTAGCAATGTGAGATTATTATTCATATGCCGATTGAATACCACGTCGAATTAATTTGACAGTGTCTATTTTCTAATATTGTTTTCTTATCTCTGTTCAGAATCTTCTAAGGCGTGAACCACTCAAGCTCGTGGATGGTGGCGAATCACAAAGAACCTTTGTTTATATCAAGGATGCCATTGAAGCTGTTCTTTTGATGATTGTATGTTAATTTCATTCCCTATACTTCTGCTTGATGTTGATCCGTTGAGGTAGTAGCTAAGCGGTGTGATTTTAAACAGGAAAATCCAGCCAGGGCCAATGGTCACATATTCAACGTTGGCAACCCTAACAACGAAGTTACGGTCAGGCAGCTTGCTGAAATGATGACTCAGGTAATACGTCTTTGAACTGTTACCATTCACCTATTAATAAATTTCTCAACCTTTCGTTCTGGTTGTGTGCTCGCAGGTTTACTCGAAGGTTAGTGCAGAACCTCCACTAGATACACCTACCATTGATATAAGCTCTAAAGAATTTTACGGTGAAGGATATGATGACAGTGACAAGAGAATTCCAGACATGACCATAATTAACAAACAACTTGGTAATAATCTGTTTAGTTGGCACAAATAATTGTTCTTGAGCTTTGGCTATATTCTTACAGTAAGATTTAATTGTTTGGTTGTTAGGATGGAATCCAAAGACATCACTCTGGGATCTGCTCGAATCCACTCTTACATACCAACACAGGACATATGCTGAAGCTGTCAAGAAGGCCATTTCAAAGCCGGTTGCAAGTTAAGAGAAAAGTAAAATATCTGGACATCGTCCATGTTCGTGTCTTCTTGGTTATCTGAGAGTATCTCTTAAGAAATCGATATGGTTTCATCTCATATACACAATATTCTTTGTCTTTCCAGCCACAACCCTACAGATTGCAGTTGCAGGTATCCAGTACGTCTAATATATATTTTGTTGTTAGTAGTGCAGTTATTTGTTAGTTCGCTTTCAGGTGAGCATGTTGTATTACTTAATGTTGTAAAAACTTCCATTTATTTGTTAGTTAGTTTGTTGTATTTTAAAAAATAAAATTTGACATCATAAACACGTGCAAGCGGTCTAAAAAAAATGAAGAAATAGAACAAGGAAAATTAATACAGCAATGTTTGTTAATTTCATTTTATCGTAAAAATTTCCAACTTTTGCTAATTTTTCTTTCGGGACCGTTCATCCTACTCATGAATTTGACGTACTTATTTGACAAATAATCGTGACTTTTAATTTAAGTCAATCCAACGCTCAATATCTTATGAATTTCAAGTGGTTATAACAAACTCTTACATGATAATGAAATATACATTGAACGTTAGATTGACTTAAATTAAATATCATAATTATTGGTCAAATAAGTGTGTCAAATTCATGAGTAGGATGAATGGTTCTGTTTTTCTTTTATTTCCCAATTTTATTATTGTACTTTCATCCTCGACTTCTATTAATCAATATATCTTATTTTTAATGACGAAGGAGTAAAAGATTTATATGCTCCTCGAATTTTTTAAATAAGTAAAAATAAATAATAAATATGACACTTCAACAATATAATTTTTTCATACTAATTTCAAGATGTATTAACTAATAGAAAGTTAAAGATAAGAATGAGAACAAAGCTAGAGACAGAAATTAACAAAAAATGGAGATCCATATTGCAGTTAAATGTATCATGAATATATTTTACTTATAGGATAAAATTAATTAATGATATAACCAATTGTGTTATCAATTAATATACAATCTTATCAAGTGTACTATAGGACTGTCCCACTAAAATTTCAATCTTGTTAGCTCAATGATAAAGTCAGTGACAAAGTGTATCAATTAGGGGTGTAAGCGGTTTAATTTTACTGATTTTTGACAGATTTTTAAATCAAATCGTTTAAATCAATTTGAGAAAAACTCAAACCTAAATCAAACAATTTTGAACGATTTAAAAAAACTCAAACATAAATCTAACTGTTTGGTTCGATTTTAAACCGTCGATTTCGTCATATATTTTTTTGTCTGTCTAATTTTATGTCATTTAAACTTAAATCTAACTGATTTTAAAAAATGAATAGCTGACCGGCGGCTTGAAACCTTGAACCGAAGGAGGAGGCGCCGATTATTGATATTACAGAGTTCAGACCTTGAGAGTAGTCACGGGAGGAGGAGACGTCGAGGATTGAGTGGGCGAAAGTGGAGGAGGCAGAGGTGAGGTCGCGTCGCGTATGTGAAATAGATGTTGGTGGAAGCCTGAAACCTTGAAAACTGGAATGGAATGACGAGAAGAGAATTGTTAGGTTTTGAGTTTGATATTTTGATTTTCAATTGAAATGAGAAATGTATGAGTTATGGGTTGGGGTCGTTGGGCTAGAAAATTACATATTCCTATTTGGTTGAAAAATATAAAAATTGAGATTATTATAATTTATATATAAAATATAAATTATGATTATGATTATTGAGTAATAATAATAATTATAATATATATGTAGTAGAAAATTAGAAATAAAAAAAAACCCACAAATGACAAAATTATTGAATTTTTGGATGAATTTTCAAATAATTTATTTTTTTTATTTTTTCGCCGATCCGATTTAATTTTAAACCGCAATTAAAATTCTCAAATCTAAACCAAATCGTTTTTTTACTGGTTTGGTTTGGTTCAAAATCATTTCGTTGACGGGTCCATGTGTCATCAAACCGACAATTTCTAAAATGTAGTTTTGATTTGATAATTTTTACTTACAGCTCTAGTATCGATACATGATTATACCATTTGAAAAAAAAAAAAAAAAAAAAAATACAACACCCAATTTCACCCTGCCATCCCCCACCCATTCAACTCCGCTGTCATTTGCTCCGTTCGAGGAGCATTATTGTCATCATTGCAAACAGTTATCAAAATATTTAAATTTGATTATAGACTCGATCTTATTTTGACGTCGTCAACTCTCATTTTCACTTGAAGACTAAAGAAGTCTAAAGTGACTTTTCTTTAACAGATTGATGGATTGAGACGACAGTAATCCGAAATTGTAGCCATTTCTGATTTCAAAAGGGACATTTTCACTTTGTACCTAAACAAAGAGAATTATTCTACTTGTACAGAATTATTTATTATCATTTGATTGACATTCATTTATATGTAGCGAGACTCACGTGAATAAATAATGCAAAAAAATAAAGATGGAACCCCCAAATATGAGAGTAGATCAGGGTAAGTGTAGCAGAATTGAAACAAAGAACCCACAAAACACATATTATCCTATTTGTACAAAATTTGTTTTCAAAATTTGTTGATAAAATAAGAGTTGATAAAATTCATGCTATTGATTTTCAATAATTTAAAAATCTATTTTTAAAATAATTGATATAAATTTACTTTGTCAATCCACTTTGTAAATCAACTTTGTAAATCCATAGAACTCGCTGCCTTCGATAGAACTCATAGAAGCCCTCCTCGATTCGCACACCAGCTGTTCGACAAAAAGCGTGACTGAACCGAAAACACAGTAAAATTTTACAATTTAGCTCCCGTTTGATTTCCATTTTCCTCTCTTCTTTTCGATCACACATTATTCAATAAAATAATATTATACGCAAATCCAATTTTTTTTTTTTAATTTTTAATCACACATTTTTCATCAATCAACTATTCAAAATATATTTTTTCCTCTAAAATGAGAATCAAACATACCCTAAGTATTAACATACATTTGCATCTGGGATCCGAATATCAGATAACCTCTCTCCTAATGATTAATCATGTCCTCTTGTCTCCGTGTCGCCTCGGCCGGCCTATATTCCCTTCTCCCTGTTCAACCACCACACACAGTTTGAAGACACGTATTCAAGTTTGATATTATAATCATTGAAATGGGTCAAACCCATAAAGAAAATGTTAAACACAAATGACTTATGTGTGAAAAATCGAATCTTTGTACGAATTGCCGCCTTTGTTTTTCAATAAGAAAACGGGTACGTTATATTATTATAATTTACACGTATGATGAACTATAAAAATATGTGAGGTGGAAGTAAAGTATGGTCCATACTGTTGCTTTGTAGTTAGGCTTTTTTATAAGAATAAAGCTACTTGTACACAATCTCCCACACAATTCCTTACATCCCTCTCACATGGAGGGGGGCCCATACATAATAAAATATTTGTGGGCCCCCCTTCATGTGAGGGGGGTGTAGGGCATTGTGTAAGGGTGTGTGTGTACATGTAGCATTGTTGTTTTTATAAACACGAAAAGCATAATGCGAGGTTGTAAAGATGGCGTCTTTATGGGTCATGGACTCATGGTTGTTGTTTTTTCCTGTTACCAAAGGTTGACTCGGCAAACTCAGTTTTCTTTAACTGGGTGTCTGTGGTTGATATGGTTGGTGGGCTTCCGTTTAGAAGATATTAATAATTAATCATGTGATGAACTGTGGGCATCATAATGTCAGGGTTTCTGTAGTTTGTAATCAATTGAATTGTAAGTGGGTGAATTTTGGTTTCGAGGGAGAGAAAAAAGAGAGGGAATTTATATTCAATTGGGCATTTATTATAAAGAGCCAGATGCTTTAAAAGAATTGGAGTGAATATTTTCCAGAAAGGAGGAGGCTACTGAGGTTTGGAAGGTCGGGCTCCTGATGGCCCCTGCAGCTAAAAGTACTGGATTTTATCGTGAAGGAAATGAATGGTATTCTTCATCCCTTTCTTTCTCTCTTCTGTGTCTCTGTTAAAATCCATTTTATGTTTCTGAGAATTCTATTTAATTTTTTTATCATCCGTGAAAGTCCGCGCTGACAGAGGGGGAGACAGAGATGTGCCATTCTCTTATGCTGAGAATTTTTGTTCTATTATCCTTAAGAAATTATAAACTCACGTATTCAGTGTTGTTTTAAGTATAGGTAAAATTTGACATCTAATTACTCAGCTAAAGTTGCTGGCGCGAGGATAATTAATTTCCTGTTAACGTGTGTAGGAGTGATGTCATATTGTTCACTGCAATGGAGGGTAATGGTATTGGGGAGAGGGAAAATAACAGTCTTCACTGGCGAAAAGAACTTTTCGAGTCTTTTTCCAGTTCGGTTCGGTTCATATTATAAATCAACTGAGATTGGACTGAAAAATGTGATTGGGTTAGGGTGTTAGTCTTTCACTGGAGAGATCCAGAATCTTTAGACTTGAACAATTTGATATCAGATGCGTAGGCAACCAAGCTTGTCCTTGATGGGAAGAGAAATATGAATTTATGGTATTTTTGGATTTTCTAAAAGGAGGGTATTTGAATTTGTCTCAAGATGATCTTATTGTTGAATGTTGGGCCAAAATGGCATGAAAGTTTTTTTTCCCTTTAGGTTCTGCAATTCAAGTCTGCCAAGTGATATCATAGTGGTGGTGGATGGAGTAGCCTTTCATCTTCACAAGGTAATTTTTCTTTTCATGCATTTAAAATCGTGCCAAAAGAAGAAAGATGATTAGTTTGTCTTTATATGAGTTCTTTGATAGTTCTTAAGAGTGGGTTCTTGCTGATATGCTGGGAATGTAGACGTTCGTTTGATCAACGGGGAATCCAGAATTCATCAAGATGCTAACCATGTAAGAATACAAAGAACCATAGTGCAGGGAGGAGAGTCTCCTCTTTGAAAATGTTTATAGTTTGGGGTCTAGGTTTCATCTTCTTATAAGAATGACTTAATAGGATTTGATGGTTCTGTTGCAGTTTTAGAAAGTCAATGGTCGACTTTGGCAGTTCATATGGTTTGATTCTTACATTTTGGGGTTTTACCTTGAGAGATCTTTTGAAAAATATGTTGTTTCTCGGTTTACTTATCTCTATATTACATCATTGCTAGCACGTTGATTTTTATTGACATGTTCAGACAATAGCAACATGAAGGTATTCAATTTTTTTGTGTGAAATTTTGAGAATGATAGCAGCGTAGTTCACTTTGCATCTGATTAAGCCCTTCCATTTCTAAGTAGTTTTTGTCCTGATAGTTAAAAGTTATATTTCCTAATCTGGAAAGCACTTTTATATAAGTAATTGTAAAATCATGTCAAATCACTAAAGAGTGTCAGCATTGAGTCACTTGAATTCCTACACTAATGATTGTTCATTAGAGTTATTGGTTGTTGCAGGGATAAGGCTGTAAAAATGCATCAATAACCGGGACTAAGTATCACCATTTATATTTGAGAGAAGATGATTTTTGGGTAACACATGTTTCCAATTAATCTAGTGATATTTAAATGATTTTCTTGGGTCCCAGCTCATTCCAATGACTTGTAGTTTTGGTTGTTATTTATTTTCCACGTGGACTTCGATAAGTTCTTTGAAGTGATTTTTTAATGTTTATCCCTTTCTTGCCTCTGCAATTTTGTATATTCCCGTGGGTACACAACTGTTGACACCCCCTCACAAGGAGTGTGGTCCGCGCATAAAAAATTATGTGTGGACCCCCCTTGAGGGGGGTGTAAAGGATTGTGAACATCGAAAGTGTACACGTAGTATAATCCATTCCCGTGTGTTTTTGCATGTGGATGCCTTTCTTATTGGTTATCAGCGTCATTCCTCAAGTTTTGCATAATTATTTACTGGTAAATCACTCTCAGTAGCTGTGGTTTTTGTTCTTCATCGGGATTAAGTGTTTGTCCGCTGCCTCATAAAAAATGCTTCTTTTCCAGTTTCCTCTTCTATCTAGGTGCGGGAGGATAGCAAACATTGTTGAAGAAACACAGATTACCAACGAGAAGACTATCATGGTTAATCTTGAAGAATTCCCTTGTCAATCTGACACATTTTTGGCTATAGTTAAATTTTGTTATGGTGGTCGAGTAGAATTGACGCCAAGGAACGTGGTAATGGTGTATTGTGCTGCAGATTACCTCGAGATGACAGATGATTATGGAGAAGATAATTTGTTGTCCAAGTCAGAGAATTTCTTCCACAAACATGTTCTCCAAAACTGGAAGGACTGCATTTTGGCTCTTCAAAGCTGTGAAGCAATTATTTCAAGAGCAGAAAAGCTTCATATAGTTGGTAGATGTCTGAATGCTTTATCTGTTATGGTATGTACTGACACCACTCTATTCGGATGGCCTATGATGATGTATGGTAGTTTACAGAGCCCAGGAGGTAGCATCCTCTGGAATGGGATAAACACCGGTGCAAGAATCCATAGCATAGAATCTGACTGGTGGTTCGAAGACATCTCATATCTAAACGTGGAGTTGTTTGAGAGACTAATTCAGTCGATGGAGGCCAGAGGAATACGGCCCGAAAATTTATCTGGAGCTATAGTGTATTATTGCAAAAAGTATCTTCCTGGGTTGGGCCGTTGGCAGGGTGGACAAAGCGGCATATCCAGATCGGTTGCTAGTTTTAGCTTGACACCTGCTGCTGTTGACCAGAGAGCTCTCTTGGAAAGTGTTGTGAAACTGCTGCCTGAAAAGCTGGGAAAATCTTTTTGTCGTTTTCTGTTGGGACTTCTACGTGTTGCATTGATATTGGGGGTTAACCATACGTGCCAGGACTCGTTGGAAAGGAGAATAGGGATGCAGCTAGAATTTGCAACCCTTGATTGTCTACTTATACCTAGTTACTCAGATTCCGATACTTTATACAACACTGATTGCGTTGAAAGGATGATTAATCGTTTTGTATCTTCTGAACCAATAGCAACTTCTATTTCTCCATCATCGTTGAACCTAGAATCATCACCATCATCTGGACGGTTGAAGAGAGTTGCTAGATTGGTAGATAACTATATTGCGGAAGTTGCTTCTGATGTGAACTTGAAGCCTGGACAGATACGTACATTGGCAGAAGCCTTGCCAGAATCTTCAAGATCTTTGCACGATGGACTCTACCGAGCATTGGATATATACTTTAAGGTTCAAATCAGCTCTTACACTTAAAATGTCCGCTTAGCATTTCCGCTCAGTTTAGTAGTCATATAGCACCTTTCTCTACCTTATAGAAAAAATTTGATCAATGGATTGTATTATGAATATAGATAATATAATCTCATTTCTACATATTATTACAGAAGTCTTTGCTGCAACAAATGCCAAAGAGATTCTCAGTTTTGGCTTTTGACAAATTTTCATGAAATTATTCAGGCACACATCCCTGGCTCTCAGAGAAAGAGATGGAGCTGCTTTGCAACATCATTGATTTCCAGAAACTTTCCATCGATGCTTGTGCTCATGCATCCCAAAATGGAAGGTTACCCCTTAGAGTTATTCTTCAAGTTTTGTTCTTTGAACAAATGCAGATAAGAAAGGCTTTAGCCAGCTACCTGAATGTTTTGGATAGTGAAAGTGCCCCTGCAGCTTCAATGACAACCCCAAATGAAATAACTGGTCAACCTGTTCAACGAGATGGGTGGGTAAGAGTTGTTCGTGAGAACCAGGTTCTAAAAGTCGACATGGAAAGGATGAGAACTCGAGTTGGAGAGCTAGAACAAGAATTCACTAAAATTAAGGAAGATATGAAAAAGGTGACAAAGTCACATAGTTACCTTAGTTCCCCTCGGTTTGTTTCAAGGAGGCTTGGATGCAAGCTGCTTCCCCGGTCTTCAGATGCTGAACCTGACGTCCTGGAGAGAACAGCACCGACTCCCAGAGTGTCAGTCGAGCAGGCACGATCTTCCTCCCGTCACTCCAGACATCGAAAAAGTTTCTCTTTGTTTTGAGTGTTGTGATTAGAAAAATCTGCCTCTCTCAACCCCCTTCCAAAAAGTTGGATATCGTTGGAGGAAGCAATTGTTAAAGCAAGTTGGATATTGTGATTGCCCCTAGAACACACGCACAGTCATCTACAGAGCTTCCATATGGGTAAATACAAAATTCTACCCAACAAAAAAGTACATATTCTGGACAAATGATCTTCTAAGCACCATTGTTTAGCTTATCCTAAGCTTCGGTTCTTGACGTTGCCCCACTAATCAATTGATATATCATGTCACCGGTGCTTAGGAGATCATTTCTCACATATCATGTATTCATATTTACATACTTTTGGTTTATAAATGTTAGCTACATGAAACCAATGTATAACTTTTGTGAAACATCAAAATTATAAAAAAAACTCGGTTTCTCATGGTCATGTATACATGTACCTACTGGCTACTAGAACTTGTCCCGGTTATGGCATTTGAAAATAGCATATGAAAGTTAAGGCAGTCTATGATTTTGACATGGATGTTTAAGCAGTATTTGTGCTGAGGATGATTGTCGTTGGCTGAATATTAGTTTAATAACTTTCATCTAAGTGCCTGTTTGACACACATTATTTTATTTTATGGTTTGATACAAGATCAATTTCAACCGCACATTCATACAATAAAATATTCTGCACATATACTAAAAAATTTTCCTACTTTTTAACCACACATTCTCATAAACATCATTACTCAAAACTCCTTTTTCTAAAACAATGGTTGTCTAATAGGCTCTAGATGACGACCTTGTCTTGAACTTTTTTTTGGGGAACGTGTTACATTACAAATTCTTAGAACTTGTTAATTTCTTTTAATTTTTATTGAAAACCTGTAATTTTTTTTTTTTTAATTATCAGTGAACAAAAGTCGTGATGAATATATCAACATCTTCGTGTGGAGCAATACTAGGCCGCACAAACTCGAGACAAAAAAAAAAAGGGAAATCATTTATGACACGTTTGATAAGGAGAATTAGACTATATAATAAAATAACTTCGCTATCCTACTCAGTAATATCTCACCAAAGAAGAGTCTTTCTATCACGGGGTCGAAGGCCCCATGCCAAATACAATATCCAATTGGGCTCTCGAGCTAGTAAATACATAATATAGCCAGATTGAAAGCTGTTAAATCTCTTCTTTTGTTCCCATTTCCTTAATCTTTATAGGTGTTTCTTTCTGAACTTCTGAGGGAGAGTACATGCCAATTGGGGAAAAAACGTAAATTTTTGACAAGAAGAACTATTGAACTCCACTCCGTTTAGCCCAATCTACAAACTGCATTCCACCGTATATATTGTTGGCAAACCGTACACGGTACACCCACTGTGAAAGCCATGGCAACAGGTGGGATCTGTTTTGCCAATGGTGAAGCTTCTACAAGACCCTCCAATCCATTTATAATCTGGTAACGAGTGTTTGAAGACACCGCAAGAAAAACACCTGATTGAAATGAAAACATCAAGAGCAATGAATAATGGTATATCGGGCTTAACTATGACAAAGCAACAAGAAACTACTCAAAGAATTCCTATGTCAGCTGCGAATGAAGGTTGGTTAGGCATTCAAATGAAAAATATCACATGCAAATCAAGTTCATTGCTATAGGGGAAGTCTTTGACTCAAATTTGATTCCATTATTCATTTGTACATCTAAAAAATCCTGCATTCTCATGTGTCAGAGCATTAACAGAAGAGGAGTAGTTGAGTCCAATAGAACATTAGCAACATATATTGACAATTAGAATTTGTTCCACGATACTTCTGGAAGTTTTATGACATACTGAAACAGACAAAGATAAATCACCAAGGATCTTCATATAAATATTTTCTGAGAGTAGGTAAATAACAGTCAGAGAAACATTATTAGAAGAGAAAATGAATAAAAAAGTAAAAAAGAGAGGAGAAATGAAATAAAAACTTCTCATTCAACCATATTAGTATCTTCAAAATTTAGCTTTATCCTATTCTCTTACATCAAATTTTAAGCCAGATCCTTTATGGTAACTCTAGATTTTCTGTAATTTTCGGAATTTTCTGGAGTCTTTGTTGGGGCAACTATGTTTTCTGCAATCCTAATTCAACGGCCAATTATTTAGTAATGTTATGAGTTTCTATGTCCTAACAGGAATAAGAGATCTTTTTGAGTTCATTAATATTCAACTTTTGTTTGGTAAATTAGAGAACTAATCATTGAACTTTAGAGAGTTCTTCGGACCTTTTCTTACAATTGTGTAGATGCTGTTCGCTAATTTCGAAACGATGCCGCAAGTGCACGGGTCGGGAACAAGTAGTAAAAGCGGACCTTTTAAGTCCGGATATCGATCCCTCGAAGAGTGTTGTTTTCAATTACTAGTATACTTGTTTCAATTTTACGAAATAAACACACAATTAAAAACTTGAATTTAAAGATTAAAAACTATGAAAACACTAATTTTAATTTAAAAAGATTACTTAAAATTTTGAAAAGAAGGAAGATTTGATTTGAAAAGAATGTTGGAATTTATGATTTCATTTAACCGTTATTTCATTAATATCAAGTCAAATACGCGCTTATACAAATTACCAAAATAATCAGTCAGACCCGATTTTTCAATTTTAAATTAATATCCTCTTTCGAGCGATATTAACCCTAATCAATTAAATTATACCACATATTTCTATGTCGATACAAAATTAATCAATTGCATTAAATTTTTTGTGAAAATACTCAACGGGTCACCTAGGGTAGGTATATATTTCTATATACCTAAACGCGAATAGTCGGAACCATACAAACCCAGTGAATTGATTATTTCGGTCTAATATGTGCAATTATTTTTCAATAACTACACATCCACCTAACCACAATATCTATGGATATCAAATAAATATTGCAAGTTTAAACATAATAATCAAAACACCAATATTTTGATAACAAATGTATTTATCAACTCAAAACATGATATTAATGAAAATAGGGTTAAACTAATACATAAATTCCAACAATAACTAGTTAGTTCATCATTCTACAAAATAAACAAGAGATTATATATTACAAAACATTACAAACAATGGAAATATGATTGAAGAACACAAAAACTAAAGATATAACCCTTGTAAATGGATTTTTGCACTTCTTCAATACATTTCTCCAAGAATTCTTTGTGTAATCTCTTGTTTTCCTCTCCTCCTTCAACAAAACAACCTACAAAACACAAAATAAAATAAAACAAAGTCAAAATGAAAGAGAGAGAGAGATTTTCGAGAGAGAGAGGGAGAGAAAAATGAGAGAGAAGTGTGTGCAAAAATGTGTGTGTAATAATAGACCAAAGTAGTATATATCAAGGGTGGAAATAATAGAATACTAATATACTTTAGATATTATAGGATATTTTGTGAGACAAACAAAATATCCAACATTAAAATAAGCCAAAAATAATACAAACATTGACCAAAAAATTCGAGAGAAGAAAATTAAACCGCCATATGAAATTTAACTCTATGCGGCCGCATAGTTCAATCCTATGCGGTCGCATAGACAAATGAAGATAATAAGTTGACGTCTCTGATTAACCTGTGCGGCCGCATGATTAAAACCCATGCGGTCGCATGTGTTAACTCTATTTTGCAGCTCAAGTCCTTCAGCATTCTGGTCTAGTGCAATGCAGTCCTTCAACTTTGATTTAGTGCAATTAAGTCCTCATACTTTGACTTTCATTACATTTTAGCCCTTCCTTAATTGCACTTCAAGTCCTTCATCTTTTAGACTTTTGCACTTAAGTCCTCAGCTTCACAACTTTGTTCATTTTTAGTCCCTTTTCTTCTCTATTCGGTCGTTTTCACTTCCATTCAGGGTTTTAGCCTACAAAAGTACAAAATACACAATTATGCATAGAAATCAACTCAATTTTATCAATAATAAATTAGAAAAAGTGTAAAATAAGTGTGTAAAAACACACTTATCAGATGCAATCAAACACTTGGCGATGCCATGTGATTCTAGGTTCGATACAGAGTTTGTTCTTCTCTTTCTTCTTAAATTTCAATTTCTTGAAGCACCAATGGACAGCATGGAACTATTCATTTCCGGGCTCTTTAATAACTTGATTTGTTAACCTTCCACATCCATCATATTTCCCTTGCACCCTATTATTTTCCTATGTTTTCGCCTCTAAAATTGGGTAAATCAGTCTTCAATGTCTGTTATTCTGCTGCCTGTTATCAAATTGATCTTAATAGACAAAGAGCTCTACGGCTGTTCTACATCAAGATGGATGTTGCAATTATTATTTTATATACATATCTTACCGAGACAAACAAAAAAATTGAAAAATGAAAAAAGAAAAAGAAAAGTAAACATTTCAAGTAAAAAAAAATTGAACATACCCAGAGGGCAGCACTTTTCACCAAGGGGGGGCACAGGTATGTCTTATTCTGACTTCTTTATGCTCCTGTCATGTAGAAGATACAGCCATATAGATAATCCATAAAGAAAAAGAAACATTTACCCAGATGACTGTACATTAACCACGGAGAATAACAGTAGCTCACAACAGCAAAAAGGAAAAATTTACAAATATAGTTTGTGGAACAACACAAAACTTGATTGAACATATCCTTAGAAGATACATTTACTTTATTATATACAACAGAATATGAGACCAATAATTAAGATTTCGATTCTTCCAAGCTCTCCAGGAGACTTAGTGAAGATTAGTAGTAAGATCAATTTTTCTTTGGGCAAGCAAAAATATTTTAGATTTAAAAAATTTAAATCAACAAACCCTATACTTCAGTAGCATAAACAGATGTGTACCGTTTAGCCGTCATGATCATATTTGCAATGCCTTGGCCAATAAGGCCACAACCGAATCCAACTGAGCCATACAATACACCCTACATTCCAAATAAGCATATCAGTAGTCAACAACAACCATGTACTACAGTCTACAAGTGCCGGTCGAGCTTCATGTATGACTGGGAATAGAGGATGAGAAAGCAAAGACATTTCTTTAGGATTTGGCTCTTAATTCACGGTAGTATAAAGATCATTGGATGAGTAAATTGGCAGGTGTTACCTTATAAAAGTATGTTGCGATCCGCTGCTGCAATGAAAATTTGATTCCTGGTCTCTTAGCTTCAAAAACACTACATGACCAAAATATTTACAATCAAATAGAAAACCCATTGATCAATGATTGTGGCAAGAAAGATTTGCATTGCCATTGGTTTAGCAATCAGCATCTCAGAAAAGGAGTCTGAAAATTAGGAAAACTATGAAGTTCCAAAAGATATTCGGTTAACAGTTCAATTGGATGCTAGAGACAACTGTTTAAGGCTTGTTCAGAAAATCATTTAGGATTATTAGGCAGTTTTTTATGAAATCTTAATCAAGATTATTTCGAAAAATTATATATCCGTTTTCTTTATTTCTACTTCCGTCATTGAACTATTCCCATATCCATGCAACCAGAAGTCTAATTCAATTGTAATTAAATGAAATTCTGCTGGAAGGCTGTTAACATACAGAAGTACAATTCTAACATGCTGTCCATGTGAGTTGAAACAAATAAATCAAGTAAACAATGCATAGATTCTAAAACATCTCCTAGTTTTTGCTCGCAGTTTAATCATTAATACGTTTTTGTCTTTTAACCCTGCAAAGATTATATCCTAAGCAGTCTGCTTCAAATTTTACAAGATATGTCCCAAGCTAATGAAAAGGTGAACAGAAAATCAATTCTCCAGCATTTTCCTTTCCTTTTGCGGGAAAAGATACCTTCGTTGTTTCTTAAAATGCTACAAATCAATGTTGTTAACCTAAAAATCATTTAAGTTAGCAAAGCAGGATTACTGCTATCTCAGGATTTATCAGAGATGGAAGTTATTGACCATCAATGAATACTTCATCCCTCTTTCTGAAATCTACAAATATCTTATCCACAATCCAGCTTCGTTTCTAAACCACTGTCCAACCTACTCAAGTCTTCAAAAAATTAAACTTAAAATGTCATACCAACTTCCAAACACTGTTCATTCTCATGAAATCAGATGACAATTCTATATAAATGACAACTTAGCTTTCAGTACCATCAAGCAAAGGGTTAAGAGAAAACAAAATGCAACAAGAAGTGTACTTAGAGCAGAATTTATCTAGAGGACTCCAAGAGCCAGTTGAGATCTATCCTACAAATGCATGACTCGCCTGCTGGGAAGAGCTCCACAAACATGCTGTACACGTCCAAGAAAACCACTGGAAAGTGACCGCTTGCCTATACGAGCATAAGGTGCCAACATGCCAACCAAAGCAATGTCAACAACTATGCCAACCAATAGATCAGCAGCAAACAATTCAAACTCAGCCCAGAAATCCTTTCCCCTTTGCTTAACTTCTGCAAATGTTGCACAACAAGAATCAATTACCACCTGGAACGCAACCAAACCAATAGTCAAACCTCCACCAAACAATTGGAGGAAGAATTATATGCAGCAGGTCACATGTAAATAATCACTCTAGATAAACACATTTCATGCAAACATTATACTGTCTATAAAAGTATGGATGACTCCAAAGAGCTTTCCCAATTGTGGAGAGTCTAAGATACTTTAGATTCCTCTACAGAATGGCAAGAAATGGAAAAGGAACAAAGAATCCAAGTTCTTGCCAATTCACTATGTCATTTTCTAGTAGAAAATTTAAGTGCTTGTTTGGTAATGCTTTTAAGTATTATAAACCGGCCAAACATTATTTTTAAACAAATTCCTTGGGACTCACTACTTATAAGCACTTAAAAGTTTAGCCAAGCAAGCACTATGTAAAAAATTTCATGTGTTTGTTGAGATGAAAACAAGGAATTTATAAAAGGTCAAGAGAGTTAGGAAGTCAGTTCTATTGAGAGCATGACATAATTGCTAGACAACAAGAGAGTTAGGAAGTTGAGATTACATGTCACTTCAAAATCACTAAGTTCTATTAGGAGTGTGAGATAATTATTCTCACATCCTAATATTAACACTACATTTATCTTGGTGCATGTGAGCAAGCAAGAAATTCAAGTAGCACAAGGAAGACAATTTGATGGTGAGGTGAGGGGAGACCTGTCGCACATACAATTAGGAAAAAAGAAAGAGAAATAGATGGAGGTAATTGGACTACATGAGAGGAGGTAAGATAAGCTCTAATAGTGAGGTGAATGGGAGCATGTGAAGTTGAAATGTTGATAGGGAGAGGGTTAGGTGGAGGCAGAGGGGCGAGAAATGGAGAAGGGTAGCGATGGGTTGGGGGTAAATACTGGTGATTTTGTGTTTAAGACAAGATGGAATAAGCCTGGTACGAAGTAAAAAGAAAGATTATGTTTTTTTAAAGCTTTGCTTAAAGTTCATAAGTCAAAACTTTGAGAAGTTATTTTAACTTTAGTTTATACATGGTAAATTTAATGCACCAAATAACCAAAAGTGGCTTAGTTAACAAATCCCGTCAAAAGCAAGTGTATGCTATAATAAGAAATTATCATCTTCTAGAAGATTATCACAGTCTGGAAAACAATAAACTTATCAATCAACAAATCAATTCTTAAAATACGATGTCCCTAAAATACGAATTAGGCCTTGTGTTAGTGTAAATAATATTTTCAATATCAGAAAGTGACAAAGTTCGATTAAATATTTAAACTATATACACTAAGCCATGTTTGCAATTACAAAAACTCAAACAAACCTCTGTTCCAACTTTAAACAAAAATGACGGATCTGCCAGCATACGATTCCTAAGCATTGAGCAATGTCTCATAAGAAATCCTAATGGCCCAACTGAACCCTGCAATATTTAGTCACAATAGCTTTAACCAATATATACTGATATGATATGCACACAATAAAATAAAGTTTTATTATCTATATACATTAACATGTATAAACAAACAATTAGCATACGTTCCCTCAGGTTTCCATTAAAAGAAAACAACTGAAACTGCAGGATAAAATTTCACCTAAATTTTAATTAGTTTTTCTGCTTATAGTTTTAAGTCCCAATTCCATGACATACTTGGTACTAAACTAGATCATATTTGGCTTAGCTTAAAAGTAATAAAAAAGAAGCTAAAGTTTGGCTTCTTTTTAGGCTTTTTGGGCAGTATCAGGAGCAGTAATACTGCCCAAAACAGCTGGCGTCGTCTTCTACCAGTACCTGATACTGCCCAAAATAGGTAGTTGTCATCCCATTGGGGTGTATGGGCACCTAAATCTGTATGGGCTTCCTTTGGTGGTTTATACGGGCTTGGGTTGTCCAACCTCATTGGCTAGCTTTTGGGGTCTGGACGTCTCGTTCTTCCAAGTTCTATGACAATGGTACAAGAGCAGGCATAATGTCTTCTGGTCTCGGTTACCGTGTGCACCTGCTTGTTGTAGGCTTTCTTTGTGTGGTTTATATAGGCTTGGATTGTCCAACTTCATTGACTAGCTTCTGGGGTCCTACTCTTCCAAGTTCTATGATAGTGGCGTCTTCTAGAAAAGATGCTCTAATTGACATGAATTTTCACCTGCAAATCTAAATAACGAGCAAGAATCAACTCCCGAAACCCCGTGGTTTTTGCAGCCTCAAGCATATCCGGTGGCAGACTTGCACCTCGAATTTCTGCCTCTTTTACAACATTCTCATACTTCATTATCGGCCCAAACTCATCTTCATCGCCATCACCCTCTTCTCCACCACCACCACCACCATCGCCACGTCCACCACCTGATGGAACCCTCTCGTTCCCTCCATCTCCGACGTCTCCATTCCCATCAATTTTCGGACCCGCAAAATCTTCTGACAACGGAACCGTCTTCGCTATGGCCTCTGATTCGCTGCATTTAATTTGGAACAGATTTTGATTGCCGTTCTTAGTGGACAGGTGATTCGAATGCGTATCCTCTGCAAATATTTTAAATTCAAAACAGGCATTGCTCCTTGCACGGTGATGCAGCGAATTGGCGGCGTCCACTGAATTGTAAAGTTTGGAGATTGTGAGGCCAGTTGCAACACAAATTGATGACATGACTATAATCCGAAATCAAATTCAAATGCGTGTTTCTGAAGGTGCTTGACTGCGTTTTTTCTGGGTGTAGGGTTGGCCGCCATTAGAGTGTGACTCTCCAGTTTCTGTGACTGTGTAGTGAGTGTTCCTTCATTAACTGGTTGTAGTTTTCGGACAGTTTTATTCTTTAGAAATTTTCACTTGTACCTCCCAAACTTCAAAGTATCACGTGACAAATTTGTGGAGTTAATTTATAAACAGTCATTAGAATTTGTACGAAATTTCAAGTTGATCCTCAAATATTTTTTATAACTAGTTTAGTTGCTAAAGTTAATTAGCACAACACCATTAGTCAATGACTCGACACATACACTTTTGAAAACCAGGGTGGCAGGGTCCTTCGTGATCATGACCTGATCCAGTAAAACAAGTGTACTCTGCAATTGTGTTTGTTAATCAAACATACACGTGCACGAAATCAAAATGTTTGGTTGACAAACAAAATGCATTTGATTTTGGATTCAAACGAAATGATGTATGAAGATGTGTTGTATTCCACTGGCACTGTAAGAACAGAGAAAAATAGTAATAGTCAAAAAAGAGAATTTCTAGAAACAAAATTTGGACTTCCTCCTTTGGTTTTTTTCCAAATTTGAACACTCATTTGCCCATTTCTGTATCTCCTAGATGACATATGTACTTTCTTTAATGCAAGTGATAATTAACGAGGTGAAAGTCTATTTTTTTTAGTTGTTATTGAATTGGGATATGTGAATTGAGGGCCGTTGGATTTGGAGGATTGGTGGATTTGAGAGAGTTAGGAGATGGCGATGTCGGGGATGAGATAGATGTCTATATTCATTAGTGATAGAAACAGATCCAACAGATAGAATTGAGTTGAGGATGACCATTGCATCCGGAGATCCTATACTTACATAGTTACATTTGAGTATGTCTTTAACTTTATCCAAGTTCATAGCAATGGATTGTGTATTTGAGCTATATTTTTGTGACTATGTACAGGTTGAAGGAGTTCATCAAAGAACAATTAGTTAACATTCTCATTCCGTCCCAGGCACCTGCACCTATGCCTTCTCAAGCTTGGCCAATCAGTCCACCTACAGAAATATCAGATCCCGGAGCTATGATTGTTGGTTTGTAAGGAGATCCTAACTTGTTGAAGGATATTCGACATAACACATGTTACAATGTTTATACAGCTTGGCAATCAATACCGCCCTGACAGTAGTCAAGGTGAGCATTGATTAATTCGATGCTAGGGACTAGCGGGCGTAAAGGGTGAATTTGTATGTGATTAACTTTATTAGGTAATTTTGTGTATAGTGATGTCAAAAACTCATAATATATTTGTAAGAGCTCTTGCCGACAAGTGGATAAAGTAACGACAAGGAAAATCGCAAAAGGAATGATCAATATGCAAAGTCGAGGCAAGTGTTGAACACTTTGTCCTTAAGTCGAATTTGCTCCGTAACGATACCTACGATTTATGGCAATTAACTCTCAAAATACAACGACTACCATTTGTGTTTGTAGCACTTCAAACACAAGCACAACGAACCAGGATAATGATTTTTGTATTCCAAAATGAAATGGAAGGAAAATTGCACGTAAATCCAAATTTTTTTTTTCTATTTTTAACCACATTCTTCAAAAAATCACTATTACAAAATTATTTTTATAAAAAATGGGGCTCAAACAGAGACTTAAATTTGTGTTGTTAATTAAATATTATATTATGGTATTATCATATTATCTTGTAATTTATATCTTATATGATAATGTTTTGAGTTCGCTCTTTTTAAGAAAGTCTATTCTCTTTATTTTACAACATCAAATTAGCAAGAAATTTTAACCAATTGAGCTAGCATTCTCTTTATGTCCAAAATTTGTCAATTTTAAATTGCATAATGGCAAATTGGTGGTGACAACAGCGACAATTGTGCTTCTTATCTGTAATGTTAATTTTTACTTAGATTTCTCGAGGGTCATTGGGTTTGTTTTGAGGCACATAGAATTAAATTGAGTTAATTTGGCTCGATACTTAATTTTATTCCAAAAACTGAAAAAAATAGTTGGTTTTGCACATTTCCTAAGCTGGAATTTACCTACTCAAGCTTAAAGGCAAACAATTGACCCAACCATTACTTAATTGATAAAATATATGATGACAACATACATCATATTTATTTATAGGGTAAATAGCACAAAATATCCTCCACTTTTTAATATTATTGTACAAAACGTTCATATTTTTCATTTTTATTATTATTATTTTTTTGTATAAACCCCTATTTCCATCTTTCATTGCGCAAAAATCATTTTCATCAATTTTTTACGATTTTACTATACTATTCAAATAACGCAAAAATAAAAAAATAAAGAATTAATTGCAATTACAGTCTCAAATTTAAAAAATATTATAAATCAGTCACATTACTCCTAAGTGCTGCAACAATTTCTTCCAAATCTTTATGCCTCACGTGGCCCTTGAGAACGGACTGCCCTGTAGGCGGTAGGGGAGTTAATGGTGAAGTGGCGGGAGATTGTAGAGAAGGGGGAAGCGTGAGCTAGGCGGTGGCGGCGAGGGCAGCATTGGGTGGCAAAGGGTATAGGGAGGTCAAAGATGGAGTAAGAAACCGATCGAGGAGAGTGAAAGAAGGCTTAGACAGATTAAAAAATTGAATCCATCTGAGATCATAATCAGGAGAGGACAAAAATCGGCGAAACCAAATTTCTTGCTGTTACTGCTGCGTCTGCGACGATGGTGGCGGGTTGGGTGGTAAGGGGAGGGAGGTGAGAGAACGAAGGTTGGTAAGTGAAATGGCAGTGAAAGATAGAAGGGATTCCAAGGTGAGAGATTGGGAAACGAGGAAATGGAGGTCGTGGTGGAGGACTGGAGCGAATGAGAGTGGTTTGGGGTTCGAAAAGTTTGGTTTTGGGTTTGGCTCTGAATATCTTGACAGTCCTCTGTCGCTTCTTTCTCGTTCTCGTGGTGGCTCTGTCGACTATGGCATTTGTGACATAAATTTTAGGACTGGATCTTGGTTGGGTGCTAGCAGATTTGGAAGAAATTGTTGCAGCATTGAGTATTGTGATTGATTTATAATTTTTTGAAATTTTGGAACTATAATTGCAATTAATTATTTATTCCTTTCTTTTTGTATTATTTGAATATGAGAGTAAAATCGTCAAAAATGAAAGAAAATGACATTTTGCGTAATGAAATATAAAAATAGGGATAAAAATATTATTAAAAAATGAAATGTAGGGATATTGCACATTAATATTGAAAAGTAGAGACGTTTTGTGCTACTTACTCTTTTTTTTATACAATAATATTAATGAAATAAAATATCTTCATTAGCCATTGCTCTATACTTTTTTTACATTTCGATTGAACTACAACCATTTGCTTTTAACAGCCTGTTTGATTCCCATTTTTAAGAAAATACATTTTTCTCTCTCTTCTTTTCAATCACACATTCTTCATTAAAATAATATTTCACGTAAATCAAAGATTTTTCCTTATTTTTCAATCACACATTCTCCATCAATTTACTATTCTAAAATACATTTTTTCATAAAAATGAGAATCAAACGGATTCTAACTCTTTCATGTCACAAGGTTTTAAATTAAAATAAAGATGTGTAGTATCTAGTTGTAGACCTCCTATTTGTCGGCCAGCAGGCCCAATCATTAGTATAGAGAAAAATAAAATCTAGAATATTTTAAAATTATGCTTTCATATGACTTCTTTAAAGAGTGTTAAAAAAGTAACTTATTTTTTATTTTGATTGTAATTTGAACCTAGTAACAAATAATTTTTTATAAGAAAAATAATAAATTCAACAATTGTATTTCCAATTTTTCACACCAATTCTCTAACACGCTTCCATCTTTAATAAATATGTATTGAGGAAAATAGTATTGAGATTATAATGAGGATGAAATGAGTAATGAGTTCCACGGAGCGTTCCGTGAATAATAATTCTGAATTTGTACTTAAAATTAATATTTGATTACAATGAAACCCAAACAAGCCATTAAGAGGTGTATAATTCTTCTCTTTGTAGGTATAAAAAATTAATGTGAACTGCAAGATTTACAGAATTATTTGTAGTAGAAATCTTCCCGGGAAAAGGATATGGCGGGAAATCTCATACACTTCCTTTACAATATATAAACAACCCGCCACACACACACTTCTATTCTTCTCCAAATAATCTCATTAGGGTTTTCCATTTCCCCATTTTTCTGAAAACCCCAAATTATTCCTACAGATGTGTGTTACATACACACCAGTAGAACCTCTTAACTTCATTTTCCATTCATTATTAGGGTTTTTCTTCGTTCTGTATTGACACAAGTAAATGGGAAACAAAGGCACAGACGAAGTCATTTCAACCGTCAGATCGATTGTCGGCCTGGAATTTTCCGACATGGACATCATCCGAGCCCTCCACATGGCCAATAACGACCCTACGGCTGCAATTAACATTATTTTTGATAGTCCGAGGCTGTTCAAGAAACCTGAATTCCCCAAAAAACCTGGGCTTTCCAACGGCAATTTGAATCCCAAGCCCCCAACCGTTGAGTCGAATTTAGAATTCAATGCTACAAGGGTGGCGAATTCTGTTTCGGGTTCAAACTCAAATGGGATCCTGAACATTAGGAGTGGAAGAATTGAGGGTGAGGGTAATGTTAATCGTAATAGTGCGTTTGGGGAAGAAATGGGGAGTGAGTGGTGGTTTGTGGGAACTGCTGAGGTTGCGGGGCTGTCAACATGTAAAGGAAGGATCTTGAATCCCGGTGACGAGGTGAATTTCACATTCCCGGTCGAGAGGAAGTTGACGACACCCTCACCTGGGAAGTTTGGGGGCGGCCGTGGTAGGCAGGCAGCAGCTTGCTCAGAAATTGTACGATTTTCAACAAAAACTCATGGTGAGGTAATGTATGAGGTCCTCTATTAAATTGCATTTCTAGAAAATATGAATTTTAACTAGTTATTTATTTACTACACAACGTAGATGTTTCCATGTTTAAGTTTGAAAGCACGACTTATAATTTAGAGGAAATATAAAGTTGAAGTGAACGAAAATGAAAAATATTTAGGATTTAGTTAAGAATTTATAGGAAATAAGATACTTCTTAGTTAAGTATGATGTAGCATATAATGCTAGTCATTCAAAAGGTAAACAGAGTCTGAGCTGCTATAATTTCTTATAAAGTACATGGGTTGGATTGGCTTTACATTGTAACAAAATTTTGAAGACGTGTCGGGCAGATTGGCCGCATTCCAAATGAATGGGCTAGGTGTCTTTTGCCGCTAGTGAGGGAAAAGAAGGTTCGACTTGAGGGGTGTTGCAAGTCTGCTCCTGCTGTGCTGGGAATCATGGATACTATTATTTTGAACATGAGGTATTCATTTTGTAGTATTATTTTCTATGTTTCTATAACTAGAAAGTAGAAACTACCATGTTAACGTACCACGAATGGAAAAAAAAAAATATGAGTATGTATGGAATGTTGTGTGGGCCTGGGGGATTGAGAGAAGTGGTTTTGTATTTATTATTATTATTATTTTTTTTGCGTGTGTTTATGTGCAGTGTGTACATCAACAGTTCCATGTTGCGAAAAAATCCATCAAACTTCACTGAAGACAACCAGTAACTCCACAGATGAATCTGTTCTTCACCCTCTGCCATCTTTGTTCAGACTGTTAGGTCTTGTTCCTTTCAAAAAGGTGATTATTATATGTTAGATTCAATTATAAAGGTTTAATGCGGAATATATGGTAACCTATATAATGAAGCTGGCCAACTTGTCAAAGGACCATCTTTGCTGACACTTACCTATAGTGATTTAATTCTCTCTATCATTCTAGGCACAATTCACTCCAGGAGATTTGTACACAAGGAAGAGGCCTTTGAACCAAGTGGTAAATTTAATGAATCCATTGGTTGATAAAAAAATATAGAAAATGGATATTAATTCTTCAATTTGCTCGGACAGGAAACCTCCGTCCTGCATATCAATAAATTCAAGAATCCACCTTCAACAAATGGAAATGAAGTGGAAAATGAGGATCCAATTTCTGATAATGATCTTGACAGTATTGTTGGTGTTTCTGATAGCTCACACTTAGAGGTAAAGGCCATTTCAAGATTTCTTCATGTTGTATTTGCTTTAGGTGTTGCATGAATTGATTTTGATCATTTAGGAAATGGAGCCTCCTAGTACCCTGCAGTGTGAACTTCGTCCTTACCAGAAGCAGGCTCTTCGTTGGATGTTTCAGCTGGAGAAGGGCCGAAACTTCGATGATGCTGCTACAACTTTGCATCCATGTTGGGATGCATACCGCCTTGCAGATACGTATGTGATGCTTTATTACTATGTTAAGTATTCAGATACTGGAATACCATTTTTTGCCATTTATGAGAAGCTGTATTTATTTGTAGGAGGGATTTGGTGATATACCTAAATTCATTTTCGGGTGATGCTGCTACAGAATTTCCGAGCACTCTTCAAATTGCTAGAGGAGGAGTATGTTGCTAGTATTGATTTGTCACCTGTTGCCTGCATTTTGTAGTGTTAGTATTCCTAATCTGACTAGAGGATATACTTGAAGATTTTGGCAGATTCTATGGGGCTTGGGAAGACTATCATGACTATATCTCTTCTTCTCTCTCATTCTGGAAGGGGTGGATTGTCTAGCAAGACATCCAATGAAAACAGTGAATCAGGCAATATGTTGGACGATTCTCCAACATCTTCAAAGAAAGCAACCAAGTTTTCTGGTTTTGACAAGGTTCAAAAGCAACAGAACTCCCTTGCTGGTGGTGGCAATCTGATTATCTGTCCTATGACACTTATAGGCCAGTGGAAGGTATAGTTCACATGTTTTTGTAGTTAGTGTTTGATGGTATCCATTGAAAGTGCACATAGTGATTCAGCCTACGAAAGGAAATCCTTTAAGCTGAAGTTTGCATTGTAGACAGAAATTGAAACGCATGCTCGACCTGGAGCGTTGTCTATCTATGTTCATTATGGTCAAAGTAGATCAAAGGATCCAAAAGTTCTAGCTCAAAGTGATGTTGTTCTAACTACATATGGAGTGTTAGCCTCTGAGTTTTCGACAGAGGTACTCTTTTTTTCTATTTAATCATAGTTAAATTAGCTTTAGTGACATCCTCGTCCTTTTTGTCCAGTGCACTAGGCATGTGTGTTGCCTTTGGTGTTGATCTGCTATATTATTATCCGCTCTTGCTTCATTCTCATACTCATAAAGTAACTTTGTGTTCCTGGTGTAGAATGGGGAGGAAAATGGAGGACTCTATTCAGTGAGATGGTTTAGAGTGGTTCTTGATGAGGCACATACTATAAAATCTACCAAAAGCCAAATTTCCATGGCTGCAGCTGGTCTTATTGCCGATCGTCGATGGTGCCTTACTGGTACACCTATCCAGGTGCATTACCGTAGTTGCGTTGCTTCTTCATAATTTTTAGTGCTCTACCCGGTAGTTGTTTTTATTATTTTCTCATTCCCTTTTCCCTTGAACGTAATATAATCAACGAGTTTGGTTTTTTTCTGTTTGACGAGTCTAGGCGTCTTACTTAGATTTGTACTGAAATGTAGGTTTTAGTTGATGTGGTCTTTTAAACATAAACGATACCGCCTCTGTCACGACTTAGTATCTGGGTATTGGTAGAAACTTTGGACGGGAGTTTAAAAAGTGAATATTTGATTTAACTCTTCGATGTTACACTAAAGACCAATGGCCAAGAATCCTTGGTAATCCACCACATTATATGAGAATGCTCTGTCATTGAGATTCAACAACATTAGCCCCATGAAGAAATCCCCCTCACCCCCAAGAAATAGGAAAAATATTATATCTATTATGTACTCTAGGTAAGGACATTTTTTGAAAGATTATGGAAGTCATTATTAGTGTCATCCCAAAGAGGAAATAAGTTCATTAACCATCATCAGAGATGTTTTTTAACATATTTACCTCGATTTTGCCATTAGTTATTGTGTCATATTCTGAGAGTAAATGTAGTTCAACACTTGTTATTGTGAATATGGCCCTTGTATTTGTTGAGCATGTTGTGAACTGTACCGCTAATGTTTTTGCTTGGCTTTCTTGTAGATTCTTTCTAACTTTATCTTCATCTAGTTCTTAGTATTGTTTCTCACAGTGCAATTTTCTTGTAATAGAACAATCTGGAAGATGTTTACAGTCTTCTTCGATTTTTGAGGATTGAACCATGGGGAAGTTGGGCATGGTAAGATTTCAGTCCAATTCTTACATTAGTGCATATTATTGACCTCAAGGAAGTCTTTTTATGCGAGCTTATTGTGGATAGAACAATAAGAGTGGATATTTTCAATAAACAGTCAATCTTCTTCATTGTGTTTCCTGTTGAAATGTTTGCGGACATTCCTTTTATATTTTCCATAACTCCTTTTACATTTTGTACACCCTTTATTTACTAGTTTTTTGTATTTTGGTATACAACAGAATATAGCCTCTGTTTGGCCTCCATTTCTTAAAATATAATTTTTCCCAAATTCATTTTCAACTACATATTTTTTATAGAATCCACAATTTTTATCAACTTTTCGACCACACATTTTATTAAAATCTAGTAAAAATATGATTTTTATTCAAACCAGACATTGTCATAAGGTGTTTTGTGAAGATATAAATATAATAAATAAATTTCTTTCATCACTAACAATTCAAGGTTGTAGATGAGGTGGGTCAAAGTGGTATAGGACCACCCATTTATAAATGCCACTTCTCTAGCTTTTTACAAAAAGGTGATGCATGCACATGAATATAAATATAAGTAACTATATTTCTTCCTTCATGAACAAGCTTAAACTTTTAATGTGGTGCCTCAATTATATGGAGTAGATATTTCTGCTGTAATTACTTCATTAATAGTAAATGAGACCCTTGTGCTGAAGTTTTAACATACTGGTAATAAGATTAGCCCATCTCTTGGATTTGTAGTGGTTCTCCAAGTAGTGTCTAATTGAATTTCAACCTATTTTTTAACAAGGTTATTATGGAGCAAGGTTTAACTGCTGCTTCTTATTTTATACAATGTGGAGACAACACAATAAGTTGGAGAATAATGTGGGGCATATGATTTTAGAAAATCCTATTTCCATTTGAATTACCGAGTATGACAATATTTGAACTCTTTACTTTCATTTACCCGATTAAGGTGATTGCATGGCTGGTTACTCATAGGGGGTTAATACTGTGATTTCCTTGAAAAGAAATGTCCTCGTTTATCTCTTCTTCTTGGTCTGTGACGTGTTGGAGGGTAATAGAAGTATTGACCACTTGTTCTAACACCGATATCCCAAGATTCTGTGTTTTTTAAAAAGATGCAGGGGGATATAATTGAAAACCCAATTGGTTTTTATCTAGTCAAAGTCAGCAATGTGGTTTTGGAAATTTCTTGGGTTATTTCGACCTGAAGGAATTTCTAAATCTTTCGAAGCAACAGAACGATTGCTTGGCGTATCATGGAAGATGGCAAAGCAGTAGCTTCTTTGTGTCCTTGACATTAAATCAGTTAATGGAATTCCTTTTATCTTACTTATCTCAGTGGGAAGAATTTGATGTAGTCTTGATTCTGACTTTTTTCTTATATTTTAAAAGCATTCCCTGTTCTCTTGATGTATGTATTTTATTATTGTGATTAATAAAATAATGTTCTAATAACAGCAATACTTTTCATTTCATTATGATGCTCTAAGTAAGCTGGTCTTGTCTTTGCCACTGTCATTCAATTCATTTTCTTCTTCCAAATTTTTGTTGCATTAAACTTGTTTATATCAAATGTATGATATTGTTTTCCCATTACCTTTTTCCTCTGCTTTGCTGCATCCTCTTTCTTCCATTGTTGTTGTTCATCACCTGCCTTTTGCCCTCACTCCCGTTTCCTTTTTTTGTCCTCCTCATTTCGTGCTTGGATATTCCTAAGTACTTCGTAAATGGACAGGCTTGCGCTTGAGTAAATTATTTCTTAGTTTCTGTTCTCATACTTTTTGCACGATGTCCCTGGGGGCAATTTTTATTTTATTATACTATATGCTAATCTGTAATGTGATTAATATTTTAGGTGGAATAAACTTGTTCAGAAACCTTTTGAGGAGGGTGATGAGAGGGGTTTAAAGCTGGTCCAATCAATCTTAAAGCCAATCATGTTACGACGAACAAAGTTTAGCACGGATAGGGAAGGCAGGTGGGAATAATAAGCTCACTACATATCTGGTTCTTTTGGCATTATCTGCATGTTACTTGTGGTGTTATTACTACTGTCTTTACTTTCAACTTTGTTGAGCTGCAGGCCGATTTTAGTTCTTCCACCTGCAGATATTCAAGTTGTATATTGTGATCTTACAGAAGCAGAGAAGGACTTCTATGAGGCCTTGTTTAATAGATCAAAGGTGGGCCTTGTTTAAAGATAAATTGCGTCCAATCTTAATATATTCTGTTGGTACTTGTGTCATTTCAATAATGTTTTGATTTCCAAATCTTCAGGTAAAATTTAATCAATTTGTTGAGCAAGGCAGGGTTCTTCACAACTATGCCTCTATTTTGGAACTTCTCTTACGTCTTCGTCAATGCTGTGATCACCCATTTCTTGTTATGAGGTTGGGATATTTCTCTTGTTCTCCAGCAATTTCTATCGATTAATCCATATATTTGTGTTTATCTAGCTGTCTACCTATCCATGCATTTAAATGTGTTATTAGTTAATTTATGCGAAAATTTTGAATATTGAAATACTGTGCTTATGATGGAAACAATTCTCTCTCCTGAGGGTTGTATTCATCACACAAGTACGGAATGGACTGGTATTGACCTTATCGTATCTCAAATTGATGGTAGAGTCTGTTTTGGTACGTAACTGTGTTTCTTCAAATAAAGTGAATTCTACGGTGGCACTGAATCATAGCAAAAGATATATCTTTTTCCCATTTCTTGGATCACGGTTTGAAGATTTCAATTGAACACTGGAAAAAAATTTCTGTATAATAACCATGTTGTGTTAGTCTCAGAAAATGCTGGTCTGGACATATTTGGACTCAAGAGAGTAATACCTTGTCAAAACTTCATGAATCTTGTTTTTGCAATATAAAGCATCTAATCAGTTACTTTCTGGATGTTGTCCTGTTACATTGGATTATAATCTAGATTTTGAGTAAGTGGTTGAATTATATTTATGCTTGAGTGCTGACGCACCTCTATGCAAATGTAAGGTTTCAGGTATTCATTACTTACTTTTAAATTAGGATTTGTCGGTGATGTGCTTTTTGTGCTTCTTCTTGTGTCCAGTCGAGGTGATACTCAAGAATTCTCTGATCTCAATAAACTTTCAAGACGTTTTCTTAAGGGTGGTCTGGACAGTAAGGATGGCCAGGGGAAGGATACGCTATCACGTGCGTATGTTCAGGGGGTTGTGGATGAGTTGCGGAAAGGGGAACAGGGAGAGTGCCCTATTTGCCTAGAAGCTTTTGAAGATGCAGTATTGACTCCATGTGCTCATCGATTATGTAGAGAGTGCCTATTGGCAAGTTGGAAAAGTCCTACGTCAGGTCTTTGTCCTGTTTGTAGGTAACATGTTTTCTTGTGTTCTCAACAATTAGCATCACACATTTTCCCAGCTGAAAAATACGAAACTGCAAAACTGAAGAGAAGATATCAATATGGTTAAGCAACAGATTAAGAAAATCAGAAATAGCAATTCACTAGCGATGACATTTTACTAGATGCACTAATGCCTGTCGTTTCTTGTTTCAGAAAAACCATTAGCAAGCAGGAGCTCATAACGGCACCAACTGAAAGTCGCTTTCAGATTGACGTGGAGAAAAGTTGGGTGGAATCATCAAAAGTTTCTGCTCTTATGTGTGAACTAAAAAATCTCCAAACCACAAGCTCCAAAAGCATTATTTTCAGTCAATGGACTGCATTTTTGGATCTATTGCAGATTCCTCTTTCTCGGTATAATCTTTTCTTATCCGTTTTGGAACTTATATTTTTCTTGTTTTTGGATGATCTCTTTGGGTTGCGAAGGGTGATGCATTTTCCTATAGCTCAGGAATTACAGCTATGGCGACTCTTTGATACTTTTAAGGGGGAAGACATTCTGGGCTGGGGTGAATGATGCATTCAAACCTAAATTGTATAATGCTTTTTCCAAATCAAAATGGTGCCTCTCTCTCTCTCTCCTCTTTTTTTGGTCTTTTGAGAGGAGAAGGGGTAATGAATTCTTGATGTATATTGACAATGCATTTGATAATTTCCATTTAACAGATCTCGTTACTAGCTCTGTCATTGTCTATATCTAAGAAGCATGCTTACACTTCACAGGCTTGTGCTTTATCATTTCTACCCTGGTTAGATAATTACTGGAGTAATTTTTTATCTCTTCATCTGTTTCCAGGAGCAACATTCCTTTCCTCCGTCTTGATGGGACTCTAAACCAACAACAGCGTGAGAAAGTAATAAAACAATTCTCAGAAGAGGATAACATCATGGTTTGTCTTTGTAGTCTTTTGGTTCTAAAGAAAAGATGTAGAAAGAAGATAACTATAGAGGCTTGATTTTCTTACAAGTTCTCCTTGTTATATAGGTGTTGCTCATGTCACTAAAGGCCGGTGGGGTTGGTATTAATCTAACAGCAGCATCTAATGCTTTTGTCATGGTAAGGCACTTCATGTTTTAACAATCCCATGCATGATCTATGTTCTCTTTTTTGTTATGGACAATATATGATGGTTCAGGGATTTCTCTTGTAAGCTATTTACAAGATTTTTCTGGTTTTATTTGTGGGATGATTTGCATTCAAGATTGAAATTTGTTAGAAGTGTTCGACTTTTCTGGTCTAGCTGAATTACAACCGGTGAAAATGTTGTGTATAGATACGAGAAAATTTTTGGATAATCAGATGCTGAGGCCCAGCTGACAGAACTGTTACCTAGATACTTGGGTTTCATCCTCACTGCCCCAATCCCTGTACTTAAAAAAGTGTACTGAAAAAAGTGAAAGTAATCTAAACCCTGTTCTTTGAGCTCCTTGGAAGTTAGGCTGGGTCTGTGATTTTTTTAATACCTATGATCTTAACCAATGTGATCTTCAAGTAAATCTTATAAATTTTCCAACAATCCTTATCTTGGAAATCTAGTAGAAAACAAAATGGAAGAACGAGGGGAAGGAACAGGGGCAATCTTGCTTCTCTTTTGCTTACACTCTTTTCTCCACATAGGGATGTAATTCTATCATTAAATACCCCGTTTGATTTTGTAGTAGATATTTTCCTGTTTTATCATATATTAGGTGGTCAGACTCTTCTAATTCTATATGTTCTCTGCATTCATATAGTTGGAAAATGATTTACAAACTAAGAATTCTTGCAAAGCTTTTATTAGTTGATATGTCACCCGCAAAAATTGCAGCTGTGGATTAGTGACTTGTTAATTGGTGTTTTTTTTACGAGTTTTCATTGTGCAACTGTTACTGATTTTGCAGCATGCTCATTGGTTAATACCTGAGATATTCTATCTTTGTAGGATCCGTGGTGGAATCCAGCAGTAGAGGAACAAGCAGTTATGCGTATTCATCGGATTGGACAAACTAAGAGAGTGATGATCAAACGGTTTATTGTGAAGGTATGCTTATTTTATCAGTCTATCTTTTTATGGTGGCAACAGATATTCATCTGAAGCTTCTTGTATTGCAGGGCACAGTAGAAGAAAGGATGGAAGCAGTTCAAGCAAGGAAGCAGCGGATGATATCTGGGGCTTTAACTGACCAAGAAGTTCGAACTGCACGCATAGAAGAACTAAAAATGCTCTTTACTTAGACCAGACGGACAATGTACTCGTTCTAACTTATCAAATCCCCAAGATCCTTGCTTTTTTTTTTCTAGGATCATCTCACAGTACATGTATTAGTCTGCTGAATTAATCAGAAAGCATTTTGAAGAGCTTCTTGATAAGGGATTCTTCTGATAAGGTATCTATTGCCAAGGGAGTGAGTTCTTTTTGTAGTTGACTCATTTAAAGGTGCCTTTGGCGAGAAACTGAAGATTGGGTGGCAGGCAGGTGGATAGAAGAATGGTTAGTGATGTTGAAGTTGCTTATTTCTGGTTAACTTACCTGTACTGTATATATTTTAAACGATTGAAATATAATGATGAATTCAGAGTTCTTTTTCAAGTTTTCAACTAATATCTATGTGGATTGTGAGTATACTTTAATTGTGTGATTGAAATCTAAAAACATTATAACTAACGTTAATCTCATATAATAAAAATAACACAATGAACCTGACCAAAATTTTAACAAGTTACATAGTGTTTTATCTTAAAAATGTATATAACACAAATAAGTATTCAAGTAACCAACGAGTTTCATTCCAAGTTCTCAAATAATTTGCATTCAAAGTATCTATGATTCTATATCGCTATTTACATTATATATGAACATGCTTGAATATGATTTCGTGATGTAATTGTTGTGAGACGCTTTAGTTTCATTTTTATTAGCAACCTTTTTTTTTACCATCGTGCCCTTGTTTGGTTCAGTCGGAAAAGGTAAATTAAAGTTAAAAATTAATTGTAGTCGTATTTTACTAGTTTCTAACTTTTCAATTAACTTTTTAGAAAAAATCACTAAAAATTTAATTTGTATCTAAATCAAACAGGCTAAATCTCCAGTCGCTTCCTCTTTGATCTACTTCTAATCCGTAGACATCAATTTTTCCGTAATCGGGAAACATTTTTTATTAAACTGCGTTTTATTCCAACTTTCCGTATGACCGACAAAATTATCAACCACCTTGGGCTCATTTACCTTCATTTATAAACACTTTACCAATATTGTGTAAATTTGACAAGAAGGAGGGAGTAGGATGAGTCTAGATAAGGAAGAAGGCGCCGTCTCACGGCGGCGATTATCGTGTACCAAACACTTCGACGCCCTCTGGTTTTGCTATTGTACGCCGCAATCTTCCTCCTTCTCCTTTCGAGTTTTCATTATTACTTAATTAAATTGCTTATAATTCTTAGTTTTACCATGCGACCGCAATTTCAATTGATTCTTGTGATCAAATAAATTGACTTTACTTGTATCTGTTGGAGGATTTATTCATGATACGGTTTGATGGAAATTGCGGGTCCAATTCAAAGTTTAGAGCTTTTTCTTCACAACTGTCGTGAACAGATCAATGAGTTTAGAGGATTTACTTATGATATCTGCTATCCGTTTTATAATCGTCAAATTAATGGACTATCATGTTTTGGCAGCCCCAGTCCATCAGATGCAGCAATACTATCGGCTTGGTAATCTTGACAATTGTTCTGGAAAGTGGACCGCGCTTGTTGATTGTTTGAGTCTCAAAACGAAAAGATCTTCTGAATTAGAGGTTTGTCTCGAACTTGCAGGCAGAACTTTGCTTCATTGTTGGATACTTGATGCATTACCTTAGCATAAGAAATCTAGGGTTCGCAAATTATTATAAAGGATAAAATTGCAGCTTTTATGAATAAACTCTTGAGTATAGAAAAAGATCTACACTACTACAATTGACTGAGTAATGATAAGTTTGATTAGTTGAAATGGAATGTAAAATTGATTGGATTGATCTATAATAAAATGTGCAGACCCCAAAAGTCATATGGTGTTCTGTTTGACTGCATCTGATATTCATGCTATTGGAGAGACCTAAAATGTCTGTAACTATTATCTTTACTCCGCTCTCTGATCTTTCTTCTTGTTTTGTAAGTGAAGTTCTTCCTCTGTAATGTTCAGGATAGCCAATCTTTTATTGTCAATATAAAGGCATTCTGTTGATGCAACAACATATATTTCTATACAAAGCTGAAATAAAACTCCAACAGAAATAAATAAGCAATTGAAAGTGTCATTGCTTGATTCAGTAATATACGGGGAGAATGTTCTAGAGTAACAAACACAAGATATAATTCTAAGAAACCTGTTATTATGTTACCTTTGCAATGTAGCGTAGCACTACACGAGATACCAAAATCTTTTTTAACGCAACTTCTGCATATGGAAGCATATCACAGAGATGGACTTTACGTCTTTATCATATGAACCTTCCAAGATGTAAAAGGTGTGACATGTAGGATATTCTTAAAACCGATCTGTCTAGAGTACAACTATCTGTGCTGTTTACCATTGCAATATGCAACCCCCCCCCCCCCCCCCTTCTCCCCCAGCCCCCAACATTCAGTTATCATCATATTCATAGGAAAGTTTTCTGGGAAATACTGCTTTTTGCTCCCTACAAGATTGTCATGTGTTCGTTGGAGAATTTTTTTTTACTTTAATATATTCTCAGTGTCCCTTTGTTTTTTTTATGCTCTTCTCATGTTACAAGTGCTTGTTTAGTTGCTACCAGTTACAAGGTTAAATCAAGGAATAGGGTTTTGCTAGTATCTTCAATCTACTTCTTTTTACTCCCCATTAAGTATCAAACATGGCTTTGGATGCTGGTACTTGAATATATTTGTTGTTACACAGCACAACAAAATCACTTCGACTTTGTTTAGAAGTTTGTCAATTAAATGTCAGCATTTTGAGAGTCTCTCTTCATTTGTCAAGACAGCCTTCAGTATCACAATTTCTTCATCTTTTTCTTAATGCTCTGAGTTGGAATAACAATTAATTCTTTTGATTGCAGGAAATTCTAGAGACTCGAGAGAAAGCCAAGCCTCATATATGGTCTTTTCGGTCCCCAGAAGAAGCAGCGTCTCATTGGAAAGAGCTCTTTGAAAAATTAGATGGGCAGGAATGAGAACTTTTGAAGCAAGAAATTGATCATTGATCCTCCCCATGTTCATTCCATTTGCATTTTACTTTTATAGCAAGAAAACGATTTTTTACTCATGTAGAAGAAAAAGTATGGTTTTCGCTTGGGTAGTGGATTTTTTCTCATTCAATTCTTTGGTTCATCTTTTCAACATAATCAATCAAACATGAAAAGAAAATTTAGTAACAAAATACATACTGTTGGATATATAACAGTGAAAGGGTTGGATATATAACAGTGAAAGGGTTGTTTTGAAATAAACAAACAAAATGGCAAGTTTAATCCACATGAGTATAATTAAACACAACAATATATAGAAAGAATTTTACGGTATAAAAACCACGAAGAAACAAGAAATTAAGAAGAAAACAGAAAAGTCGAGGTAAGTGATTACACTTTCTCCTTAAGATAATATTGTTCTGCAATGGTGCTCACGGATTACGACATTTGTTTTTCAAAATACAACGAATACGATTTGTGGTAAAAGTACTTCAAATCACAAGTTCATATAAATTTTTTGACAGAATTACCCTCTCTAGAAGGAAGAAGTTTTGAATGATTTTGTAAGAGATTTAATGCAATGCAAAAGATATATTGGATGCTTTATGGACATCTAAAGGGTCTTATATATAGAAGATGATGGGTTGTTGGTGAAGTGTTGTGTTTCAAATCTTGCAACTTTACAAATAAAAAGATTACTTGCTGTGGTTAGTTCGTCGTTGACCTTCTCGCTCGAGCTAGTGTCAAAATATTAACAAAATTTTTTCACCCACTTGTCGCTAGCCTGTTGCTCGAGCGATAGCCCCTTCGCGATAGGCGATCGACGAAGTTAAGCAATTTTTCAGGCCAGTTTGCCTCTATTGGATCGCAATTTTTCATTCATCCGAAATTGATTTTAAGATTTCAAATACACCACGATGATCTATTTGACGAGTTAGTCTATTTACATTTATAATATGACTATCGAATCAAGTCCGAATATTTGGTCAAAATTGACACAAAAGTCACTTTTTCACATTTTTTATTTTAACACTTAACCAATTTTTTTCAATTTTAAAACCAATTTCCAACCCGTACTCTCTCTCTCTCTCTCTCTCTCTCTCAATGTAGACGGTCGTTATCTAAGTTGTATTCTTATAAAGGTCAACCGTGTTAAAAAGATAACATGGAATATTTTGATTCACGAAGCTGCCACATTATCAAGACTAGATAATTTCTATAGTGCATGACTTGAAATGGCAACATTTGAGTTTTACTCGAATTCAAATATTTTTTTTACGAGTAGATGTTATTAATCACTAATGGAGTTCTTCACCACTTTAGGTGGAAGTATGTACTTCTCAAATAGGGATTTTTTCTTTCGATCGTGTTTTGATTTTTGTCGAAATGAACTTGGGAAAATAGAATATTATTTTATTTATAAAACTACTCCAATCAAGAATATATAGGACTAATAAAATACAATATTGACAATGTTGTAAAAGGAAAGTTTATTAGGGTTTGTAGTGAATGACAATTACACCCCTGTAGCCCTAGAAATTATTACCATTGTATCCCTGATTCTTACCTATAAATATAGGACTTTGGTCATTAATAAAATACACACAAGTCTATTGACTTAATTCTCTCTTCTTCTTCTTCTCTATTTCATAACACGTTATCAGCACGAAAGCTCAATTCTTTAAAGTGTAGAGAAGGTAGTTATTTTTTTTTACATAATCATCTATCATGTATACCAAAATTAATTTGGTAATACGTGACTTTACATATTTATCAGATAATATTTGTTGGAATGCGACGATTATTGTATGTCAATTGGGATTGTAATTGAGCATTCAGTTGCGCATGTCCATACACAAAATGGTTTGGCAGAGTCGTTTATTAAACGCTTACAACTTATTGCTAGACCATTACTTATGAAAACAAAGCTACCAACTTCTGTTTGGGGACATGTCATATTACATGCTGCATCATTGGTTCGTGTTAGACCAACTGCCTATTATCAATATTCACCCTTACAACTTGCATTTGGTCATGAACCTGATATTTCTCACCTAAGGATTTTTGGTTGTGCTGTCCAAGTCCCTATTTCACCCCCACAACGTACTAAAATGGGTCCCCAACGAAGACTTGGGATTTATGTGGGTTTTGATTCACCATCCATTATTAGGTATCTGGAACCTTTAACGGGTGATTTATTTACTGCACGTTTTGCAGACTGTCATTTTGATGAAATGATTTTCCCAACTTTGGGAGGGAAAAATCATTCATTTGCAAAGAGTTGCAAATCAATTACCCGATGTATTTGTTGATACGAAAAGAGTGACAAAATCATATATACCAGCAGAAAATATTCCAGCAAAAATTGATGTCCCTGCAGGACAATCTACTGTAGCAAACGAATCTAATATACGCCAGAAGCGTGGTCGATCAGTTGGTTCAAAAGACTCTGTACCTCGAAAAAGAAAAGTACAAGAGAAAAATCAACCAAAAATTTCGGAAGAAGTAACATTAGAAAAGATTGATCAATCAAATATTGAAAATATGGTTCTTGAAGAATCACAAGTGTCCGAAAATAATGAGATTTCAATAAATTATATGTTATCTCATAAATTATGGGAACGGAAAAATGTTGTTATAGACAATATTTTCGCCTTTAATGTGGCTCTTGATATTATGCAAAATGAGGATCCTGAACCACAGTCAGTTAAAGACTGTCAAAATAGAAATGATTGGCCAAAATGGAAAGAAGCCATACAGGCGGAATTGAATTCTTTAGAAAAACGAAAAGTGTTTGGACCTGTAGTTCGAACACCTAAAAATGTAATCCCTGTAGGATACAAATGGGTTTTTGTACGAAAGAGAAATGAAAATAATGAAATTACAAGATACAAAGCCCGACTGGTAGCTCAAGGTTTCTCACAAAGACCAGGAATTGACTACGAGGAAACATATTCTCCCGTAATGGACACATCACTTTTAGATTTTTGATTAGTTTGACTGTGTCACAAAAACTTGATATGCGCCTTATGGATGTAGTAACTGCATATTTATATGGTTCACTTGATAGTGACATATATATGAAAGTCCCTGAAGGACTTAAAGTGCCAGAAACAAACAATACATGTCCGAGAACCATGTTCTCAATTAAATTGCAAAGATCATTATATGGATTGAAACAATCCGGACGCATGTGGTATAATCGTCTTAACGAATATTTGTTGAAGGAGGGTTATAAAAATAACGATGTCTGCCCATGTGTTTTCATAAAGAAAACAAATATTGGATTTGCAATTGTCGCAGTTTATGTTGATGATCTAAACTTAATTGGAACTCCTGAAGAGCTCAACAAAACTGCTAATTATTTGAAAAATGAATTTGAGATGAAGGATTTAGGAAAAACCAAATTTTGTCTCGGGTTGCAAATCGAACACTTCCCAGAAGGATTGTTTGTTCATCAATCTACATATACAGAAAAAGTTTTAAAATGATTTTATATGGATAATGCACATCCATTGGCATCACCTATGATTGTTCGATCACTTGATGTGAAAAAAAGACCCATTTCGCCCACTTGAAGATGGAGAAAAGGTTCTTGGTCCTGAAGTACCATATCTTAGTGCAATTGGAGCATTAACATATCTTGCAAATTGCACTCGACCCGATATAGCTTTTTCTGTAAATCTCCTTGTAAGATATAGCTCTACACCAAGTCAAAGACATTGGAATGGTGTTAAACACATTTTTCGTTACCTAAAGGGTACGATTGATTTGAGATTATTTTACTCCCAAAAGTCGGGATCTACTTTAGTGGGATATGCAGATGCAGGTTATCTATCTGACCCACATAAAGTTAAATCACAAACAGGATATGTGTTTACAAGGGGAGGAACAGCTATATCATGGAGATCTGTGAAGCAATCCTTGACAGCAACATCCTCAAATCATTCTGAAATTATTGCAATCCATGAAGTAGGACGAGAATGTGTATGGTTGAGGAACATGACCCATCATATCCAAGTATCATGTGGGTTAACTTCAACAAAAGATAGTCCAACAATTTTGTATGAAGATAATGCAGCTTGTATTGCACAACTCAAAGGAGGCTATATAAAAGGCGACAGGACGAAGCATATTTCTCCAAAATTCTTTCATACACACGAACTTCAGAAGAATGGTGACATCGATGTTCAACAAATTCCCTCAAGTGACAATTTGGCCGATTTATTCACAAAAGCACTGCTAACATCTACATTCAAGAAGTTAGTCAATGGGATTGGAATGCATCGACTCAAAGATTTTTAGTGATCAACATCAGGGGGAGTAGCTGTACTCTTTTTCCTTCGCATATGTTTTATCCCACTGGGTTTTCCTAGCAAGGTTTTAATGAGGCAGCATTTATTTTTAATACTCCAAAATAACTGTACTCTTTTTCCTTCGTTTCATTTTTTTTGTCCTATTAGGTTTTTATCAAACAAGGTTTTAACGAGGCAGATATTTTGTAATGTGTCATTCAAGGGGGAGTGTTGTAAAAAGAAAGTTTATTAGGGTTTGTAGTGAATGACAATTACACCCCTGTAGCCCTAGAAATTATTACCATTGTATCCCTGATTCTTACCTATAAATATAGGGCTTTGGTCATTAATAAAATACACACAAGTCTATTGACTTAATTCTCTCTTCTTCTTCTTCTCTATTTCATAACAGACAATGATTTTATAGGTAAAAGAATTAAATATGATTTCGTTTCCATTTATTTTGCGGAAAATGAAATTTTCTATTTAATATTGTATTTTATTTATAGTTCATATTTTCCTTCTTTATTTCGTTTTTAAATCTTGAAAGATAATAAAAAAAATTACCCTAATTAGTCTATTTTAAAATCCAATATCCTTGGTTCGAGAAAAAAAAACTTGTGCGAACTGTCATATATGTACACGTGTTAGGATTGTTCATTCAAATCACGACACCTCGAATGATCGGTGTGTTTTGAGTGAACAATTATACCACGTTTGTATATAAAATTGTCCACTTAATTAAAAACATACAAATTTTTTTTTGAAGGATATTATTTATTGAAAAATGCTATTTTACTCACTTGATTGACATTCTCCTTACATAAGTGTGTGCATCTCGTGTGATTTAAATAATATTTCTCCACTAATATGAGAGGGGGTGTATAGCATGACTCTGATTTATTTGAGATGTAAATATAACCGTCCACCTAAAAAAGAGGAAAATAATAAAGATTCTGAGGGGTATTTTGGAATATCAGGAGACTCCTTCCTCATAAAACACGTACATACAGCCGTTTCAGCCATCATTATGTTGGACTAGAATTTCAGTTCTAAAACCTCAAAATCTTCCAATTTTGTTCTTCGGCAAAACCAAAAAATAGTTCTCTGAAAAAAATAAAAAAAAAATCTCTTGCCTTCGGTGGTAAACGATCTTCTTTTCGATACATAGAGAGAGAGATATCTGTATATATATGCATGCATGACTTCTCGATTATAAAGCTTTGATTTTTGCCCAATTTTTTTATTAACCGGCTGAATTTTCTTATTGTTCAGAGTGCGGCATTCTCATGGAAGAACAAAACAATCAAAGCATTTTGACACATGTGATGGCAGGGACGGCAGAGCAGGTAGCGGTTACGGCCATTGGCACGGAAGAATATTTGAACAATGGTGGCAATGGAGAACCGGGTGAGTCGGCGGTGAGTGTTACAGGCGGTTCTGTAGTGGACTTACCGGCCAAAAGAAAAAGAGGAAGGCCCAAAAAGCAGCTACCGGAATTGAAGCAAGAATTCTTGATTTCACCGGAGTTTTCTGCCCCATCAAAACGGGGTAGGGGCCGTCCGAAGGGTTCCGGCAAGTGGCAAACGTTGGCGGCTTCTTTAGGTAAATTTTTATCTAATCGATCAATTTAGTATAATTTTTGCCTTTGGGCACATGCATGGACATAAATTTGTGATTTGCTATTATCAGTATTATTTTTATTAATTGGTTATGAATTGTACTGTGCAATAAAATTGGTAGTTTTTTTTATAATACCTTGTTACTTGTTATTGTCTAATTTGTTTCTTTAATTGGATATTCATTGTATTTTATTAGATTATTTTTCATTTGTTTGTTTATTGACATTGACTACCATAGACAATGCTGATGATAATTTGCAACGATGATTTTGCATAGAGAGTCTATAAGTGTCTTTTTTTTTTAAGTACTCAGACAAGCGGTGAAAAGTACCAATCTTGAGTATGGTAGGGGCACGGGGAAGTTTCGATAGAGTGATAAACTACATTGGAAGAACTTTCATAAGTGTTTTATAAGTACACAAACAAGCAGTGAAAATGCCAATCTTGAGTATGGTAGGGGCACCGGGAATTTTCGATAGAGTGATGAACTGCATTGGAAGAACTTCCATAAGTGTCTATTTAAGTACGCACACAAGCAATGAAAATGCCAATCTTGAGTACGATAGGGGCATGGGGAATTTTCGATAGAGTGATGAACTGCATTGGAAGAACTTCCATAAGTGTCTTTTTAATTACGCACACAAGTGGTGAAAAATACAAATCTTGAATACGGTAGGGGCACAGGGAATTTTTGAAAGAGTGATGAATTGCATTGGAAGAACTTCCGTGCATTTGTTGTGCAAAAGTGGCTTATTCATGAAGATTATTTACAGTTATTATGACTTGGCTGCGGATAACTGCTTTTTGGGGTTTTTTCGATTGTGTTATTATTTAGATGTTTGTTTCTAGGATGCACGTATAGATTGGTTAATTATTTACTTTTTGGGATAGATTTTCATAATTCTGTATAACAGATTAATTCTAAAAAGTTATTGGGATTTTATAAAAATGATTAAATATTCCATGTCGTGTCATTCTTGTAAAGTTTTTATTCATATAAAAACATTTGATCGAGTATAAAGCATATGTAAGTGACATTTTAAATGCGCCAACAGTCCGGAAAATACCAATCTTGAGTAGGTTAGGGGCACACTGAGTTTTCAATAGTGTAGTGAATTGCATGGGAAATTTTTTTCTTTTGTGCATTTGTTGTGCTAAAGTGGCTTATTCATGAAGATTATTGTTTCCTATGCTGATGGAGATTACAATGATGGTGAAAAGGAAATCAGCCCTTTTTGAGCACATGAGACATCATTATTTTTTCATTGTATATTATATTCGATTCATTATCCTTCTAATACTCGAGAATGAAAATTGCTGAAGACATTCTACCTATCATCGAGTCAATGCTGTCTCTTAATTGCAAATACAATCCTCCTCCAACTTGCATCAACTTTAACATTCAGAAATTTTTTGATTTAATGTGATCTCTTTGGAAAGAAATTCTTGTTTCAACAGAAGGAAAAAGCGGAACTTTTCTGAATAATTATCATCTTTGCCAATTCTGTTTCTATGGATTTGTATGATCAAAGAAGAAATTCAAATCGTAAACTTAGTTGAAGATGACTTGGTTTCAGTTAGTCTTTTACAGATATTTATGTACCTAGACAGTCTAATTAACACAACAATACAATACTTTTTAATTCTAACACACAATTCACCTAGACCATTATTTTTTGTTGATTAAGGTGTTATAATGAGAAAATGTGAAGTTTTATAAACTGGACAACCAGAAACTCAATAACACAAAAGCACATTAAACAGGCTTTGGATTATCGTGCTTTCAAACCAGCACTTTCAAAGGTTGTTAATTAGGAGTTGCTGTCTCACATTCTCAACCTTTTTTTTAATGAAGGAGGGGCAGCTGTAGACACTGCTGGAAGTGACTTCATTCCTCATGTGGTTACTATTCAAACAGGCGAGGTAAAGTTTCTCAGAAGCAAGAGCTTATTACTCACTTGTGAAAGTATCTTTTTCATCCCTTTGCGCATTTTTTCAATAGTAATTGTCATGAATAAACACCGTCTTTTATTCTGCAGAATATCTCTCAACATATCTGGTCATTTTCTCAAAGGACTTCTGCGTCAACTTTCATTATTTCAGCTTCTGGCACTGTCTCCATTGCAGAAATTTGTCATTCTAGTTCTTTTGATGGCATCATAAGATATGAGGTATGATACTATATATACATTTATTTTTTCTATTTATCTTTTGACGTTATGTTTCTGCTGATGAACTCGGGCCATATAAAATTACCAAGGACTCTTTATTCCAACTATATATATTTAATCTGTGTAGCCACACAGAAGCATCACAGATTTGAGTTTGCTTCATTCTCTAAGAAGGTTCTCTCTTTTATTTCACTTGCCCCAGACTTTTTTCCTCTTTTCATTTTACCTGCTATGTAATGTGTATTACAAATTCATCCGATGAGGACCCTCTAATTCCCATTATATATGAGGATATAATTTCCACAGACAAACCACAGTTTCTCTATTTTTGATAAGGTCAGTTTTGGTGGTTTATGCTAGCAACTATAATGTATTCTTTTTATTTGTTTTATTGATGGGATTTTCAGTTCTATTAAAAGTAGGGTACTAGTTTTCTTTATTTTTAGGATATTTTATTGAAACTCTCAAGCTTCTAAGCTTTTCTGCTGCTGTACCAAATTGATATTGGTTTACCTATGCGCAATAATCTACTTTGGCATGATAGAGTGTTCCAAGTTCCAATACTTAAACATAATAACATCCTTCTTTAGAAACATGACGCCCATTGTTGGATGAAGTAAGAAACAACTGTTATCATGGACTTATCGAAGATCTAAGCAGGATATGTAAAGAAGCACATTGCTTTCAATATACGATGAGTTTATTAATCTTCAATTAACATTTCCAATTTGAATTTTGACAAGATTTTTAGAACTTGATGCACCATCAACAAAGTATGAAAGAGCATGATAGATTGAGTGAGCACTGAGAATATGGTGTTCAAATCATTAGCGAAAGCTTTAAACTTGAAAACCGAAAAAACACCCTTTACAGCATAAGCTTGTGTGGATTATAAAAGTGAACAGAGGTTGGGGTATGCAAAATTTCACTTTCTAATTAAAAGCACTAAAAAGATGAGGTCATATTAATGTGGTAGACTTACATAGGGAGAGATAACATGTATATGTTTTGGTGATATGGTAAGAAGATTGTTTTGTTGCCTCCTAAGAAGCAATTTGAGAATCTTAGAGTAAAACAAAGTGGGAGAGATTTATGAGGCAGATACTGAAACTGAAAATATGTTCAAGATGAGCACGATGCTATCGATTGACACTCCAATTGAGGTAGAAAAGCGTGTTGTGACTGACTTGAAGAGGCTTCCATTCATAAGAGATGCAATTCTTGCTTTTTTGGTTCTATATATTGTCATGAGTTTTTATTTTATTTTTAGTTGTTTTAAATTCAAAAGTTCACTATAAAAATCAAAAGTTTTCGTGGACCACCTTGTTCTTCTTGGAGCCAGAAGTAATCTTCATGCTGTCAAGGATCATTTTTCTCAGCTTATTTTCTGTGTTCCTCAAGGAGAGTACAGTTGAAATGAAAAGCATCTTTGAACCCATTATAAGCTTGTTGGTCTTGAAACCAAAAGATGTCATTAACTTGTCAAGGATCTTTTTACTAGAATTGTTTAGCCCTAATCTCGAAGCAGTTTTTATAAAGAAAAGGCAACTGCAAATATAACATCTTTTTATTATTATTTCTGTGGTGCACGAATACTGCATATACTAAACACAAGATGTGCACACCACTTAGAATCCACTGTTTTTATGGCCCGTGGAGACTCAAAAATTAAAAGAGAACTGTTAATTCCAATTGTTCGGTCCTTTTTTCTTTTTTTTTTTCCGGCACAAGAGAGAAATTAGTCATGACATTCATTTATCATGCTTGAGGTTTTTAAGAGGAAAGCTGGAAGGATAAGTTGGATAACTTGTTTCTCTTGAGCAAAGTGTTCTAGTTCTTCAAAGAGCTGGAAAACCACCAAGTCTTTATTATCACTTACAGAATAGTGTGGAATTGAATCCATTGTTAGGAGTGTTGGGTATTACATAGCACTTGGAGCTTGGCCACTGGCTCGAAACTTTTTCTCTATTCCTTCTTACCCTGAAAAAGCTCGATCAACAGTTATGACAGAACACATTTTGGAGGAAATAGTCGTGATAGTCCTTATGTTTTAACCCATGAGAATAAATATGATAGAACAAATTAAGATCTTCTTGTTTAAGCGCTAATGATATGTGGATGCTACTGCTATGTATCTATGACCAGTAAGTAGCAATGAAAGAAACGGCAGCACGTTGTTTAAAGTGAAGAGCTTCTGAATGGCAGCATAAACTCTTTGCTTATTCTGCATGTCACCTTTTCACATATTTCGCCAAGGGTTTGCATTAACTTCTATTTGTATCTCATTCTTCTTTTCTTTTAGGGCCGATTCGAGATTGTAACTCTAACGGGATCATATACATATAATGAAATGGGGGGTGTGCGCCGCAAAGTTGCCCTTTTGAGTGTTCAGTTAGCTACTCCTGAAGGGCGTCTTTTTGGTGGCCGTGTAGCAGGTCTACTAATCGCTGCTGGGCCGACTCAAGTAAGCTTCAGTTCTTGTCATAAAGAATTTCAGTTGTTAATTTTGGTTTTTTGTTGGCCCTAATAATGTGCTAATAGAACTTTTATGAAACAATACTTGTGTGCAATTACCTTTTGATGATTCTGTTTAAGATTCATGTAATTCTCTTTGATTTCCCAGCTTGAGATTTATGTAGAGGTTTTGTCTCTTTATTTTTATAGCTCGTAATAGCAGCTTTCAAGCAAAACATGGGGGAGAAACTGAAGAGTAGGTATCTCGTTGAACCTCCAAGGCCTAATAATGGTGTAGCAGCAACAACACTACCTATAGAAAACAACAAATTATTCAATTCTGAAGAGAACCATATCACAACTACTCCGGCCCCCGCGCCAATAATTGATGCAGCAGATAACATCATGAACGGTCCCGACCCAAATCATACTTCAATTCAGCCTTTTGATTGGAACTCCACGCGACCCTCTGAGCTCGCCTCTGAACATGTCATGTCAGACATTGATGCTGGTTCTACTCTTGCACGAATAGTCTCTCCGCATGAACAACTTCCTCGCCCCCCATCCCCTTACATCCCCCTTCCACCATCTTTGTAAGAACTCCAAGAGCAATCTTATTTCTCTTCACATTTAAAGATTTGGTAGTAGACTAGTGAATTAGGAGTTTTCTTCATTAGCTTCTTGAGCTGCAAATATTGGCTACATTTTCATGCTATATAGTGTTTTTATCATTATAGTCTTTATGCCTTGAATTGAACTTATCTGGAATGTTTGGTACGTTGGATTGAATTAGACTGCACTTGAATGGTGAAATAAGAAAATTGTTAAAATTTTATCATATAATGCCGTGTAAAAGTGCCTGTATGATCATACATTAGCAAATAATCGGTATGTTTTTGCATCAAGACTTATTTGTCTCACTGCAGCAACTGCAGCTATGACTCCTAATGTGGCGAAAACCACGGCTATTGTGACATTTAACCAGAAAAGAAGACCCTTCTTAGATGGTTTAAATGTTAGGTTGAAGAAAACAACTGGAAGGACGAAATCCAGTGGCATAAAACCAAAAGCTCCAATCATTGCATTGATGTCGCCGAAAAATGGAAGCATAGCTGAAATAGTTGTTGCTAAAATGACTGAGATTGACCTCGATATCACTCTTGGGACAACATTACGCAATGAGAATTCGCCACTTTTAGGGTCTGCAAATGTCCGTTCGAGCACCTCATTTGTGGGCTGCAAGTAGACCTGCACCAAGCACAACTGATATAAACAAAAATATAGGAAAATTCTAGATGCACAGAAATTTTTTAGCACCTGATTGGCTGTTTTAACCTTTTTGTGTTCCAAAATCCAATGAAATGTTGCCACGTGACATTCTGTAAATCCATCTATGCAATGTGCGTACATGTAGCATTGTTCGTGTTTATGTAGGATACTTACCACAGCAACAGCTGATAGCTGGAGAATAGTGAAAGCATTGGTCATGAGAATAAACCATTTTGGCACTAAAGGTTTGCCATCATCCATGAAATTGGTGAGAATTAGGCCATCAGCTTGATTGCCAAATGCCCAATACCCAGAAATGGCTACACTGAAGAAAGTAACTGTTACTACACCATAGCAAACACATAATCCCTTGAACATCTTCCCCTTAACCGGTGGAGCCAAAGTTGCCTACAGTATAATAAAATATTTTCAGCTCATCGGAATAGCAATTCACATAGAAAAATGCTATTTTATCAGCAGTTATGATTAACACCAATCTAGGTGACAGTGAAATTCGTGAATAGAAAACCTGAATTTCTGGAATAATCCCATTTCCAAATGTGGTAGCAATTATGGCCAATGCATTAAAAATGCCAAAAATTCGACTATCGTCGTCGCTGCTAAGAGAATAATCTTTCCTTGGCCCCTTAGACGAACTTCCTGATATATTTTAGAAGAATGTCAGCAAAAATTTCATGATTATATCTAATTCTAAGTAACAAATATTGGGTTATTGATGTGAGATACCAATGTAGATGGATCCAGCAGTGGCACAGGCGCTGTATGCAAGGCATAGTACTAAAGAAACCAAATTGATATGCCTTAAGGAGTGAAAAGATGGGATTTGTGCTAAAATCAACATTAGGCAACCAAATATCATTACAAATTGATAAAGCTTCATATTGCCATCTGGATTTGACAATAAGTAGATTGCCTGCACAAAATGAGTAATCACAAACTTTAATTTTCTTCCCAAGAAACTTTATCCGGATAATTTTCGAACATTCCACGATTATATAAATTCTCTATACGACCTAATCTCGCGGACCAAATGTAACCTAAAACAAAAAGTGTCTTTCTTGAACAACTCAACTTTTCTTTTGGAAAATTGTGAACAAAGACAAATTTTACACAAAAAATAAAAGAAACGATGTTCAATATTAGATAGAAAGGTAATAAGAGTATACATTCGACACAAAACGAACGATTTAGCCAATAAAAATAAGAAAATAAAAGTTTATAACAAAGACATACCTTCATGCATTGTCCTCCCAAAAGAGTAGAGCCTACTACAGCACCATAGCACACTAGGAATTGAATTGGACCCACATAATATCTGCCCCATCTTGGTCCTGCCAAAAATCAAACTGCTTGGTTAACCACTGAATAATTGTGATTCAAAAGTGTAGAAATAAAATAATAATAATAATAAATAAAAAAAGAGAATCTAATATGGGAATACTGTTAATTACCTAGAATATCATTAGCCATGTCCCGGAATCTGAGGTGGCGATGGCCGAGATGAGCATGGTGTTCGAGAACAAGAGATATCAAATTATATGAATAGAATGTGACCAAAGCTCCGATCACCAGAGACATTACTCCGGCGATCCATCCCAGTGAAGCAAAAGCGAAGGGAAGACTCAATAATGGTGGTGCCACAATAGATGTTGTCAAGTGATAACCACAGTGTATCCATGATCCTAAATAATAAAATCTTGATAAGATAATATAACAAATAAATCGAGCAAGAAACCTGTTGGATAAAATTTGATTTGAATAAGTGTAGAAGAAAATACAGGGAATAGTTGCAAATTAAGACTTAGTTTCTTACCTCTGGATTTGAGAACAAATTGAGCACCAGCATCCAGCTGATCCTTTTCAACTGTGTCCATCTCCCTCACTCTCTCTCTCTCTCTCTCTCTCTCTCTCTCTCTCTCTCTCTCTATATATATATATATATATATATATATATATATGGTCGTGGGTGGCGAGGGAACGAGGGGGTATGAGAATGAAGATAGAAGCAACTCCATATATTAAGCAGAAAATATCATTTTATATAAATACCGGTAACGAAAACAGAGGTACACCAACAAGTTGTGACAAGCGGTAAGCATATTATTTTTGACCCGTAACTTCTGATTAGTAAGCTGTCTAATGTACACGAGAGATCCAGCGGTCCACAATCTACTTATTCACATTAAGTTGTATTGGATTAATGTATGATAAAAAGTTGATAAAAAAATATAAAATTTATAAAATTTGTAGTTAAATTTAAAATTTGATCAATTTAAAAGTCAATATTTGTTGTTTATGTGGCTCATATAGATTGGAACACATGTTTTTCGAATCAAATAGATCAATTGCGATGTTTTCTTGTACGGCCCTATAGTCTTTATGGATTTGGACTAGGGTTAGTATAAAAATTAATTATGTAACCCTATTATTCATATTGAATAAAAATATCTTCACTTCGCTTCTCGTAAACATAGGCACATCGTCCAATCATGTAAATATTTGTGTTGATTTTTCTCTTTCATCTCTTTATTATTGCGTAAAAAAATATTTTATTATGAGAATGAACGATTCAAATTGAAATTAAAGAAAAAAAGTACATAATGGTAAACAAACCGGACTTATAGGACCGGAAAGCTTACAGTTCCACAGACGCACACCGCACACGGCACACTTATCTAATTATAATACCCATCAAATTTGACTAGAAAAATCATATGGGGTCCGCCTATGTCAAATCCATTTTTATTTTATTTTTCCGAAATTTGCAGCTTCACTTAATTGTAACAAAGATATTTTTATACCCCATTATTATTACGATAGACTGATAGAGACCTAACCTACCGACATCGTGTAGATGTATACATTTCATTTGTTTGTAAGTAATACATTTACTTATTAATGGAAATATGGAACGAGTCGAGAGTGAGCTAGCTCGCGAGTCAATTCGTACGAGCTGACGAGTGACTTGTACAAGAAATTCACTACTCGATTCATTAGTTGGATGAGTCCGCGAATTGTTCACCTCACTCAGCATCCTTACATACACATCTTAGGTTGGTGTTCTCAAAAGTTTGAGGTGGAAAGTTTTATTAAGAAGAGAACATGGTGGAGTAATATTTAGGGCCCTTGACATAATAAGAATGTTCAGCCCTATTAAAACAATTGTTAACTTGAAATGTGAATATTGCAAAAAAATTATCCAATCACCTGACAACTATGGAGAATGGAGATAGTGGTGACAATGAGTGTTCGTATTGTATTGACAACCATATTTTTCAATTATGTGAAATGAAAGAAATAATATTCGTTTTGAATTTTTTGTTCGTATTGTGGTGGCTACTGTTAAAGTTGTAGTAGTTTCTGTTATGGTTGTTTGGTATTTTATTGTTAGCTCGTTGTTTATATTATTGTATCGACATAAATTTCAAAATTTCGATCGGTGTTTGATTCTAATATATAATCGATATCATATCTCTCAACATTTAATCAATAAAATTAAACCAAAATTTCAAGTTTTGATTACGAGTTGTGAATATTAAACACTTAGTCAATGAGATTAAAAAATTTGGTCCAAGACAGACACATTTCACAACCCATGGTGTCATGTGTTGTCGAATATTTCAACCCATGCCTTGTTTCTTGCTATACCTTTGACTTCCAAATCAATAAAATGAAACATATTGCTCTACTAATTTATCGTATAAAACATGGTAATGCCATTTTCAAGAAGTTTGTTATTAGAAACATAAAGTTGCTAAATAAAATCAGAAATATAGTGAAATCTGATCAACAATTATGCACGAAATAAGGGGACATTGAGAGAAGGAAAGATTTTGAAACAATATCTTTGATGGCAGGATCCTATTCTTCAGCATAATCTGAGGAGTGGGGTCAATTTATGTATTTTTCTTTTTACTTTTAAAAAATCAATATTTTTTAAATTTTAAAAAAACATGGGATAGTAGATTTGGAATTTTAACAATTTTAAGGTAGTCTATGTAATTTCCACTAAAAATAACTAGCTGGCTCATTTGGGCTCGTGGGCTACTTGAATCAAGAGGCCCATGAGCCAAAAGGATGGAGCTAATCATAAGATTTGAACGTGAGTCAAGCTCAGCTTGTCTTTAGGATCAAACCTACTCAATTAATTCAACACTTAGAATTTCTACACAATTTTGAATTACAGCTGATACCCCAAGTAGTTACATGGGTCATCATGCTTGCTGTACAACAGCCCTCACCCCACGATCAACCTAGGGCCCCCTCAAGCTTGTACAACACTATGGTGTTGTACAAGCAGATTAGCCCATAGTTACATATAGCAGAAATGCTAGATGTACAAAAATGTAGTTGACAGAAATTTTACAGACAACACACATTAGTGGGGTGGGTGGTGAATTTTTTGATATTTTTTATTCACACAGAACCCACATGCCTGTCACATTTATAGCATTTCTGTGAACTAATTTCTATACAATCAGCTTTTTTGTACATATAGTTATTCCCTTCTAAGGTCAAATTGCATCATTTTCAAGTACTTAGCCAATCACTCTCAATCACAGGTCACACGTCATTCTTGTGCTTGTGTTTTACCAACCGAAAATGGACGGAAATAAGCTAAAAGGGCAAGCTAGCATCCGTCCATGTCTTGTTGCCTGCAACCAATAATCGTGGCTTTTCGTGCCTTGCCGTTAAATGCATTCTTGTGCACGCGAAAAAATCCAGCACACTCACGGCAACCCTACAATTCTGTTGAGAAATTCCATACACTCGTGGCAAATTATCGACATAGAACAAAGCACTGCCTATACTGAAGTCATCACAACCAATAAAGGGCTAGCGCATTACCACAACACCTACGCTAGATAGATTTCTAATGAATAATTTTTTTATGAGTAATGCTATTTAGTCCCACTGGGGTTACAACCCCATTTTTTTTTTTTTTTTAATTTAAAAAAATTGACAAATCTTTGTTTAACATAGTTTCATATCCATCCATGCTTTGCAATGATGGTAATTAAGGCTCTCAGACTCTAAATATTGTTGGCGTTTACTTTCCAAAAGTTTAAAATTGACATATTCTTGACCCAAAGTATCCAATGCTAAATGGGTCCAATATTATTTAATTTAAATATCATATGTAATGTAAGAATAGACCAAATACAAGACAGAAAACAATGTTAATGGAGAGCATGAAAAGGTTTTCCTTTCAAAATTGCTACTATCAGAAAACATTCAAAAAAGTGTTCAAGTAAACAATTGAACACATTATCCCCCAAGGTTTGGGAACAGCCCATAATGTAAAGTGAAATGTTGAAGAAGAAACGGGCACAAAAGTGATCCATAGAGGCCCCATAAAACTACAGTCGGACTCCAAATTAAGTTCAAAATTCACCTGATTTAGGGATGGCAACACCAAAGGTGCGTCCATCCCATCTCGTCCCGTCCCATCCCATCCCATCCCATCCCATCCCAACTCCGTCCCCATCCTAATATAAAATTAAAAGTTTTGTGAGTATTTAAAAAATGAACTTCTATGCACTTTATATGTTAAAACTAAATCGCAACTTAACAAAGTATTTCAAAACAAGGCAATAAGAATGTCTAATGATCAACTAACAGTTGATTCATCTCTATGGCTCGTTTGGGTTTTATACATACATGTCTTTGTATAAATTGCATTTAAATTGTTTAGGTCTAACTAGTCAATAGTTATTAATTTTAGCCTTTAGGGGATGTAAACTGCTAGTTCAGGTAATGACGTAATGTTTTGGGTTTGATCACAGATGATAAACAATTTTGCTATTTGTACAATCGAGGTTGACAATTTCGATTGACAACACCCTCACGTGGAGGACCCATAATTTTTTTATTTATCGTGGGCCTCCTCTAATGTGAGAATATTGTCAATCGAGGTTGTCAATCCTGAATGTACAAAGAGGATTGTTCAATGATAAAATATCAACTTATTGATTGAAGTCCAAATTTGCACGTGCCTGACCAGTTTGCCAACCAATCAAGAAATATGACAAGTGGGCTTTACTTCATTTCTAACATATATACAATGATTCATTAGAATTGTTGACTCCAAAAAATATTGTCAACAGATATTAATATCGGACTCGTGACACGTGGATGAATTCCGGCGAGTCGGGCGAAGACAAGTGTTTAAGATCAAACTAATATTATTGATAAACTACAACTTGTATAACACGTTAATCACCATTTCTAGCCGACTCGTCGAAATTCGTCCACGAGTCTGATATCGACATCTGTTGACAACATTTTTTGGGGTCAACAACAACTAATTAAAATACCTTAAAATCAAAGTGCCATCGAGCTAAACATTAATTTCATAGAGACGACAAATACCAAAATTATCCTCCAACTATAGTCATTGCATCTGCATCGCACACTTCCACTCGACGAGTAGATTTTATCCTTTTTTTTTTTTTTTATCTGAACAGACTAAAAACTGATTGGTGGTGACAGCATAAATTGGTTGTAAAATATTGTTTCTAATAACTGCCACCATTTTCATTAAATATTATTTAGTTCAAAATTCTTGGCAATCGAAACCACAATTCAATAACATTTTTTTGTACAATTTCATTTTTTCTTTTTCATTTTTTAATATTTAGGGTGAGTGGAGAACGAATGCAGAGCGTAAATATATCATATATGGTTGTTTTTTGTCAGTTAATTACCAAATGCATGTGGTACCATATTCTCTTCCTACATTATTAACATGCATGCTAGATGTAGTCACGTGAGAGTTCAACTTACTCAATTGATCCAATCGAAATATATTCTGTGTTTATTATCCTTAATAATTTTACACGATGTGATGATCAATTGAAAATACATGTTCGCAAAGTATAGTCGAGGGTTAAAAGATGAAGTCAATGCACTAGTACAGTCAAGATTCACAATATTTCAACAATTTGTGACTGAATTTTAAGGTATAATAAAGTGGTCATCGTTTACATGATTATGGGAATGTAAAAAATTCAAGGGAAAATAGGAAAATAACATTATATATTAACTTACTGCAGTGGTATAATTGGCTGTCAAACAAAGTATCAAAACTTAATTTTCCATGTGGTCACAGTTTAACTTCTGACATAATTTGTTAGAATTTCAGAAGTTGGGTGTGACCCAATTTTTTATTTAAGATAATTGAGAGTTCTAATTAAAGTGCATATTAAGAAGAATTCTATTTAAAATGCTTTTGAAATTCTATTCAAAGTTTATTGGACAAATTTTAGTTAAAATTTTATTTGAAAACCCTATTGGAAGTTGGAATTTGTATTGGATTTAAAGAAATCAAGATAAGGAAACTTTTGAGTATTCTATTTCATTTACAGCTTTACTTCTAGGGTTTGAATTGTTCCCTATATATAGTTAACATTTCATTGTATTTTAGAATAAGTTAGAAGTATTGTAAACACATGGTCCATGTTCTCTTTCTACGTACTATAATAAAATCTCCATCTTCCGCAAATTATTTTATTTTTTCAAGTTTTGATTATTGCAGTAGAATTCGTGTCAATATGAAAATTGTTAAAAATTTGGTGTGACTCGAACTCTCTTTGTTGAAAATAATTGGGAGTTCTAATTAAATTGCACATTAAGAAAAATTCTATTTTTAATGCTTTTAGAATCATATTTGAAGTCTATTGGACAAATTCTATTTGAAAGCACTATTGAAAGTTGGAATTTGTGTTGGACTTGAAGAAATCAAGACAGTGAAATTTTTTGACATTCTATTTCATTTACAACTCTATTTTCAGAACTTGGATTGTTCCCTATATATAGTTGATTGTTTATTATATTGTGAACACATAATTTTTGTTCTCTTTCTTTATCTTCTGCAAATTATTTTGTTCTTGTGTTTTCATGATCTTTACTTCATATAATTGTTTTAATCTCTAGTCTTTTAATAACAAATTGGTATCGGAATTATTCCGCTTTCAATAAAGTAGTTTCAAATCCGATCCAGATTGTAATATGTTTAGTGTTGAAAATGTTAAATTAATTATCACACATTTCAAAGCAATTAAACACGTGTTGCCCTAATCAAATTAGTTTCGCACTTGTTTGAAAATTATTTTTTTCATATTCATTTTAATCGCATAATTTTTTTGAATATATATATACACACACACACACTTAAACTAAGTTGTACAAAACACAGAATATTTGGCAGAATATGCTCTTTGTTGTTTGTCAAACACCTACTTGCTGACAACACTAGTTAAATATAGGGAAAACCCTTGTACTGCACGGTGCACCTATTGTGACGGTGTTGTGCACCCAGCACAACTCTTAAATATAAGGACAAATGTGCATGTACAGTCCACGTGAGATTGTACATGTACAACCCCTCACAATAGGGGAGCGCCAATAAAAGAGGCGTGGACTCCCCTATTGTGAGGGGTTGTGTGTCTTGCTGTACACAAAAGTGTACAGGAAGTGCAGCCTTAAATATAAATGTACTTAAACTATATATGTGTTAATTTACAGGTATAGAATATTCCTCGTTGGTGTTTAATCGAGCATATTTTATTGTGTTTAGAAAAATAGGTGGTTCAATCAATTTGAGGGCATCATGCAAAGAGTACTTTTTCGATAACAATAATAAAAAATGAAGCAACAGATCAAAGATCAAAAATCTCTCGATGATCGCCAAAAGTATGGTGGTTGATCATTTTGATTGAAAGCGATATCATAAATTATGTTGTCACGAATCGCCAAATGCATGACGATGAGTGATCTTGATTGAAATCAATATAGGTCGTAATTGATAAAATTACTAATAGCGATATAGTTGATTATTATCGGAACATTTTAGTCAGCAACTAACAATAGAACGACGTTTGTGATGTTATTGAAAATTGTTGATGGTGCTTTAATCGCCAACGAGACACTGTAGTTATCAATCAAGAATTATATTCATTCTATACTTTCTGTTTTCTTACAAGAGAGTGAGAAATAAGGTGAAACATCTTTTTCTTTACTTGTCATATTACAAACTTTTACGTTATTTTTAAAAAAATTATTTTGTTCCTGACAAAAATTTTGTAGGCATTTGATCTTTATATTTTTATTTATTTATTTATTGACTGAATTTTCTTTAATAAATTATCCTTCGTTTGGATACTATTTACATGTGATTTATAAATTCAATCAAAATTAAATATTAATTTTAGTCCTATATTCATAACTATTACTACTGATTATCATTCACATATTTCGTGAAATTCACTGTTCATAATCTTAAACTTTTTCTTGTTATATTGGTTATTGACGGAATTTCATACAAAAGAATATAATATTTTAAAAATTGGTAACCTTAACTTGCCTAATATATAAATCGACTCTATTATGAAGGTAAAATGAGTAATTAATTAGTCTTGTAACTTGCTTACCAAAATCAATTTTTAATTAACTGTATGAGTTAGATTCCAATCACTCTCCATAAAATTTAAGGACCCCATCATCTGGCATTTAATTAAAAAATTGACTTATTTGTTTAATTAATTAGTATATTATCAACATTAATTAAGAATTGCCACTAACCATGGAAAATTAGCATTAAAATCAACGCTCTCATCTCATGAACAAGAAAATACGAATTGGCAATTGTTAACACGCAAGGATTTCAATAAAGTCAACTTTATTACATTTGACTTTTTTTAAAAAAAAATTATATTCCAATTCGAATCACAACGTGTCAATATTAATGTTAGCTTGTTGACATTAACATCTTTAGCGTAGGTCATCGACGCACAATTCAAATAAATAAATATATTAACTCTTTAATAAATTTTAACTCTTAAATTAGTTAGGCAGTTTAACGAGATATTAGGATCGACGTTTTAAACTCAAATTTTATCGTTATTCATTTAAGAAAATTTTGCCCGTGTGAAGATATTATCAAAATCATCATATATATTCTACACATGAGTAAAAGTGTTAGAAACATGATTTAATGAAGAAGTTTGTTTATTATGCAATTGTTCCATTTCGAAAAATGTAAAAAATATTTATAAATAGTCAAACTTCACTTTTAATCACACATTTCAGTATAACTATTTAATAAAAAATATTACTCACTTATCCATCACTCATTATTATTTATACGTTGAACCATTTATAAACTCTTCTCAAAGGAAGACTAAGGTGATGTTCTCTTCGTGTTTGAGTTTTGTGTTTTGTGTTTTGAGTATTCATTTTGAAATTGTTGAAAATGCGTTCTTTTTGCGATTTTGAAAAATTATTTTCAAAAAGGGAAAAAGTCAAAACTCGTTCACTTCCTCTCACTCATCTCTCTCTCCCTCTCTTCGTCCCCTCCTCTGTAACCTGTCGGAATCCCAACCTCCGGCCACCGTCGTGATCGCGGACCATCACTGATCGATTGCCCATCTCTAAGCGACTCAAAAACAGCGCTCAATTTAGCCCAAACAAAAGTTAAGTTGTCACCTCTCTGCACCTCTGCCCAATTCTAAGAATTCAGATTCCGGCGACTAACGTTCAACCTATGGTCGCGGACCACATGAGTGACCTTCCTCTCCCTTTGGCACACCTAATCCAACCATAGGTCAAGCCCAATTTCAACCACAGCTGGCTGATTTTGTGGTAGTTCCTACAAGATGGTGGCTGTGTTGTGTAGTGGTGATTTTTGTGGTTGTAGTTCTGGAGACTGGTGTTGGTTGGGGTGATGTTGTAGTTGTGGTGGTGGTTGGGGTGATGTTGGGCAAGCAGCAGTTGTTGGTGTTTTGCAGGCGACGGTTGGTGTTGTTTTGCAAAGTGCAATGGTGGTGGTTGGGGGTGATGTAACTGAAAACAACGAAAATAGGTTTTGAAAATTTTGGCCAAGTTATAACTGAAAACATTTTCTTCAGAATTTTTTTTCCCATTTTCAAAAATTTGTTTTCGAAAACGGGAAAGAGAACACGTTTTTGTCGTTTCGAAAAATCGAAAACAGGAAACGCTCCCAAAACGGTAAAGAGAACGCCCCCTAAACTTTTAGAGTAGCAAGTTCAATATATCTACTATTAAACTATTGAAGTTCAATCTTAGGCGGTTAATCTTATTAGAAAGAGTAACTTTAACTTTTATATGCTTATTATTATTTTCTATTAAAATGTGAAATTTTACTCTTGAAGTGCTGGTGCGTGATAATTGTTCGCTTGAGAACACAAATCTTGAATTTTGACCCATTTGAGCTTTAAATAGATTGATTGCTCATTTAAGTTTGTCAACCATGTTAGCAGGAATAGACCATGATCTTATATACAACTTGATTATTATCTTTTTGTTTAACATAACGTGAAATTTTACCTTTAACAAAATCGAATTAAATTGTTTTAATAATAGAATAATGGAATGATTTGTTCAAAGGTCTTTGTCTCTTGCTTTTTAATGAAATCACAGGCTTATGATATGTGACCGTTTGATTGGTTCGTTTTTTCTAATTAAGATCTGCATTCTTGATGATTTTCTCTTTTTTTGTTCAATAAAAAATTGAAGTGCGACATATTGATAAAATGGGATCCAAAGATGGAGAATTATGCGGATAATAAAACAAAAGAAATGACAGTTGGGAAAGGTGTGTCTTGCTTAGTACAGAACATCGAAAATTCTAAGTGATACGTGTGGATGAAAGTTACCATCAAGTAAACGCTCCAGAAATTTTGAGACATGTTACCTAAAGTTCTTTTTATTGACGATGATGAATTTTTTTCTTGCAAATATTTAAATGGAAACTTTAAAGGTCTAAGAGGAAAAACGCTTGCCAAGAACAGTACTTGTACAAGGTTGATCGATACTAAAGTTTGAAAGAAGACTGAGAACTAAAAGAGAATTAGGGTCAAAATTCTTAAATCAATATGTAAGGTTTACAACAAAGCTAGGGAGTCCAAAGACATCAATAAAAGCCTTGGGAAGAATATTTTATGTACTGTGTATGAGCTAACTATCGTCAACAGAAGTCGTGGAAATATATTTCATAATCGTTGTCATATAACAACAAAGCTAGGAAGTCCAAAGATGCCACCAACATACGTCCCAGGGATGGATCGGAGACCGAGCTAATAGGTGAAAAAAAAAAAAATTTATACATAATTTTATTTATTTATTTTTTTTTTTTTGGTCTTACTAGACTATGGGGGAGACTGGGCTACAGCCCTGCCCAGCCCCCCTACATCCGTCTCTGATACGTCCAACACACTACAATCGTTGTCCTATAACTTGCTGTCGACGATGAATTAGTAATTAAAGTTACTAGAACTCATCAATTTTATACATTGTGTACGAGCGAATATCCGTACACCCAAATCATTTACAACATAAGCTCGATGGTAAATATTCATGTGTTAATTTAAAAATAATATTGCGCTGGAGTTGATTGTAAGTACGAATTAGAGCCTCTCTAAGAGTCTCTCTCTATTTTAAAGAATCAATCTTTAAAATTATGTTACAAGAGACTCTTCAAATTAATATTTTAAAATAGAAAGTGGATTCGACCCTCTAAATTTGGAGAGCCAAATCCATCCTCTATAATTAAATGCATTCAAAACATTCAAAATTTTTAGTGCTCCATATATTATCCCAACTAAATAATATATACAAAGAAAAATGGAGGAAAAGAAAAGATATGAAAAAATAGTAAATACATAATGAATTTTTTTTTTTACTTTTCTCATTTGCACGAGTTTTACATGCTCCTCGGTGTCATATATATATAAATAATAGAGGGAATTTCCCAGCCTCCTGGCGAGGCTAGCATTAATGTTTTGGCACCTCTGAAAACGCCGTGGTTTAATTAAATAAATTAAGAATCCCACGATCAACAATAACAAAATTAGTACAATTTTTTAAGAATAATGTTGATTTGTTAGGTCTCAACCAAGCTTTTTACAGGCTGTAAGATAATGGGGTGAGCCCGCGTGAGGCTGACCTCAATAAAAAATGGTAAAAAGATACCCCCCCCCCCCAATGTATGTGAGATTTTGAACTGAACTTGTTAGTATGGACCTGACACTGCAGCTTGGTTCATTTTTTAAAGAACTAAGCCCTAATAAATAGAGGGTGGGTGCATTTACCAAAAAGCAGGTCAATAATAAGCACAAGAAAAAGGAGGTACCAATTCTTGCTTTTGTTTTCTTTTGTAAAATATTTGAATTTATTTTTAATTTTGGAGTCAAAATGTAAATGCAAGAAGGAGCGCACGATATTGCGAGATTAGCTGTTGGAATGTAAACTTAGGAAGTCTCTTTCGGAGATTTGTTAGGTTGTCTCCTTTCTTATTTTCTTGGTTGAAAGTGACTCCTAAACTCCAATTTCTTTTTCGTTAACATTAATTACGGATTAATTGGTGCAAATTCAAGTCTTTTGCATATGAGTCGACAAAAATCGTTTAAAAAGAAATGATGAAAAAGAAAGATGTCACGTAGAACGGACATATTTATTCATGTTAGGAATAAGAGTAATGTTATTTAACATCATTGATATTACAACACCAGTTTAAATGATACTTAGTATCATTAAATTATAGGTAGTACAATGAAATGAATAATGTAATTTCACTTGAGTATATCACATAATGCTGCTATGTAGACAATTGCTAGATAACTATCATTTAAAGCGTTGATGGTCAGTAGTTTAGGTGTCAAATAAATATCAATACTCTAGTAGAGGTAAGATTTCGCATCATTTTAAATATAAATACAAACATTAAATATAATAGTTTGTGTTACTTTTATTAACCATGTTCATATTTTAAAATTGAAATTACTTCAAATGTATTAAGATATGTATTTTTGTTAGGGCCATTGTCTTGCACTCATGGTTGGCAATGTTTTAATCTTGATTTATGTTGACGAAGCATACTTATTATCCACACATCTCGTGAGATCCACAACTTATTATTCGATGTGAACACATTTTGTAGAACCTTCAAATTATAAACATTAATGGAAATAATAAGTAAATATATAAGAATTTGAGCTATTACTTTACTGGCAATATTTGGTGGGGATTAAAATCAGTTTTTTAATAAATTGTAATAAAAGTTTTTTAAATGTGTGGTTAAAAAGTTGTGGGACCCAAAAAAGATGTGACTGATATTGATTGTTTGACTTAGATTAAAATCAGATTTTAATCTGTAACAAACAAGCTCTTAGTTTATGCTCCCTTTATTGGCAAAGTTTTTCGCACTAGAAATTCGTTCAGAAAGCTAGTGGTTTTAAAATGTACAAAATTGTTGTTATCTATAATGGCTAAATGATTAAAATCGACATAGTTACATTTCATATAATGGATCCAAATATCCAATGATTTTCTTTTTATACTTCAAAAGTAAATAAAATAATTACAGGCTTAATTATTGGACAAAAAAGTTTGGGACATAATCTGTGATAAATCTAGTCAATCGATAAAGTCCAAGGTTTTGTACCTCTTTTGAATATAGGAAATCATTTTGTCTCCCGAACGAATTTGTGTATTGGTATCGGCTAAAATATAGAAACCAAAGTAAAATAATTTATATAGCATTTATATTTTTTAAAATGATTAAGAATATTATAAGAAGCGAAGAAAAATGATTTATATAATTGTTTTAATTTTATTAAGAAATCGATTTAGTTGGTTGCAGTTACAAAACAGATTCATCTCAATTCTTAATGAATATTTTAGAGTCTATATAAATTTAGGTGTTCTCAACATATTTAAATAATTTCATGAAAATATAATTGTCCTCAATAATTCGTGAACTTCTACGAATTTTATTAATCGAAATGATTTTAAGAGTTTTAGTGGATTTCAAGACTATAAATAGAAAGACTTTACTGTATGGACAGGGTCACGTAGTTTTGTCGTCAATAGAATGACGTTACATTGCCCCTGGATGGACAGGACCAGGTAGGCCCTATCCAAGAAGAATAATCCATAGATAGAAATATCAAACACTTTTGGAATTCATCATCCTCAAATTTCAATGAGTTTCCAGCCCACGAGTGTAAAGTCAAATTATATTATTATTTACACCTTTAACAAAAATAAAGAACTAAATTAATAATAGATTTATGCTTCTTTACGAATAACAAAATAATAATAAAAATTGGCTACATTATTTTTTTGGGATTTGGCAAAATTATTGTTTGAAATTTCCGGGTAAATTCGAACTTCATAATTGTATAAAAAACAGGTTTCAGAATTGATTATTCTTATTTTTTCTGAAGGCGGTTTTTTAAAGGTATTTATTTTTTCTCATTATCTTAAATAATTATATCAACACAGCCTTAATTAATCATATATTGATTAACTTGTTATAACTTTTTTTTCTTACCTTCTGTAAATCGTTCCAGCTTTGATTTAGCTTCATTTTTTTTTTATAAAATAAATTTTAGTTTGTGAATTTACACATTTCATGTTTTTAAACTTTTTTTTCTCCATATAACAAAGATTAGAGTTAAAATCATGATGACGACGACGACGACGACGATGATAAAAAAGAACTAAACACAATCTTGATCATCATCGTGTACCATTTTCAAGATTATCACACGGTTGATCTTTGTGTTTTGCCATTAAAATCGAAAAACTAAAAAAAAAAAAAAAGATAAAATTAGAGGTACTAGTTTGAGCCCCATTTTTTTGAATTAAAATGCATTTTGAAATAATAGATTGATATAGAATATGTAGATAAAAAATAAGAAATTTTTTTGAGTTTAAGTGTTTTAAAATTTGGATGTGACCCGAATTCTTTGTAGAAGTTAATTGAGAGTTCTAATTAAAGTACACATTAAAAAGAATTCTATTTGGAATGATTTTGGAATCTTATTCGAAATCTATTGAACAAATTTTAATTGAATCTCTATTTTGAATACCCTTTGAAGAGTAGACTTGAAGAGATTAAGATAAGAATACTTTTAAACATTCTATTTTATCTACAACCCCAACTTCGAGAACTTAAATTGTTCCTTATATATATATTTGGTTTTTTTCTATAATTTAGTAAGGTTGTTTAACCTCATTATAAGTTAGACAAATTATAAACATAGAATCATTATATTCTTTTTCCATTTTATAATAAAATCTTCATTCTCTACAAATTATTTTATTCTTGTATTTTATTTTTTTTTGTATCAATTGCTTCATATTGTGGATTAATCTCTTATTTTTTTCCAACAATTTGGTATTGGATTAATTTGATATCATCTTCCACTTTTCGCAATAAATTAGTTTCAGATCTGATCCGGATTATAATAAGTGTAATATTATTTTATTGAAAATGTATGGTTAAAAAGAAAAGAGAAAAATATACTTTTTAGAACGATATTATTTTTCTTATATTATCATTGGTTTCGAAAACTAGCCTTGCTTGAATCCCATTTTTTCAAAATTCATTTTTATTTTAAGTCATTTTTAACTACAGTCTCCAGTAAAATATTTTTATACGTAAATCAAAAAATTTGCTTACTTTTTAACTACATATTCTCCAAAAAATTATTATTCAAAAATGTATTCCCCCCCCCCCTGCCCCCTAAAATGCGGCTCAAACAATGGTTAAAATTATTTATACTACAAAAAATTGAAACAAAAAAGTATGAACACAATCTAGGATATGTTTGATTGCAGATGTGAAATTTGGATGGAAAGAAAACGAATTGTAGGAAATTGAATTGTCTAAAATTTGTTTTACTGAGAATTGTAAATAATTGTGTTTGATTGATATAATTTTTTCACTTGAAAAATGTTGAAAGTTTGGTGTCCGTTTGATTTTATTTTTATGAAAATTGTCAATTAAAAGATAAAATAACTTACAATTGTGAATATAATTTGTTTGAATTGCAAAAAATTGAAAAAATTTGGTGCTCGTTTAACTTTATTTTTCATGAAAATCATCAATTAAAAGGATAATTTTTTTATTTTTTTTTTACAATTGAGGATATAATTTGTTTCCATTGCCAAAGGCAAAAAAAAAAAATGAAAAAAATGAAAAAAAATGGAAAAAAAATTATCACCAAAAAGGTGGGAAAACAATTTCAACAAAAATAAAACAAATCAGTCACGTGAGGCCAAAGGAGGAAAATCAATTCCATTAAAAAAAAAAGTGTCATCAAACATGGCATGTGTGAGAAATGAAAATTATTTTCCCTTTTCCATGAAAATCTGCCACAATGAAACAGGGCCTTAATTCTCTTTATTTGTACTTGTGGGTGTGTTTGATACACTTGTTTAAAGGTTCATGTGCCTGTCTTGATGTCAAACTGCAAGGTTTTGTCATTTAACTTTTTTTTGCCGTTCCTCACATGAATCTTGTACGACTGGAAACTTTTTTTCACCAGTACTTAAAAAGTTTTAGATAAATCTAGGTAGATCCAAATTAATTGAAAAATCAATGCAACGTGAGAGATATGATACAAAAATAATAGAGCTAGAGAAAGGGCAATGTCATCAAAAGACGAAGAGGTCAAGATAGATCATTTCAAAACGTATCATAACGTTCATGATATCAAGAGTCTCAATCTTTGATATTCTTTTTGCATTACTAAGGATACACATTCCTCTGTACATAGAAATAATCACGTTATGTCAACAAATGTCAAACCTATTTACAGAAGGGTGACGCTTTGGTACCTCTGTTAATTCTCTCTACATTTTCCCGTCTTTTGTGTTACTATATTCTCTCTAAGTTCCTAATTTGATCGTCAAAGTAGTAACATGGAGATAGTCTTGCCATTTTTAGTAGAGTTAAGCTTGAGGTACAAACTCTAGTTCACAGGGTCTGTACCAACACAGACATATAGGGGTGGGTGGGGTTATTTTTGTCAATGTTTTAAATACATGGGTCCCACATCATGTGAGACTTCTGTATTTCTTCTGCAGACCATATTTTTGTACATTTGACTTAACTCTTTTTAGTATTGTAATTAACACCACTATCTACGGAAAGAGGAGATGTGTAGGGCAATTTCCTCGATCACTATATTTTAAGAAATTATCAATTATTTTTAAGTGGTTATATTTCTATTTGTGAAACAGGTCGTTATTCTAGGAACGAATCAAATTTCATTATCAAAACTTTAACGCTAAATTCATTACTAAATCCTTTTTTTTTTTTTCACCAAGTAAAACGGATTGCTTAATTTTATGCTATGATTGTTACCTACACCAATTTCATTTACTAATCAATACTCATTAAAAAAAAGTTTACAACTGAGATTTTGATGGTTTTTAAAAGATTGTAAATTCTGATGAATTTTATAAATTTGAATAAATTTCTACAAAATTCATAAAAATGTCATTAAAAATTGTGAAATTTGAAAATAGTTTGTTATATATAATTTTAAGCTTAAAATTCATTCATGTATTTTGAAATTTCTATATTAATGAAACCCGTATAAATTTTTGAGTTATTGAGGATACTTACATTTTAATAAATTTCATTAAAATCTTAGTCGGAGATACCTAAATTTTTTGAAATGCCTAAATATTGAAATGTTTTTAAAATTCATCAAAATCCCAATTAAAGACACTTAGGGTTCGTTTGTTAGAAAGATGAAATTTGGGTGGAAAGAAAATGAATTACAGGGAATTGAATTGCCTATAATTTATTTTATTGAGAATTGTAATTAAAGGTGTTTGATTAGTATAATTTTCTACCTAGAAAATATAATACTTTTGGTGTCTGTTTAGTTTTTTTTCATGAAAATTGTCAATTAAATGAATAAATTTTCTTACCATTGGGAACAAAATTTATTTAGATGGCCAAAAAAAAAAGGAAAATTTTTGGTATTCGTTTGATTTTGTTTTACATGAAATTTGTCAATTAAAGGAATAATTTTTTTGATACTTCATCTTATAATTTGTTTATATTACTTAAAAAAAGGGTGGAATTTCAATTCCCACCAAAGTGGTGGGAAAATGAATTCCTTGAAATCAAGGAAAATTTCAAAAGGTGAAAAATATTTTTCGTAAAAAATTTGACCAATCAAATAAGCTAAAAGTGAAAGTTGAAATTCAAATTCCAACTTTAAAAAAAAATAATGTGCTACGGAACTTAAATTTTTTGAAACACCAAAATATAGAAACTTTTTTAAAATTTATCAAAATCATAAAAACACACTTCTCATTTTCGCTCTGTAAATCCATCGCATTTTCGCTATAAAAACACACTTCTCACTTACTCTCTCTCCCCATTACTTGCTCCACTCTCCCTTACCAGTTCTGTCCCCCCCCCCCCCCCCCCCCCCCCCATTCTCTCTCTCTCGAGACCTTCTCTGCACAACAATGGCGCGATATCTCTCTTCTATCTTGAAGTTATAGAGAGAAACAACAAGTATTTGTTGGCTCGAACTGAAAAGGTGCAGATCTATACTGACCATCCCCTGTTTCAGAGAGAGAGAGAGAGAAGCAAAAATGGCTGAGGTTTCTGCGAAGAGTTTTATACCGGAATCATTTCCGGGCTCGACAAGTGATATTGCGGGTACAATCGGGCTCCTCTGGGAACTGATTAAAGCTCCATTGGTGGTGCCTCTGCTGAGGATTTCTGTATACATATGCTTGGCCATGTCGATTATGGTGTTCATCGAGAGGCTGTACATGGGAGTCGTTATAATCCTTGTTAAACTGTTCATGAAAAAGCCCGAAAAGAGATACAAATGGGAGCCAATGCGTGAAGATGTTGAGATTGGAAATGCAGCTTTTCCTTTGGTTCTTGTTCAGATCCCCATGTACAATGAAAAAGAGGTCTAGTTTCTCTCTCATATTTCCACACACTGAAATGTGAGGAAAATTTGCTGAATTTTTGTTGACTTTTTGACAGGTTTATAAGATCTCCATTGGAGCAGCTAGTAATCTTTCATGGCCTGCTGACCGTTTGATTATTCAAGTACTTGATGATTCTACTGATCCTGTTATAAAGGTTTACCTCACAAATCCACAATTTTTTTTTTATTTACTGTTAATTTAGTGTATAATTCTTACTCCACGAAGATATTAATGATATTGTAGGATATGATTGAGAAAGAATGCTTTAGATGGGCGAGTAAAGGCGTTAACATTAGGTACCAAATAAGAGAAACAAGAGGAGGGTACAAGGCAGGAGCTCTTAAAGAAGGCCTCACACGCGACTACGTCAAAGATTGTGAATACGTCGTGATTTTCGATGCCGATTTCCGACCTGAACCGGACTTTCTCCATCGAGCTATCCCTTTTCTCGTGCACAATCCCAATATTGCCCTTGTTCAAGCTCGTTGGAGGTTTGGTAAGTCTTGTTTGATTATAATTTTCTTATAATTTAAAGTCACCGTCGAACATTGATTTTAACAACAAATCACATTCCTATTCATTAATAATTCACTAATACATTAATCATCTTCATTATAATCACATTATATTTGGATAAATAGCATATGCACAACATGCAAAAGTGTCGGTGGTATTGTTAAATTGTCATTAATTCTGTTGTGTGTGCAAGTAAATGAATAGGCATAATGGTAATTTATAAAATATCAATAATATTAAATTACATATTTTTGTTGGGTCTTTTTTTTGCCCTTTTCAAATTGACGATGCTTCTTGGAATGTTGCAAAATCATGTGTAATTTGTAGGGTCCACCAAGACTATTACTGAAGTCCACGTCGGTTAACGCGCCATACATCACGGCAATAACAATTTGAGTTATGCTACATGAATACCCTATTTGACATCCTGGTTGATACCGCACTTATATAATAGAAATGTTATTTTATTCGCACAGGGTCACGCACTCACATGGTGGTCATCCATGCGGTCAATCGGGATGGTTGAGTAACATTTTTCTAACAATTTTTTCGGTGGTGTGGTGTAGTGTAGGGTTCATAATTGACACCTGTACGTAACCTACATTTACTCCACCAACCCAATTGTTTTTCTAATATATTATTATAATTTTAATGCGATCGTGCGCTTAACTTCAGAAATGAGAGAAAAGATCATATAATTATGTGAACCAACGACATAAATAATATTCAAAATATTACCTAATACATATTTTGACAAATAAAAATATCTATTGAAATTAATAATTATTGTCTTGAGTTTGCAAAATCCTCCTAAATTAACTTAATTAAGTAGAATAATGCTATCTAATTTCAGTGATGCTGACATCAGTCTGGGTTAGGGGTGGCAAAATGGCTCGACGGCTTAGGTCGCCCGGGCTCGGCCCGTGAAAAACCCGAGCCAAAGCCCGTGTCGAGCCTCAAAATTTTCAATGAGCTTTGGCTCGGCTCGGTCCAGGAAAAAGCCCGATTCTCACGAGCCCAAACAGAGCCCGGGCTTGAACCTTAGGCTCGCAAGCCGGGCTGCCATCCCTAGTCTGGGTCAGCATATTATTTTTCTACTAAGCCCTTGTTTAAGCCCCTCTTTTTTCAAAAAAGAGTTTTTGGAATAATATTTTTTGGAGAATGTGTGGTTGAAAAAGAAAAAGTTTTCGGTATATGTGTAGTATTATTTTATGGAATATTGTGTGGTTGAAAGTAGGAGAGAAAAAAAAAAAAGATATGATATTATATGATAGGGGCTCAAACGGAGGCTAAATATGTTATAATTCTTTGTATTTAATTGAACGTATAATTTAATATTCTTTACGCTGTCAGTTGCACTCATAATAGACATAATATTGCTCAATTAGTGATTAGCTTGTCATTATTTAATAATCATTATCCTAATGATGAAAATATCCTCAATGCTGCCATGTACACTAGTAATAAGAATTAAACATAATATTGCTCAATTAATGAAGCAGTGTTGTCAGCTTGTCATTATTTAATAAATATCCTTCGATATCGTTATCCTGATGACGAAAATATCCTGAATTTTAAGAGTCCCTACCGGATTAGCCGGCGTGGAAGTGCTCGATTTCCGGGGTAGGGTTGTCTTTTAGTAAAACCGAGAAAGAAACAATTAAAATTCCTTGACGTTTTGTATCAAAGAGGGTATAGTTGTAAATATCACTCCACGTGCTATTCTGCACTTGCTCAGTACTGACAGACACATTTGTGGACCCTCGCCTGGCCCACTCACTCGCCAGTCACCTTTCACTCCTCAAAGGCTCAAACTCCCACCCCACCCCACCCCACCCCACCCCACGAAATAAAGAAATAAATAAAATAAATGTCAACATTTTTTACACCGACAGTATGTGAATATCTTCATATCAGGTACCGTTCGAATCTCATTAAATTAAGTAATATTTTATTTTATTTTTCTTATATTTTCAATCACAAAATTTTTTATAAAATAGTATTATATGTAAATTGATTTTTTTTTTTTTCCTTTTCAATCACTTTTTTTCAAAAAATATTATTTCATCAATTTTCAGAAAATGAGGCCAAACGGGGCTTAATTCCAGGTTGTTCTTACATGGCTTGTCCAATTATTTTAATGTTGGCTCATGTGCTGTCAGAAAGGTAACAGCTTTTGTCGTCGCTGATTATTAGGATCTTTCCTTTACTTTCACATCCACCTCTGTGCATACGCACAATTAGTTACATTTTTCAGATTCTACTTCTATGTATAAAAAGTTATGTTTGTCTTAAATAAATAAATATTTACTTATCGTGAAATATATAATAAAATTGTACATAAAGGGTGCTACATTAAGGTCCAACTCTTAGAACAGACAGATAGTTGATGGAATGCTAGTGAAAATTTATAAAATTTGGTTGGTTTTTGCAGTGAACTCAGACGAGTGTTTGTTGACAAGAATGCAAGAAATGTCGTTGGACTACCACTTTACAGTCGAGCAAGAAGTGGGATCGTCTACTCATGCATTCTTTGGCTTCAATGGTAAGTTTAAGTACTTAATTAATTGATTAATTAAATATAACTTCACAATAAAGATACAATGTAGCACATATGCACATGCCTAGCTCATTTTTAATTAAAACTTGAATTCTGCTGACAAGTAACTTGTTCATCTTATTAACGTGCTTAAAAGCTGACAGCAACAAGAGAAACAATACATTTAGAATTGACTATGTGAATGCTTTTTGTATTCGGTGGACAGAAAGTGACCAACGTAGATTATAACAAATTTTCATAATTTTAGGAACGGGTGGTATATGGAGAATAGCAGCAATCAATGAGGCAGGAGGATGGAAAGACAGAACAACAGTTGAGGACATGGATCTGGCAGTTAGAGCTGGTCTCAAAGGATGGAAATTTCTCTATCTTGGGGACCTCCAGGTACAAAATGAAATTGTTCGTCTGGTCACTTTTTTGGTTTATCCATATATGTCAGATTGGCCACATGGTATTGAACTCGACTACGACTTGACAACACAATAATCAAGATCTTTTTAGTATAAACCTGCTTATCTTTTAACATATGTCAACTTCTAATTAATATTTGGTTCTTTATTAGGTGAAAAGCGAGCTTCCTAGTACGTTTAAAGCCTTCCGTTTTCAGCAGCATCGATGGTCTTGTGGTCCTGCCAATTTATTCAGAAAAATGGTTATGGAAATTGCCAAGAATAAGGTTTGTTGGATAACCTTATGATTTGTCTTTGGTTTTTTGAATCTAGTGACCTGATTTCATCGTACAAGAAACTCAAGATCTTCTGTTTTTGATTTGGCAGAAAGTGTCTCTATGGAAGAAGTTTTATGTAATATACAGCTTCTTCTTCGTACGGAAGCTCATTGCTCACATGTTCACTTTCTTCTTCTACTGTGTTGTACTCCCATTGTCAATTTTGGTACCTGAAGTTGATGTTCCGAAATGGGGAGCCATTTATATTCCTTGCATCATCACAGCTCTAAACTCAGTCGGAACTCCAAGGTCGGTTTTTGTACCTAACTAAATGCTGAATTTGATGTAAAACTGCAGCCTTACTAATTAAAAATTCTGATTTTTTTAGGTCTTTTCATTTATTGTTTTATTGGGTCCTATTTGAGAACGTGATGTCTTTTCACCGTACCAAGGCTACCATCATCGGTCTGCTCGAGGCTAAGAGAGTTAACGAATGGGTTGTTACTGAAAAACTCGGAGATGCTCTCAAGAACAAATCCAATGCCAAAACAGCACCAAAGAAATTCAGATTTAAACTCGGAGACAGGTAAACTATCACTCTTACTTTCACTTCAACACAAAACTTGTCGTTTATAGATTGAAATTAACTCTTGGAACTTAGATTTAAAAGCTTCTATAGATTGAAAAATGTCTTCCATTTTATATTATGCCTAATCCTTCGTCTATTATGTTATTGTTTTCACGGTAAACGACAGTAGATTGACCTTGAAGTGTGTTACTCATCAATCATATGGCAAATTGGCAACCATATCATAAGCATGTTTATGTAAACTGACACAGATCCTAATTTTGTGCAGAATACTAATACACGAGTTGGGCTTCGCCGCATTTCTATTCATCTGTGGATGCTACGACTTCCTATATGGAAAGAACTGCTATTTCATATACCTATTTCTTCAAGTTATCACCTTCACCATCGCGGGATTTGGCTACGTGGGAACAATAGTCCCGAGTTAATTAAATTCATGTATTGGCAGAGTCGTGTATTTCTAGTCTACACAATGTATACAAGATTGCTCTAGTTTGGTTACATTTCTACAATATATCAGTCAGAACTCAGAAGGAGAACAAATCATTTGTCTAGTACAGCAGAAATTGATAAAGGCTTCTTAGAAAATCTCTTGCAGAATTCCCTGGAAAACAGCAGAAAGTCTGCAAAAAAGGGCTTGCTGTTTGCATATTATACTGTCAAGAAAGGATTGAAGCTGAAGAAATTCTAATAAGAAAACAGAGAATATGCAAATAAATGTTTTGTTATCCAGTTTATAGTGCTTGTAGTTGTATGACATTGTATTTCAGAATTTGTATGATTTTTTCCCCATATTTCATTTGTAGTAGTACAATATGTTTCTTTGGTCATATGTTTAAATCCATGTTTACGAAGGTTCTAAGCATGTTTAAATCTCCATCAAGCTCGAACACATAAGAAAAGTGAAGGGTGAAAAAAAAAAACTCAAAATTTAATAATTATTAAGGATCTAGTTACTTGTAGATGTCTAATTCACCGAGCCTCCATTCGCGACAGTGCCCAGATCATTACGCCTTTTGTGTAGGTCGAAACCTACTCGACAACAAATTTCCTACCTTAAGACCGTTATAGTTATGACCGCCGTTCACTAGAACTTTGATCATTGGTTCCTCTATCATCAGCTCACCAACTTTCTTACCTAGAATTGAACATAAACAAAATAAAGAAAAAAAATTCATAAGAGATATGACCGACTTTAAATTATGAAAATCTAAATGCTTAATTTATCATGAATTGTTTTTTGTCCATATTTTCGTCCCACGTTGCAAATTCTATTATATAAAGTTAAATACCAACAATGATTAATAATTGGGACACTTCTGTATATAAGTGAAGGAATTTTTTTTCTTGTTTTAGACGCATATACGAGCCACGTGAGTCGAGCATTATCGCTCCTACAATTTTGGCTGACCTAATTTTCTTTTGTTGAGGTGTCTTCTCATATAACTTGTCCCTCCTCTTTTTCCATTATCGTACGAAATCTAACGATGACAGTGAATTCATTCCAAGGTAAAAAACTATGTACCCTTTTTCTCTAATTGCCCACAACAACGATTACGAAACCCACAAAAGATTGATAACAAGTCAAGACTTTGGATTTAACTTAAAAAACGATAAAGCAAACAACCAACAAATGATAGATGTGTCGACCTCTTGATTACACAATTTACTAAAATAAAAGATTTCGCGCAAAATGAAATTTCGACCCCCCCCCCCCCCCCTCCCCTTGGATTACATCACGTGGGTCCTTATTTATTGCATTATCTGACAACTTGGACCACCCCATGGAATATTCTGAATTTATTGAACATTTATGAAAAGATTTAACACTTGTTTGACACATTTTTGAGAAATGATTGATTGATAAATATATTTTTGGTGAACGTATGGTTAAAAATTAGGGAATAGTTATTAAAAAAAAAAAGTGAAAATGATTTTTTTGAAGTATATGGAATCGAAAATGAGTGTGAGAAATATGTGATTCTGAAATAATAAAAATCAAACAACGGCTTAACTTGTAGTTATGCTTTCCATGCAGATAATAATTGCTCAACATGAAATTTCAAAACCCATTAAGTTTCAAACAGTATACATGTAAGGTGTGTTGAATTACCTAATTTAAAAGTTTAAATTGTTAGAAATGAAAATAAAATTATTTATTTATATTCTCATCCTGATCAAACCGAATTTTTTTTTTTTTTTTTTTTTTTTTGCAAAAATTGTAATCACGTTACATTTGTTTTCGATAAAGAGTTATATAAAAAGTTAGAGATAAAACGATTTTATAATACGTTTATAAGAGTGAAGTTGAAAAATGCATTTGAAATTCATTTGGGGGAGAAGTTATTCTCTGTAGGAAATGGGCCAATGTGTTATGGACCGTGGGGTGTAAAATTCCAGGGCTGAGTTACAATCAGGTTTCATCTCACATAATTCAAAAGTTATAAACAAGCCCAAGCCTAATTATCTCAAAATTAATTAGAGGTCTGCTTTGGATTGGGTTTACTTAGGCCTAATTCTTGCAAAATATAGTCCATTTATTGAGTGGGCTTCCTCGTTTCCATTATTTATTTTTCAGAAATATTTTGAGGGTCAACTTACAAAAAAACCCTCTAAATTATGGATCTTTTGAAAAATCATATGAAAAGTGATGTTTGCCACTCAAAAAAAGTATTAGAAATTTTAAAGAAGTGACAAATACTAAAAAAGTGATCAAATAAAATGACAAACACTTAAAAAAAGTGACGAAAATTCAAAAAAGTAACGAACACTAAAAAATTTTGATAAAACACCAATTAAAACATTAGAATTGATTCAATAAAACGACCAAAATAAAAAATAATAATAAAGAGGGTGACAACCACCGTCTCTTCCCTTCCTCTGTTCACCGCTAAACATCTTTAAATTAGTTTACTGACCAAACCCAAATCAAAACACCAAGTATCTTTAAGTCAATTCATCGCTACCATCATCTACCAATTCAGTCAACCCATTAATCGTATAAAAAAAATTGGAAGCAAAAATGTTGTATAAAATAAGTTTATACGTCACTTTTATTAAAAAATGAAGTTTGTCACTCAAAAAAGTGGCAAACAATATTAAATAAAAAAAGTGAAAAAAAATCTAAAAAAAAAGTTATGTAAATTCAAGAAAGTGTCAAAACATCAATAAAAACTTTAAAATATATATTTTTGTGCAAATTCAACCACTCTTCCACCTCCACCTCCACCTCCACCTCCACCTTCACATGCGTCAAACATATATATCGGCTTGTAGAATAGAAGGGGAAAAACATTGTTGACTATATCACATATATGTGAGGTAAAAGGTATAGAAAAGCAAAATTGATCGACAATAGATTAATTTTAAATGAAAATTACAGGTAAAACATAAACAAGCTCAGCAATCTAAATTGTGCAGGTTATGAAGCTGCTCAATGGAATACATATTAATTAGCACATGTTGGATCTCGTTTCCAATCTAAGATGTTACTCTAGAAGTGATTATAATTCCAAGCCATTGAATGCGAGGAGATAGAAGGGGCTTATCAGAGAGTAGACATATGTAGTTCTAGGGTCTCAGGCATATACTACATTTTTGTCATAATGCTTGTAAAATCCTGTGTATTTCCTCTAGCAAGCAGTCAAATCACATGAATACATTCTAGCTACAAAATCACACTAGATAAAAGCAAGATTTGACTTTTACAGGTAAATAAAATCATGGTAATCGTAATATATCAAATTCATGTAAAAAAAACATAGAAGAAATTCTGATCACACCGATCCTCACCTCCTCCACCATCATCCCCTCTCCAAATCTTGCCGCCGTCGCTTTTCCACGTCACCGATGCAACCATCATCCTCCTCTTTCACCGTCACCACTACTACTACTAGCAGACCCAAAACTAAGTACAAATCCAAGCCATCTACTACTACATCTCTACTTGTATCTATTGTCCGGTGAGATAATCGAGGAAAGTTGAAGTATTATCCAAAGAGATAGCATTTATTGAGTCCCGAAAAGCAAGAACCTTGCCATTTTTTATTGGAGGAGTTTACTTAGCAAGCATTGTGAAAAAGGCAAGAACCAGAAATTAGGTTTCACCACAATTTTCCCTGTGATTTTCCTAGCTCATTTGCTCAAAACTTCAGCTTCTCTTGCCATTCTATTTGATTGGGATTAATTTGCATTTATTTTTTTAGTAAATTATACTTTTAATGATAATTAAAAAGGTAAAAGGGTATTAATCAAAAGGGAAAAATTCATAACTAAGAGGTTAAGTATCACTCATTTTAAAACTAAGAACGAATGTTTCAAATTTCAAAAATAATATATTTATTAAAATTTATTTATGATTTAATTAATTAAATATATTAATGTCACAAATCTATACAAATTGGTAACAAATTAAAGATTTAGTTAGTCACATTATTTTTTGGTCATAAATTAGAATTTTTATATGTCATAAATTATTTTACGGTCACAATTCAAAAAAATTATAGGTCATAATTTGTTTATCGGTCACGAATCAAAATTTATAAATCACAATTTATTATCGCTCACAAATCACAATTATTATAAGTCATAACTTATTATACAGTCACAAAATTATCAAATTATTGATCAAATTTATATTTTTTAGGTCACACATAAGTTTTTATTACAATTTATTTTTTTCATCGATCACATATTGTTTATTAGTCACAAATTAATCAATTTAATAGTCATAATCAACTAAATAATTTATGATCATTACCATCGTCGTCGTCCGAACTACAACCACCACGTCCCGATAGCACCTCCACCACCATTGCATCGCATGCACAACAATTTTTTGCGACTATCACCGATAAAAGCACTAGATCCACCACCTCACCAGTGCTAAAATCCACCTATACCACAGTCAGATCCACCTACACCACCACCGATAAAAAAAACCCCAAAACCAATAGAATCCGACTGCATCCACCAACGCCACTATCACATGAACTGTCGCCTCCAGTGCCACCATCACCGTCAATGCCTCAACACAACCGCCATCAACACCAATATCGCCATCAGCACCTCACCGCCACCACCGCCCTGTACCACCAATGTCAATACTAACTCAACAGCCACCGGTACCCCATCCCCATCTTACCATCAACATCACAAGCAGCAGAAATAGCACCACCACCTCCTATACCAAAAATCACAACCACAATCTCCATCACACCAAAACCACCATACCCACTAAAAAATATCCTAACGCACTGCAGCTGTCGCTACCACTCCATCACTACAACAACCTTATCAGATCTACATACTGCAGCCCACAATAGCGACGTCGCTACAAGCCGTGCCGCCGTCTCGACGTAGCAGACCCACTGCACCGATATGCTCCTCTTGCAACGGTATCGTGCTACTCCTGCAGGTAGTTTCACTGTGCGTAGCAGGCGCTGCCGCGCATTGTGCTCTGCAAGGCGAATAAGAGCAGTTGGCGGTAGAGATCAGTCGTCGGAGAGTTGCACACCACCAATGAAGGTTGCCATAGTGATAAAAGAGAGAAGAGAAAAGGAAGAGGAAGAGGTAGAGGTAGAGGTAGAGAGAGAAGGAAGATGAAAGTGATTAAAGTTAATGGTGGAGGGTCAGGTATATTAAATTAATTCCATAATATTATTTTTAATATTAAATTTTTTAAGTATAATCTGAATTTTGAATAAATAAACTTTGTATCTGATTTTTCAAATTGATGGATGGGTGTAATTTACACTCAATCAAATTTCTAAGTAATGGGTTGTACATGGCCTAATTTTGAGGAAATTACACCCTACCAGGTGTTTCAAGAACCAAGTGCAAAAATCAAGTGTAAAGAAATTTTAAGCAAAATCAAGTATCAACCTAATTAATTAATATATAAATTAATTAATTTAATCAACCAAACCCTAAATTCATTTTCAAACTACCATTTCTCTTTCTAAAAATGATTTCTCTCTAGATTCGCCTTTCTCTCTCTCTCTCTCTCTCTCTCTCTCTCTCTCTCTCTCTCTCTCTCTCCCTGCTCTCTACCACCACGTCGTCGCCCTACCCGAATCTGCAACTTCAATCGCCTCTCCACCCGAATCCGCAACTTCGATCGCCTCCTCTCCGAATTGCAACGCAATGACACCGCAATAGCTTTAGTTCCACCAGATCTGTCCTCTTTTTTTTTCTGAGTTTGATTTATGCTATGAAATTGTGGTTATGGTGGTTGATGATTTTTTTGTGATTTTGCGGAGGTTTATGGTGAGGCAGTGTTTGCTGGTGTTTGTAGTTTATGGTGGTATGGTGGTTGACTGGCAACGATGTGGCGGTAGAGTTCAGATGACAGTGCAGTGGTAGAGTTTTAGATGACGGTGCGGTGCGGTGGTAATGTGAGGTGCAGTGCTTGGTGGTGGTAGAGTTCAGTGGTTGTGGTGGGGTTGGTGTTGGTGTTGGTGTTGTGATCATGGGGCAGGGCGCCTAGTGGTGGGTTGTATGTTGGGGCAGCGGCGGTGGACCTGTGGTGATTTTTGCGTCTTGGTGGTGGTGTCATTTTTTACGGTGGCTCTAGCGGTGGGTAGTGTTTGACGATGAGGTGCGATGATGGATCTGATGGTGAGGGGCAGGTTCAGGGGTTTTGGTGGTTCGGTGTTGATGTTTGTTGAGACGAAGAGTGTCTGTGACCAATTATTTGATTATATGTGACCAATGACTCAAATGTGACCTAAAAATTTAATAATAGTGACTGAAAAAAATTTGTGACAAACTAATTTGAAAATATGTGACATCTAAATAAATTGTGACTTGTAAAAATTTTGATTTGTGATTTCGAAATAATCTGTAACTAATCAATTTGATAATATGTGACTAATAAATAAATTATGATTTTAATTGTGTATCTGTGATCATTAATCGAATAATGTGACTTTATTATATTTAATTAATTATAAATATACTTGATTTTTAAATTTTTAAACTTTGTACTTAACTTTTAAATTGGATGAAATTTCACACCTGAAATATGAATTTTTTCCCTAATTATCCCTATTTTGAGCAAGTCCAGCTCAAACTTTGTGGACACACTTGAAAGGATTGAAGCAACGACGTCGTCTGTTGGTAGAAGAATCCAGATGCAATTCTCAATCCTCTCTCATCATCTGCATATATATACTCAGTAGTCAGTCTTCCCTCTCTCGCAAAATCCACATGTTTCTCCTGGAAGCCCTAATCAGAAACATAAACAAATCTCACCATTAAAATTGAACTACAATGGCGGAGCATTTAGCTTCGATATTTGGAACGGAGAAGGACAGGGTGAATTGCCCCTTCTACTTCAAGATCGGTGCGTGCCGCCATGGAGACCGCTGCTCTCGCCTCCACACCAAGCCCAGCATCAGCCCGACCCTATTGCTCACTAACATGTACCAGCGACCCGACATGATAACCCCAGGCGTCGACGCCCAGGGCCAGCCTATCGATCCCAAAGCCATGCAGGAACACTTCGAGGTTTGTCTTCTATTTTACCTTGTATGTTTCGGTAAAATGTTGTTTAATAATTGTTTCTGGATAGTGTTATTTTCATGTACCGAATTAATAACGCGACGTTCTTTAGAAGTAATTTGTGGTAATTGAGCTACACTTTTTTTAAAAATTTCAGTTTTCCAGGAGATAATTTATTAGATGTTTCGTTCTGGTGTTGGATTTTACGTTGATCTGAGTTTTTATGCTTATAAAAATGACTGTTTTCACAGTCGCTATTCATTTGTGATCCCAGCCGTTTCTTTTGGTGACCAAATTTTCTTGGTTCTGTCATTTACTCATTGATGATGTGAATTTGATAGTCCCGAATAAAATTATTTATGTGAACGTGTGAACTATGTCTCTCTAATTGGCCCCAATCCAGAAGAGGGCATAGTGACTAGCGGACCTACTGGCTTTCTCTCGAGAAAAGGTCCCATCCTTCAATAATTTTAAATAAGCCTAGTTAGGCAAAACTTCTGAACCCAAACCAAATCGAATCGAACCCAGCTGTTCTTCTTAACTTAAATACCCAAACGGGAATCTAAATCGACAAACGGGTTTGGTTCGGTTCTCGATTTTAGATCAAGAATGGAATATCTCTAATTTTTTAAATTTATTTATTTTAAATAAGTCAAGTTATATTATTATTTTCTAAATAAATTTACAAACTCAAAAATATGATTTTTCTATTTCTAATTTTTAGTCCAAGCCCAATTTAATCAAATTGACCTAAGTTTATCTAAATCTGTTATTCTACCGTAGTGTCATTTCTTCTAGAGAAATCGAATTGAAATTCAGTAGCGCCTCTCTTAATTATTGTAAGCTCCCTATTCTCCTCTTCCCGTGATTTTTACAATCAAGTTTATGAAAAATTCAGCAAAAAAAAGATGTAAAAGGCACGTAAGATTGGACTACGTTATTTTGTAAGAGCTAAGATTGTACATGTCATTAAAAAATTAATTATAGTACAGAACTTGAGAATTGAACCTGAACTGAATCAAATCCGAACAGTTCCATAATTAAATTTGGGGCGTGTCTGGGAGGGATTTTTGCCAAATTCTCATCGATTTTCCGACCGTTGCACGTTAAATCACTCCAGCAGCCGCAACAGGAAATGGGGCCCACAATGGGGCAGCAAATTTTGACTGAGCAACATGTCATTTGAACTTTTAGTAAGAAGACTATGTTGTCCCTGGCTTTTTGAAATTCCAAACCAATACAAGGGCACTTTTGACATTCCAAATGATTAGATAATTACGGCTGCAGAGTTTGTCCATTTTTTGCCAATTTTCTTGCAGATTGTGGGGCCCATTTATCACGTATAACGGTCAAAATTTCCATTTCAATTCTTGCGAGAATCCCTCCCAGACACGCCCTTGGACTCGATGGTTCTACTTACTAAATACTCAAAAATTTCGGGTCCGATTCGGTTCTCTTTAGAATCGAATCGGACCTTGTCCAGCCCTATTCAATATCATGATTGAGTCGACCAGGCTAGATCACGAGTCTTTGTTGTAGCTTGGATAAATTGTCTGTACATTTTGTTATATGTTGCAGTCATTAGTCATAACAAAGCTCTGTTTAAAACTATGGTGGATTAATATGTTTTCATTTTTATCTTCTAGTGGTATTTGGATTTGGAAATTTTTAAGTTCGAGTAGATATTAATTAGAAGAGATGTATATCTATAAGCTTGAGAGAACAATAATCTTCTAAAGATATCTAGGCTTGAGTAGAACTACATTGTGCTGCACACTCATGAATTGCAATCCGAATTCAATCAATATATGTATTACTAAAATTTGAAATATTTGTTCTGTTTTTTAAGGTTTCTCAAATTGGTTGTGCTACATGTACATCACAACTTACATATTTTTTTATCGATAGATCATCAACCAAAAAAAAAAAAAAAAACCTTCCCCACTTTCTTTTTGACATCTTAGATTATATAGAGGTTGATGTACAACAAGCATTTTCCTTCTGAAATCTTTGTTCATTTTCTATTCCCTTTCATCATTTTGTTTGTGCTTTGTAAGTCCAATATCCAATCAGGTCTTTGAAATTATTTAGGTGATTATTAATTGTATTAGATATAATATGATGCCTTTATCAACCGATGAGTTTATTTTGACCATTGAGTAATCTTGATATTATGTGAACATTCTATGCTTTTTATGTTGTTGCAGGATTTTTATGAAGATCTCTTTGAGGAGCTGAGCAAGTATGGAGATATTGAAAGCTTGAATGTTTGTGACAACCTGGCTGACCACATGGTAATTTTCCTATTTTGTTCGTTTGGATTAGTATCTGATTGTTTAAGATCTAATTGATATTCATATCATGAATTTTTTGGCAGGTTGGAAATGTTTATGTCCAGTTTAGAGAGGAAGAGCATGCTGCAAATGCTTTGAAAAATCTGACCGGAAGATTTTATGCTGGTAATGGATTTCCTCTTCGTGTTTCTTTCTGTTGAGCTTTCTGATAGTTATTATTTCAGTCTGTTGCCCAATTCGACATAACTAAAGCTTTTTGTTATCTTTTATTGAGCACATTATGATAAGTCAAAAATCCCTGCAGGACGACCGATCATTGTTGATTTCTCTCCTGTGACTGATTTTCGTGAAGCCACCTGTAGGCAGTATGAGGAGAACACCTGCAATCGTGGTGGATACTGCAACTTTATGCATCTGAAAAGGATTGGCAGGTTAAGTTGTGATTTTCTTTGTCATGGATAGTTGAGGAATAAGAAACTTACTTTTGTTATGGTAGAGGGAGTAAGAAAAATACTTCTTTTTGGCAAATTGTTGAAGTTTTCTGTCTTAATTTTTAGGGAGTTAAGGCGCCAATTGTATGGAAGATTGCGGAGAAGGCATAGTCGAAGCCGAAGCAGAAGTCCTTACAGGCACCGCAGCTATGATGATCGTTCTCATGGAAGTCGCAGTCACAGTAGAAGGTATGATGATTATTGGGATTACCACGAAAGTCGGAGAAAAAGGCACAGAAGCTCAAGTCCCAGTCGTAGGAGGGGCAGGAGCAGGAGCCCAGGTGGCAAGAGGTATCATAGTCCTGTTAGGGAAGGAAGTGAAGAGAGGCGAGCCAAAATTGAGCAATGGAATCGGGAGAGGGAAGAGGCAGAACATTCTAACATTCCCAACACTGTTGTCGTCAATGATAAAAACAAGAAAGACAATAATGGGTACATGCATAACGGAGATCAGCACAATAGCGGGGAGTATTGATGATATCAGCACTGGTTCGTTCTCCATCTCCTGAAACAACATTATGATTTTCTTCTTAATGAACAAGTTCTCTTTTGAGGAAGGCCCACTTATCCTATGAATCTGGCTCACTGCGCATTTTCCACTGTGCAGGTGGTGTGCAGGTTTACAATTCTGTCATGTGGAATATGAGAAAAAAATTCTGCCCTTTTATGTTTCTCTAACTCCGTTTTGACGTGTTCTGTCTGCTTGGGTGCATAGCATGCTTTAGAACTTTTCTTTACTAGTCATTGTTTTCCTGAGATTAATACACCTTTAACTTGTACATTTATAGGCACTCAAATTTTGTAACCAATTTGTCCATCCCTTGCACTATTTTTCTAATCTTCTGTCCTAAGCCATACCATTTGTATCCAATGGCAATTGACCGTTAATACATGTTTTGCAAAGCTTAAATTATAATTTTAGTTGGATAAATATATTTTTATCCACGTATTTCGTAGGACTAACATCTACTGTCCACTAATTATCTCCATATTTCATAGGACCACAACTTATTATTCCTTAAATTTAATTTAAGCACTCCCAAACATGTAATTACTTCTATATGGAGAACATAGGTTCAGGTTGGCGCCTTAAAACGGTTCACTTGAGCTAATAGAGTTCTGTTAACGTTGCATAACCACCTTGCTCTTGCACTTGCACTTCAGGATTTGCCTTCGAGAGTTATTTAATTCTTTCATTTTTAAGATGCTTCATTACCATTTATAATAGTTAATCTTATGTCTTTCTGAACAACAAAAAGCCTTGTTCTCAGTAAATATGGAGTCAGCTGCATGAATCTATTTTGGCCATTCCACTTTGTTTACTGCTAGATCTTTTGAAAGATCTAAAGCAACTACTTCTTTATCTTACAACACCACCTTGTTAATTTTGGTCTACCTTACCACTAACAAGTGGAGTCTGTTAACATTGATCCAAAACATGACAACCACCAAAACCCATTCTGTAGTTATGCCGAGTCTAGAATTTATCTTTAATGTTAATTATTCTGCACAAAGAATTTGAAATGTTTTGTGTTTTCCAAATCTTTGTGATTTGGATGGTTGCAAGATATTTTCTTCATCAAATTTAAAGGAATATGTGGGACACATAGGATTTAGAATTCTTGTTGACAGTGTATACTTCTTCCTTGATTATATCTATATTTGGTAACCCTGTTGATGGCAATGATAGTTCCCTTATTAACTGATAAAATATGAAGTCTTTTTAGTAGCATGTAACTGGCCAATTTAACTTTCCTCTTGACACGACGTCAGTAGTTGTCTGCATGACCCCATTAGCCATATCTACATATAAGCAAACTCGTGTTAGAAATATAAGTTACAGCATAGGCCTAAAATGTTTTTCTTACATCTGCTAGTGTGATTTTGTACGCAGTCAGGTATCCTGTAACCACCATATATCCAGGCTAGTGTGCTTTCACTTAACTTTGGTTTGGTTTTCTTTTTCTGGAATATAAGTTACGGATCTCATGTGTGTGATGAGTTTTGCAGGTCCAGGTTCCTGCCTATAAGGACCAGAACTTATTTTAATCATAGCTTGCCGTGGTGTGTACAGGTGCTATGGTGCCAAGTCAGGGAGTTTGATCTGGCAGGAATTTGCAGGGTGAAGAAAAGTGAAGAAGTTCAGTGGTGCCTGAGATCCCATTTCTCAGAATCATTTTCTTTTCTTTCTTTCTTTTTTTCCTTCACAGAAATGCAGGTTTGATCTTGCAAAGTTGTCTTTTCACTTTGCAGAGAATTTCACGTCTTGTGTTTACTGTCTTTGCATGTGGTATCTTGGTCAAACAGATTTGTATCTCGACAATTTTGTAGGATCTTATCGACTATTTTATTATGCTATTGGAGAACTATATCCTGTGTCTACCCCCATTTTTCTGGGATATCATAGTTGTTAATTGCGTGTTTTATATGGTATGGATCGAATTGGCTTTGAGTTGCAGTGGTAGTGGGTGCGAGGAATGGATGAATATAGTGAGTCATAACGAGGGGATGGAGAAAGAATAGGGAGAGTTTCCAAGTCATTAGGGGATTCTGGTGGAGTATTTTAGGATGGATTGGAGCATTGCAGCACCCCAATAAGTAATCTACTCCAATATATTTATACATTAAGGTATGATTTTTCCACTACCCCTCGAGACCAAAGACTAATTCGAGCTGTTTTGCCAAAAAACTTGTCATCAAGCTGAAGGCTCGTCCAACCCAACCCTATGTTTTCAACCCTCCAAATAGTGCGTCGCACGGTCTATTCTATCATGTGATTCATGTGACGTATAATGGCAATGAGCTAAATTTGCAATCATGAGTTAAAAATTTAGAAACATTATAGCAGCAATCCCACTACCTGTAAATTATGAGTATGTTCGGCAAGGTGCTTGTGGTGGAGCAAGTGTATTTTGTTCTTGTAAAATGTGTGGATAAAAAGTGATTTGATGAAAAGTGTACATAATTTATATATTAAATATCATGTCAAACGAGAATTATTTTTTGGATGATTCTTGTCCTATTATAATTCAATTATTAAAATAATATTTTATTTTTCATTTTTCAATATGTTTTTACTTTATTTAACCATTTGATTATCGTCAATGTACGTGTACATTTGACAAATTCATTTCATCTGTGTGCTTTTTTTTATTAATGTATGAATTTCTTATTATTAATTTTCAATTAATTAATATTCACATTCATTTAATAAATATTCATCTTCATTTATGCATTTCATTGTTATTAATTTAATTATAAATTAAAATTTCACATTAAATAATGTGTTTCATTATTCGCATCTATGTATTACTTAATTGAAAATTAATAAAATGATTTAACATTCATTATCACGTATATATTTCTTGATATTAGTTCTACTTTAATTAATATTTGTGCATATTCAAATATTATTTTTACGATATTTATAAAGCATTATATAATAACGTGCAAAACACGTTCAATATTGATTAGTATGTATAAAACTAGAGTTATGCTGCCTATCCCCAAGTTGGGACAGACGATGTTTTCCATAAAACAATGAGCCAAATATAGGCGCGAATGTCATCGTATAATTAAATGTATAAAAAATTTCCTTAACTACTTTTGTATTACATTTGAATGTTCAACTTTGGCTATATTATTAATATTTCGGGAAAACTTCTGAATCACTTTTTAAGTGTATTTGCACGATAAATTTATCGAAGAAAAATGATACTCTACCTGCATAGATAATCACATGGGTGACTGTATGTGAGTGTGCGGGATCCATGTAAATAAAATAATATTTTTTTGTATGTGAGTGTGCGATCATCCTTGCGGTTATCCATGATGTTCCTGTAGTATGACTCTTTATCGAATACCCTATATTCTTTTATCTTATTATAGGAATATTTTATTCTCAAAACTGAACAAAGCCTAATTTCAGTCACGTAAAAATATCGAAAATGATGTTAAAAAGGGAAGAAATCAAAAGAGAGAAAAGTGATGCTAAATACACCTAGTCCATGTTTGGTTCAACTAAAATTATTTAAGTCATTATTTATTAAATTCAAGTTTTTTCAATTATACAACTTTTATTAAATTTCACAAAAAATTTGATTTTTATAAAAATGGAAGGATATTGTTGACAACTCAACTCAAAAACCTTAGTCCTACAAAAAGCAGAGAAATAAATAAATAAATAATTAGAAATTCCACCAAAGCACACCCGTCTATCATCAAATTATCTTCACCAAATCTCTATTCTACTCTCGGGTATTTTGCACGTTAAGAACGTATATGTATTAATCCGTATGTAAAGAGATGTATTTGCATTATATGTATTCCAACAAATGACATTGTTGGTCGAATTTCAATAAATTTCGTTCATTTATTTCCGAGCCTGTTATTAGGTTTATTTTTTTATAAATATATTTTGGTAGATATCTACATTCATTCGTGTATTATTTTGTATGTTTATTGTTTAATTGGTTGTGTTAATCCTGGAAAGTTTGGATTTTTGACGAGTTTTGTTTATGCTCTGATTGTTGTTGCTTGAAACGATGCAAAAAGTCTAAAACTTTTCAGTACTTGAATTTTGTTTAAAGTTATGCCGATTCGGCTGCAATTGAGAAAGTCCCTTCGAGCTAGTTATGTAAAGATATCATTTTGATTGAAAATTAATGCCTTTGTTTATTGCAAGCTTTTGATTTATTTCTAGGACGGAATGAATCAATCATCCACTTTGGGATCTTATTGAACTAAAAGGGTGATATTGATCAAGAATTTTTATTTAGATAAATATTTACAGTGTAGTGATGATTCTAATGTTAACTGAGACATGTTTCGTATCAGAATTTCTGTTTACTGCTGGGATTTTTAAATCTTTTGTATAGAATACTTTGTGGGCATGTTGAAACTGACATTTTAATATGTTTCTCCAAATTTCCTAATAGTTCGGTAAGAAGGTATATATGTTGTTAGTTGAAGAGGCAAATTGGTGAAGATTTGAATCTGGAGTCATAAATATGCATCGGCCTGGGGCTGCAACCACTACCCGAGGTGTATTATTGACGGACAATGGAGATTCAATTGTGACACTTGATCAAGTTCCACGTTGGAGTGATGCAGAGTGTAGATACTCGTACGAGAAAGAAGATCCCGCTTTCCCAAATTCACATTTTCCAGACCCATTGGCATCTTTTTCTGAGGGAGGGAGTAGTGGGAATGGGAGGGTATCTAGATTTCCCTTGGATCACGAAATTAACTCGAAGATATATCTTTGGAGGGGAAATCCATGGAATCTTGAGGTGGATGCTGTAGTTAATTCGACAAATGAGGTGAGCAGTTATTTTGCGATAACGATACCAGCTTGTGTTTACAGCATGAGTGCATTTACCATGATGATTCCTTTAGGATGCCTACACTTTCTCATAACTTTGTTTTAGATGGATCTTGATTCTGTGCTTTATCTTAATACACGTGTTTGTGAGAACCAGTGAGATTATTGGATTGACCGTTTATTTATTAAAATGCATTTTTTGTGAGGTTCTTGTCCTGATATTGTTTTGTGTGGTAGACGACGGGTCATAAATGTATTTACTAACTAACTACTGTGTAACAATGCATCTCCCGACCATGGCCCACAGGATTCAGCCCCAGGCTCTGCCATGGTCCATGCAGGATTCAGCCTGTATTACACCATGCATATTGTCCACTGGGAGTTGGGCCCAAAGTGGATTTATTTCATGTCCAAACGATTCAAACACAAGACCTCCCTTAAGAGGTACTTTAGTTGAATGCCGGTAACAGTACATATGGTACGATATGTGCCAAATCCTCCATTGACACGTTACACGTCATTTTCTAATTTCTGTTTCCCCATAAAACCCTTTCAGTCTTTTTTGACACCATTCAATCTTCACCACCAATAATTGTTCACTGGTGGATCAAATATACAAGAAAATAAATTCTGCACTTTACTGACTGGTGCAGCTGTAGGATCAATCCTATTTATGCTAATTCAGAATCAGTGTAACGCTGCACTTCACTGGTCTGTGATCTCAATGTTCATTAACTCTCACTTGGCCAGAAGGAGTTAAGGGCTTGAACATTGAGTTTTTGCTTCTTGAATGAATGCATTATTAGTGCATCGGATTTGGAAAAGGTTCTAGAATACTTGTTCTTCTAGTGCTCAAGAGAGGGATTTGTCGATGCGTGCTATCTTATTTTGACAGATTATGAGCTGGTTGATTTTTTCCATGAAGTTAACTGCCCTTCCTTTCTGAAATTGCTTGTAAGCTGTAGTTTATCATTTTTTTTGTCCTGGATCATGCAATGCCTGCTTTTGTTATCCCAATGAAATCTTAATTTTGCAAACTTTAGTCTAAATCATGCGATCCAGTTGAATGCACCTTAGTTCTGAAACCATTTTTATTCCAAGTGGGTGTTCGAGATTCTTTCGAATCAGATGCTTTGGAGATGGATACTTCTCCTGATTATTATGTGTTTTTGTGACAGAACTTAGATGAAGCACACAGCAGTCCTGGTTTGCATGCTGCAGCTGGATTTGGTCTGACGGAAGAATGTGCTACATTAGTAAGCTACTTAGACATGCTCACATTTAAGTTGTGCACCATTGATATGCTGAATGCGTGTAATAATTTTTAAAAGTACTAGTAGTATTCAATTTTTATTTTTTTATTTTTTGAAATTATGCGACTAAATTTTACAATATTGCGGTATCTTGAAGAATTTTGACCTGCTATTTCACACCTTAAAACAAAAGGCTTCATTGGAAGTTATGTCCAAATCTGAACTGATGCAGCAAGTATTCTTCTCCTTTACAGGGTGGCTGCCGAACAGGGATGGCAAAAGTTACTAATGCGTATGACCTTCCTGCCAGGTGTGTAGATCAGTTGTTTATTAAGTGTTATCCCCATGACTATCCTTGTTTGCTCCATTACTTGTGTTTGAGAACCAATAAATACATGTCGAATATTTTCAATGATAATATACTAATATACGTATTCTGATGAAGAATAATCGTTTCAATATTTAAGATTATAATTAATCACTTATATTATGTCTTGGAGAAACCTTAGTGCTGCATATCATTATTTATAATAGTTCGGTATTGAGCCACACAAATATATTTAGCAAATGTTTATCATACTACGTAAAAGTTTTTAGCTGTACTTTAGCGTTTTTGTGATGTAGAAACTCAGAATAACCTTCTTGCTAGTTGCATCCGTGTGGGATTTAATGAGGAAAAGAAACTGGCAATGCACCTTTATTCACTTTCACAAAAATATTTATGTCATCAGTTATCAAAGTATGTAGCAATTGAGATTTTGAGATCAATGCGTAGAGAGCTGGAACTCGTAACCTTTTGCCCTTAATTTGTGTTTGTTTAATAACACATAATCTAGGTATCATATGTGAAATTTTATTTTGGACCTTGCATTACTAAGTTTAAACATTCTTGGTTTGGAATGTGGCAGCTTTACTGCTAATGTTATTTAAAGCTTAAAGCTTTGAAAAACTTGGCTCAAGTTGGATAAAAGCAAGGTTCTAAATAGCGTAATGTGTGGCGATGCGTGGAGGCTAAGCTAAGAACTAGGCGAGCTTAGGCGAGGCTAATGCGTAAAAAGGCATTTTTTTATTTTAATATTATTTTAATTTTTAATCAATTAAAAAATCATTTAATAATAAAAAATATATAAATAAAAAATTAAATAAAATGCCCATAGGCACGCCTTATCGGTCAACGCCTCGCGTTGACCGCCATATTACGCGCCAAACACTTTGCTTGAGGTCAAGGTCGCGCTACGCGCCAAGGCGTGCGCCTTGACGCGCTATTTAGAACACTGGATAAAAGTTTTAAAAGGACCTATTAACTTCTTTCTTCCTGGAGTGGATTTTATTCCCTAGTTCATTTACCTTGCCTTTGAGGAGTGAGATGACACTTAAGCAATTTTATCATTATGTAATCAATAACATTTAAATTAATACTTGTGTTTCTTGTGATTTGCAGGAGGGTTATACATACTGTTGGTCCTAAGTATGCAGTAAAATATCATACTGCTGCAGAGAATGCTCTGAGTCACTGCTATCGGTCTTGCCTTGTACTTCTCATTGAAAATGGTCTGCAGAGGTGGTTTAATTGATGCATTGGATCCATTTATATGTTTCTTTCCATGTCCATCTGTAGAAATTTTGAATCAACACTATTGTACAACATGAATGCAGCATTGCAATGGGCTGTATATACACAGAAGCCAAAAATTATCCTCGAGAACCTGCTGCTCATGTGGCAATAAGTGAGAACTTTTTTATTTTATTTGTGTATTCAACTGGCATTCTTGAATTCATAATACCAATTTTGCGGAATGTCTTACCCGTGTGTATTTTTGCTTTATAGAATGTTACAAGGCTAATTAAGGATAAAAAGTATACATGGAAACTAGCTATTATTTACAAGGATTTATACTTTCTTAAAGTTATAATTCATGTTTGTGTATCTGTATAGATCTCCTTATCTACATGCATAAAGCTTTGGCACTTCCAATAAGTTTTTAATTTTTCACATTGATGTCTTCTTTTAGGTCTAATTCATTTTTTTGGACATGCTTGTGATGATTTCCCATTTCTATTTTTGTTCCTTACCTTAAATCTAACTTTTATTTGCTTTGTTAGGAACTGTGAGACGTTTTCTCGAGAAACAGAAAGACAAAATCCAAGCAGTTGTTTTTTGTATCGAAACAGCATCTGATACGGAGATATATAAAAGGTATGTGAACTGACTAGACTGGGAATGCATACGTTGCATATAACTCCTAAAAAGTTTTTGATTTTGAGATTTGTTTGTTTTGTTTACGAATAAAATACTTTTATGTTTTAAGTTCGACAATCATTTAATACTTCTCTTTATAGGTTGCTTCCACTTTACTTTCCTCGGGATAAACTTGAGGAGGAGGTGGCTATTTCAAAACTTCCTGCAGATGTTGGAGATGAAAATGGTGAGACAGTTATAGATGAACGGAAAATCAGAATAAAGCAATTTCCCAATGTAAAGAAGACTGGTCCAAGATTTTCTCAAGCCTCTGCTGATCATCCAGCCAGTGATATTGTTCCTGTCAATGATGTTGGGTTGACGAGACGGTTAGTGACCTTAAGTTCCTGTCCTACCTCTACATTTTTTATCATTAATAGGTCTGAGCAATGCAAAAGTAAGTTCTAGTTTAAAATTCTTTGGGGTAGCTGAATGTGCGCATTTAACCCTGTCACTGGTCCTGCTCCAATCCGTTTGTGAAACTCTTCACATGCGGCTCTGTTCCAAATTTGTCCGTGATCTGGCATCAAGAAAGATGAATAAAAATTGGGATTGCATGGCACTAGATAGAACATTTTCATTTGTCCTACTCTTTATAGTACTAAGTGATTCCCAGTCTTCAGTTACCAAAAGTTAGTTTATGGGTCTCTTCATTTATGCTCATGAGCATATTGTCATCTTTTGTATCTGAGAAGTGACTCTTTGGGCATAATTGACACTACCTTATTCGAGATTTCTACTATGTTTTGAGATTGATACGAGAAAGAATTTTTAGTAGAATGTGAAAAAGATCATATCTGGGTTCATGGAGACAAACTTCTTGATGGGATTTGAATACACCCAGCTTTTATCTTAAGTCCTCTCTCCATGATGCACCGACGCTCCTTCTGGTGTGACAGGTCCGTGTCTGACAAATGTACATGGTCACTTACATTCCTCGAACACTCCCAAGAACTGTAGTATTTGTAATTTTGCTTCCCTGGCAGTGTAATATAAGTTTAACTTAAAGTTATTTTAATGTAATAAATAGCTACTCGAAAACTAAGAGAAGAATTGATTTTATTAAAAGATATTTTGAATATAAACATAACGATAGAACATATAAACCTACAATATTAAAGAATTTAAATTAACGTGTCCGTATACATGCAACCTGGCCTCCTCTCATTCTCACGATGGAGTTTGAATCTCTCTCTCTCTCTCCCCATTCCCCCCCCCCCCCCCCCCCCCCCCCCGGTGGCGTGTGGGTGTATTGAACTTCAGAGGGATTTCCTTTGGGTCTTGCTAATATTTTGAATCTGAACATGGAAGTTTCCTTTGTTCATGACCCTTCATTTGATCTGGTGTTGCATTCTTATTTCATTCTAATGCAAAAAATTGTTGGTGATTAAGTTTCCACACGTTCGTGTCAATTGTATAGCACTGGTGTAGAAGATTTTATCTGTTTGTATGCTTTATGAAATCCACTGATAGATTGAATGACTTTTTTTTTTTTTTCTCGTTTAAAGGAACTCATCATACCTGGATCCTGCATTTTTGTCCCTGATCAAAGATCCAGATCAGCGACGCAAAGAGCAATGGGAAAAGGCTGCACAAGCACGAAGTGGTTGGAATTTTGCTAAAATGTTTGGATATGGTGACTTTGGTGTCCCACCTTTATCTGCTGCTGAAGAATACTCGCTTCATTCTAGATATTTTGTTAAAGCAAATTCACTTAATCTTTCTGAAATTGCTGAAATGAAAATTGTGTAAGCCAACTACGTATTTCTCTGTTAGTGTGTGTGTATATACTATTAATTATTCTTTTACTTCTTCGATGTGTTAAGTGACTTAAGTCCAATAGCTTCTTAAACTTATTCTGCAGTCTATCACATCAACTTTGTAACCATCATGGTGCACAATTTGCTAAAATTGAAATCAATAATAAATGTTAAACTAGATGCCAATTGTTATGATACCTTTCTTCTGTGTTCATCAATTTTGCTAATATGAAGTTTTTGAAGGAAACTATCTTGAATGCTTGTTGTGATCTTATTTGTTCTGAGAATGTGATTGTTTTATGTGCTTTATCTTATTGTTAGTTTAGACTACAATGAACTGGCTAAACTCATATATTTCTAGCAAAGTCCTGTGGAGCTTGTAGGTTGCTTTCCTTTTCTTCCTAACTTTAGAAATCTTCACGAGGCCCCCCACCCAAGTAAATCTTCACTTTAGTTGGGCTGATTGGGGTACTGTTTCATGATATTAAAAATGGGTGCATTTTCCATAATATGCTCAGAGAAGAATTATCTTTTGCACTTAAACTTGGCATCCAAATGTTTGAAGTATTTTCTTCATTTCTGTTTGATTTCCATAAATCAGAAATAGTGAGTTAACTGTATTGATTTCCAAAAGTTATAGCGGATAACTTATTTCTGTTTCAGCTACCGAGGTGGGGTTGACAGTGAAGATCGTCCAGTGATGGTTGTTGTGGGAGCACATTTTCTGCTAAGATGTCTTGATCTGGAGCGATTTGTGCTGTATGTAGTAAAGGTTAACAACTGCAAGTGTTCTCAATAAATTTTCAGAATTTCTTATGCTATTTAATTTGTCATGGCCTTGCTCTCATTTTTCCTTGAAACCGTACTCGTGTTATTGCAGCAAATATTTATGTTTAATATTGCATTTCAGGAGTTTGAGCCCTTGATACAGAAGCCTTATTCTGTTGTCTATTTCCACTCTGCAGCATCATTACAGTCGTGAGTATACTTTCCTCACCATCTTTTGCCCTTGGCATCATTTTCCTTATATTGGGTTATTGGTTCTTTGATCTAAAAATCATATTTTTCTCTAATTCATTTGTGTAATCTGAAAAAGGCTTTCAGTTTAAAGAAAGATGGATGGATTTTTGTGCTGTTCTGGCTGGCACTAAATAAAGTTTTCTGACTTCCAATGTCCGCAGTTTAGGGTGTTTACTTTTTCCATAAAGTTAAAAAGGTTTTGGAAGTAACTCTTCTTCACTGTCAAATTAGTAACTTGATTATTTCAACTTTAAAATAAAATTAAAAAAAATTAATATTTATAAAACAGACTTATTTACTTGTAAGCAAATTTACAGGTAAAATTTGTAAAATTTTTAAGTTACAGCATATGTTCTTGGTGTAAAGTTCCTGACAAGACATTATAAAGTTTGGCTCATTTCATTATTTTTGATTTGTGAAACAGGCAACCGGATCTTGGATGGATGAAGAGATTACAGCAAATACTTGGCCGAAAACACCAGCTTAATTTGCATGTATGCCGTGCAAGATTCTTCCTCCAAACACCACTATGGTCTATGACTTTCTGTTCAATTACCCATCTGGATGTTAATTAATATCTCCTTTCACGATGTAGGCAATGTATGTTCTACATCCAACCTTTGGGGCTGAAATCTGCAATTCTTGCAATGCAAATGTTCGTGGATAATGTGGTATGACTGATCTCAATTCTCTTCCCAAGAAAAATAAATACATAGCAAATCTAAATTCTGAGTAACTTCATATCTTTCTCCGTAGCTTATGAAAATTTTCGAAACTATTTTAGGTTTGGAAGAAGGTGGTATACGCTGATCGTCTTCTACAGCTATTCAAATATGTTCCCCGTGAACAATTAACTATTCCAGATTTTGTGTTCCAGTTGAGTTTTCACAATTCTGATTCATCATTTTCGTTGTTCATTTTAATCATGTGTGCAATTTCTATGACCGAGAGGCAGTGGGGTATTAAGATGGCCATGTTTGGTACAAATGGCTGATATGACCTCTGATGTTGCCCTTGTTTGTTTCGTCCCTCTGAATTCTTACGGTGGCATGATATCAAATTTCATCTTCTAAAATTTAGGAATCCTTTTTAACTTATCCTTGAGAACATTGATGCAGGCATGATTTAGAAGTAAATGGAGGGAAGGGCCTTATTGTCGATCCAAGGACAAAATATGTCTATCAACGACCATAGATATGGTATAAAAGCAGTTGTCTTGTGCCAAGAAAACGAGCATGTTGTTTGCATTTTTCTTTTCATAGATTTCATTTACTGTTTATAGGATCAAGTTGGAGTTGGTGGTTATTGTGTACCAGTCTCATTGTCAACTACGTGATTGTTGTGGGTGTGAACAATTCTTTAGGGGCAGTTTTGTTAACCCAACACCATCTCTCTCTCAAAGCTGTGGGAAAATCTCAACTTTTCTTCAACTTTCTCTTTGCAAATTAGCTGAACTGTCACATACTCCATCTGCACATAGAATACTTGGAAAATTGCGGATTTTTCGAAGGCCCATAATGGTTTCTTGAGTTACAATGGGATTTCTTTATTTTTATTTTTTTTCAGAGTTGTATCGTTTTTGGCTTGTAGTGGTGGTAAAAGAACTTTTGGGCAAGTCTATTTTGATTTTGAAACGTACAATGTGAGGTGAATTTCTCGCAAACTCTGTATGTTTATGTGCATTCTTTGTCGTGAGGATGGTAAGCATCGTTTCATTTATTGAAGTTGGACCCTTGTCTCGGCCAAATATTTATGAGCTCCCATATGTTGTGAGTTCGTATTTGTTTAGTAGGTTGAATATATTAATCGTTATTATTACGCCTTCAGTTCATGTGGAGCTAAGGTAGACAAAGCAAAAGCTCGTCGCCTTCTAAGAGAGGCCCTTGAAAGACCTAACATATCATGGAGCCCAAGTGTGCACATCAACCTCGCCTCTGCCAAAGGTTAAAATAGACATTTTGCGCCTCGAGGACCCCCCAAGGGTCGCCCAACCTGCCCAACGGCTCAAATAGTCTGGGAATTTTTTACCCAAAGCCAATAATCGTCTTCTACCTTGGCTTATTTTGGTGAAAACTCATCATATACTATACGAGGCAAGCCTACAACTGAGGGATCATATGTACTCAACCAATCTAACGCAGATGGCTCGTAGGGAGAAGCAAAAGATTTGTCTTCCTAGCTACCTAGGACAACAAGCCAAAAATACCCTAACATGATAATTTACAATACAGACCTGCTACAATAACAAGGGTTGGGGACAGGACTGGGAACAGGTCACCTCAATCCCTGATAAATCTTTTGAAATTCAGATCCGGGGCTGAGGAGGTGCCACCTCAGTCCCCTGTTACAATCCCTGTCCCCAGCCATTGTTCCTTTAGCATTATACTTTACAAAAATCATGTTACACTACCCAAGTGGAGTTACAAAAGGAGAGGTGCCCAAGTGATGTGACACCCCTCTATTGGCCGAGGCGATTGGCCTCGGTTGGCCCACCAGCCGCCTCTTCCAATGAGGGGGTGCCACATCACTTGGGCACCCCCTTTTTTGTAACCTAACTTGGGTGAAATAGCATTATTCACTTTACAATAACCATAACACTTGACAAGAACAAGATAATTGACATGACACTTTCCTATGATCACCCTCACCGTCGCTCTTTAACATGATATATGTATTGCTCATTAATCTTGTATCGAATCGTAGTCCTCTAGTTTCTGAATATTTTTATGGACCTAATAAACAGAATGTTACTAATTACACTGTGTTTTAAGCAGTAATGGTTACCATTGCCATAATAATAGTAGCCGACAAATCACACAAACATTGAATCATTGGCAATATTCAATTTGCCAACTTGCTTTTGCACCAGCGTCCCACGAAAAAGAAATGCAGAAGCTTGTCAACTATAACTATACTGAAAAATCAACAAAACAGTCAGTAGGACGAGAAAAAATAATAATAAATTTTTGTACACCCTCGAATTTCCATCCTATAAATAAATAAAGGCTGTCCCAGACGTTGGCTGCTCTTGCACACAATTGTACAAATACGATTTGAACAGGAGCGGAAAGGCTCGAGCCAAGATCATAGGATTGAACCTTCTGAGACTCGATTTCAGGGGAAGAATGAGAGACCTAGAGTTAAGACTTATTTTCGTGCCCCCGCCTCTCTTCCCTCCGAATCTTTCGTCGGCCAAAACAAAGTCACGTTCTTGGCTCCGGCGGTCTCTTCACTTGAACCCTCACGATTTTTAAAGTCGACGGATTTTCCTTTAACTATAAATTTCATTATTTCGGGTATTGACATGTAGAATGGGACTCTATCTTTATTCTCGTCCATTTAATCAGTTCTTTAAAATGTTTATCAGATTCACGAGGTCTACAATTTGTGCCCCGTAACACCATACTTCTCGAAAAGGGTATGGACGGCCCCACTTAGATCATACCCATTTAGTCGTGTCAAAGAATAAACCAAAAAAGTAGGGAAAAGGTTCAAAAAAGTGGCGTTCCTAATTCTACAAAGATGAGGTATGGTGTTATAGTTTGCTTGACCATGTGAGCGACCAAGCAAAAATGTGAAACTGTATCGAATCTATTTCAATATAAAAAATGTGAAACTGCAATAAACAGTGTTACTAATTACAGTGTTTTAAGCAGTACTGGTTACTATTGCCATAATAATAATAAAAAGGGTTAAAAAAATAGTAGCCGACAAATCACACAAACATTGAATCATTGGCAATATTCAATTTGCCATCTTGCTTTTGCACCAGTGCCCCGCAAAAAAAAAAATGCAGAAGCTTATCAACTATAATTATATTAAAAAATAAACAAACGAGGGAAAAAAAATTCAATTTTTATACGATTCATTCAAGTTTCCAAATAAATGCTGTCCCACACACGAAGCGTGTCTGCTCTATGGATGTTGACTGCTCTTACACTCAATTGCACAAATACGATTAATGAGGTCAACATTTTGGGATAAAACCTATCGTACAGTCCACTCACAGAGAGGGAGGCCCACACTTTTGTAGAGGTAAAATTTTTTGTGCAATCCACGTGAACTGTACAAGATACAACTCCCTCACAAAGAGGGGGGCCGCGCCAATAAAAAAAGCGCGAACCCTTTTATTGTGAGGGAGTTGTAATCCTTACTGTACACGAAAGTGTACACTAAAGACGGTCCTACAATTTGTGCCTCCTAACACTATACTTCTCGAAAAGAGTATGGACAACCCCACTTAGATCCCACCTCAAAGAATAAATGAAAAAGATATATGTACAGCATTTACATATTTAAAACCCCTCACATGAGGAGGTTCCATGCTAATCGTGGGACCCCCTCATGTGAGGGTGTTGTCCATCTTGGTGTACATAGGAGTATACAAGGCTGGGTAAAACTGAACACAACTCGATTAACCCAATCAACTCAAATCAAACAGATAGATTTGGGTCGATTTTTTAAATTCAATTGAGTTGGGTTGAAAAATTGAATTTGAAATTGGGTTGAGTCGGATCTCGGGTTATGAATTAAAATTCAACCCAACTCTACCCAACACAACCCAACCCAACACAACCCGATAAATTAAAAAATTAATATTTAAGATAAAAAAAATTAAATAGGCATAATAGTAAAGAAAAAAGAATGACTTATAATATATAAATGTCAATTTTCTTCACATAGACCGATTCATATGACAAATACAATATTATTTGACAATAAAATAAAAATTAAAGACATGATGATGAAATGAATGAATGCCAAAAAATTATAAAAAAAAAAATGTTTCATAAATTTTAAACTTATTTATACATTATTTTTAGAAAGAAATCCTTATATGTGTATTTAAAAAACAGAGATTTTCAAGTAATTTCGAACTCTAAAAAATTATTCAAATTTAACAAATAAATCAGATCCAACTTTAATTGGGCCAAAATTCAAACCGACCAACCCAACTCAACCCAAACCGATCAAGATCAGTTTGGGTTGGGTAAGGTTTAAATCAATAATTGGTTTGGGTTGGGTTGATTTTCGATCAAATCGATCATATTGGGTTGAAAAAAAAATCGACTCAACTCAATTCATGCCCACCCCTACAGTACAGCAAGCATGGTTCAAGAATAAACCAAAAAAAGTAGGAAAAAGTTAAAAAAAGTTACACATGGTAGCGTGCCTAATTGTATAGAGACGAGGTACGGTGTTGTCTCCATTATTTTCAAATTATATTTTTCTATTTTTTCTTCTCAACCGCGCATTTTTCAATAAAATAATATTATACGCAAATTCAAAAATTTTCCTTATTTTTTAATCCTACATTCTTCACTATTTTAAAATGCTTTCTAAAAATGTGTTTGATGGAGATTATTGGGGAAGAATGAATTTTGAAATAGTGATATGATGAGAAATGTATAGTTGAAAAAGAAGGAAAAGTTATTGATGTGATAGAAAATATTATTTTATTGAAAAATGTGTGGTTGAAAATGAGTAGAATAATGAAAATAAAAATGAGAATGTGAGTCAAACGGAGCCTAAACCAAAAATGAAACTCAAACAGGCACATAGTTTGCTTGACCATGTGATCGACCAAGCAAAAATGTGAAACTGTATCGAATCTATTTCTCTGTCAGTTTCACATTTTATCTCATCCCGTCTCTAAATCAATCAGGATGCTTGATAATATATTAACTAATAAATTATTATGATTTTCAAATAATAAATATACAGCAAGAAAAAGAGTGAAAGACGAGAGCCGCCATATTTATTATTTTATAAATATATCCTTCAACAAGTTCGAAAGAGTGAGGTGAATTTGATCTTGGTGGTCAATCAAATTATTAAGAAGTAATTATTTTCGCTTTTCCGTTTATTTATGAGCTAATTATTAAGTGTGGTAGCCATGGGACACGTGTCAAGCAAAGGCGAGGTCGAGTTAGGCCTTTATTCTTACTTATTAGGTTCAGTCCACGTACACCAACCACACACTATAGATCGCTGAAATTGGCCACTGGAATCACTCCACGTTTCAACAGTAAATGCAATGTTAGAAATCAGAAATATCGAGATTTCTTCGAAGAGCTATCTTCTCATCTTCCTTCCCAGCCCATATATAAATACCCTTCTGCTCCGCCTACACCTTCTGCAATTTCCCTTTGCACCATAAACATCTGACCTATATTTTTCTTGTAATTACAAGTGATACCCTTCGGCTTATATATATATATGTCCGCTGCCGGCAGACAGGAACCTGAGAGTCCCTTCTCCCCCGCCGTTCTCGGCTTCCCCCGCCTCCGTTTTTTCCGCCACCGCCGCCTGCGGTGATTAATTATTCTACGCGGGCATATAGTTATATACGTATACAAGCAAGCATTTATATCATATATATAAGAATTTTGGAATGCCGTCGCCGAAGATTAATCGGAAAGGAAGCAACGAGAAGAACAAGAAGGGAAGGTTATCTGAAAAAGCGACGTCGTTTCACGAGAAAAATACTGGTGTAATGGCGGAGATGTTGCCGAGGCCTAGAACGGTGCCGGATTTGCTGGTTAGGAAAAAAGATGTGGTGAATCCGACTGATTTAGGGGTGGCGCAGGGAAAGCCAAAACTGACGAAACTGCTTCTTAATGTGACAATTCAGAGGAGCCTTGGAGCTGTACAGGTTTTGATGTCGCCGGATGCGACGGTGAATGACTTGATTACGGCGGCTCTACGACAGTATGCCAAGGAAGGCCGGCGGCCGATTATCTCCTCCACCGATTCATCTAGCTTCGATCTCCATTATTCCCAGTTTAGCTTAGAAAGTAATCACTTTCTTTTTTCAATTAATTGCAGCCGTTGGATTGTCAATTTGTCTCCGAACTGCTTGATTTATGATTTGTTAATTCCAATATAATTTAAATAAGATACATGAATTAAGAGGTACTAACTAGTAATTGGCATGGACAGGTTTGGACAGGAAGGAGAAGCTAATGGCGTTGGGGTCCAGAAATTTCTTTCTATGCCCAAAGGGGACGGCAGCAGCAGTGGCGAGTGGCAGCTCCGCCGCCAACATGGCGGCTTCTTCCAGCTGTTCAAAGGAAGCTGATGATAAGGCCATGAAGAAATGGTTGCCTTGGCTCAAATTCATGGATAATTAAGTGAATTACAAATTCAGGCTCAATTTGTCGCAGTAATTCTTTTTACAATTTCATAGATTATAAGTTCTAAGAACTTGTACAGGCAGGTGTGAGGTGTCGTTTAAATGTCACCTAAGTATTAGTGTATTTTTCAGAACTTTAATTTAGGATGGTTGACAAATTGTCCACAGAAAATTGATGGCCATGTGATTTGTAATACTTTTGGCATTGGACCGACCATGACGGCAATTGCTTCAAGAGTCATGTGCTAGGAAAATACCTCCTTTCGTTCAATGAATTCAAGCAAGCCATATTTTTGGCCGGAGTTGTTGACCACATATTTTGTTAGTTGACTTTCCGGTAATTTCAAATTTGATTTGAAAAAAGTTGGTATGGTAATCACGTGTTCGATGTTACTTCAGCATTAATAAAATTTTCACTGTCTTTTACTTTAATAAAATAACTTATAGGCTAAATGATTTCGGGACAATGTAGGGACCGGGTACTAGAATAAGAATAGATGTCTATATTCTGTATGTTGTGTATTTTTGTAATTTCTAGTCGTGTAATTGGAATGATTGATTTTGATTTGTGAACATAATATAATTTTTAAAATGTTATCTCCAATTTATGATGTTGACAAGTAATCATCGCAATTTTATTGGACCTATAATTTTCAGTCTAATGTCAGAACTATTAATTACCACTTGATCAACATTCACTCACATGTAGTGGGACTCGCGTGAATAAATAATGTAAAAAAAAAAAAAGGTAGAATCCCCAAATGTGAGAATCTGTCAAGTTCCGTGTACGAACAGCAAGATTCAATGTCTAAAAGTTGTACATGTGCCTTAGAGGGCATGACATTGTTGTCCTTCGCCACTTGGCATCCCACGTGGCCGAACCACCAAAGCCCTCTTTTACCAAAGCTCTGAATCGATAGCCTCACCGAAACCCCACGAGGTCAAACCATTGAAGCCCCCTTGCCAAAGCAATGAGGTCTAATGATTGAATCCGAAGCCCCACTGTGGCATCCTTCAATTGAAGCTGTGGCTGCTCATTTTAAGAGCATTAAATGTGCAACATGCTAATGAAGTCAAACTGATGCCTAGTATAGGATGCTTCAATTAAGAAGATGAAGACACGTGCACCTCTCATCAAAGGGATACTATTTCATGTGCAACACTATAAATACTCTCATCCTTGTATCATTTGAAGGCTAACGTAACTCTAAACACTAAAAGCTATTATTTACATTCTTGCTTGTTCGATATTTTTGTTTGTTGGAAACATATTATTTTGCTTCAGTTAAATTGTTGGTAATTTATTATTATTATGCGATTGCCCCTAAATATACTATTGGTGTCTGAAAATTTTTTATCGTATCATAGAGCATTTCTCACGTTCATATATGATAACATGCTCTGACTAAGTTCTCGATCAAAACGCGTTGAAAATTGCTTGCGTGGAAATGAGTGGACCCAACATCTATTATCCATGAGTCAACACACACATACATATAAAATTACGGGAATTTATGGGGATATGGACGGAAGAAAAATGCAATTTGCATTTCATTTGCATCTCTTCATTGGAGAGGTTTCCAATCACTTCAAAGATCTAAATTGTGATTTAGATCTATCTTACATCACAATTAGATGTGTGGTCGAGTGGTGTCACTCGTGTGAATAAGGTTTTAATTGAGTGGACTGACAAAGGAATATTCATAATTATTTGTTGAGGAAAATTCTTTATAGATGAGATGAATCTATGAATGACACAATTATTTCTGAAGATAAGATCTATCTGTGTATAAATTATAAAGAAAACTTAGCTGGACAAGAAGTTAATAAATAGTCGGTTAATGACATAACGATTAAAATATTTTTCTTAAGTAAAATGATGATAAATAAAGATTTAACAACTTTAATGTTAGTTTTTTTTTTATAATTTGTGCCATGCATGATGTAACTAGTACTCTTGTAGATAAGAATAAGATGATGGAAAATTTAATCAGATAGGGTCAACTTAGTCAAGTCTGGCTGTCTTCGTCACGGCTTTGGGGGAAGAACCTCAAAATTAGAGTGATACTTGGGGTACAGGTGGCGTGGTTTACAGGGGGCGTACAGGTTCCTCACAGTGGCAGGATTCATACAATTTTTTTTTAATTTACTGTGGAGCCCACCTCACTATGAGGAGTCTGTACATCCCCTGTGAACCACCCCTGTACATGGGGCTTTACTCTCAAAATTATTAGCAAATTGAATGACTTTCAAAGGTTCACTGTTGCTCATTTTTTCATTTTTGGATTATTTGATTGTGGTGAACTTTGAATGAGACAAAGGCTCGTCTCAAGTGATATATCTTCAATAACTTTATCAATATCAAGGTCGATAATTGTATTATTCAGTGAATAGTCCATTCTTATCAATAAAATCTGTTGCGACCTCTTCAATATGCTCGAATTCATTTGCAGAATAAAAAAAAAAGCGTCTTTAACATCTACGCTTGTTATCGATACTAAAAATAACAATCTCAATTTAGCACACAAAAACAACGAAGGAAGAAAAAAAAAAACCTATAACCTTTTATTAATGAAATACTAAATATTTAAGAATACTTAAGTAATAAAAACCACTAAATTATGTATGATACAATTAACAATTGTGATTATATGGCCTATGGAATCAGCCATGCTTGGAACAGCCCCCTCTCCAATAGGAGGGCGCCAAATGATGTCCTGTCCTAATTCCTGTCCCAAACCCGGGACAGGAAGCTTTTTTTCTTTTTTATTATCGATAAATGTGTATATAGATCAAAACCAAAATCATGTACAGATACATCCGGGCATACCCGGGCAAAAATAGAAACAAAAGGACATCATTACACCGGACATACCCGGACAATACAAGTCCAAGTCAAACATGAAACCAATCAACTCCACGCATTCACAAGAATACACAACAAAAGCCAAATTACATCAAAATACCGGGCATACCCGACTCAATCAAATGGAAATTACAAGGAAACAACAAAACGACTAGAGATTTTTGAATTTCTTGGTAAAACATCATATGTCAGTGATAACACCACCCCCATTAATGCCCACTAAACCTACTTTTGAGATATTTTAGCCATTATACATATTATAAAAATCCGTAAATCGACTCGATCGCACTAAAAATACAATTCACATGTTTTGGTACGTACTAGTATGGTAGAAAATTTTACGATATAAAAGATGAAATTTAAATTTCTATTTCTTCTTCGAGAATATCTAATTGTGTACAGTCTATCTCATTAAACAAATGAATAAAGATTGGTTAAACTCGTGTATTGGACTAAAAAACAAACTAATCATATCGTAATCGAATAAGATAAAGATAATATGTCATTTCAATTTAGTTGAATTATCTAAAAGGTATCCAATAATCATCAGCAGTGTTAAAAGTAGTCACATGTGTTACATATTTATTATTTTTTATCAGATGTAACTCTGAATAGACTCATGCTTGCTTTAATTTGCATTATAATTATCAACATCCAATAATAATCTCATCAAACTCTAGCCTTTCTAATTTTGATTAAAAGTAAATTTGATCATTTCTCATTTTCCAATTGGGTTTTGCTTCAGACACAGGATTTCGACGCCCCCTCCAATAGGGAACGTCACGTGACGTCGGTCACCAAATCCTGTCCCAAATCTTGTTCGTTTAGCTTTTCCCTATCTAATTTTTGGTGTTTGATTATAAGTAATCATTTTCAACCTTCCCTTCATCCCACCAAAAAGAATTAAAAATAAAAAATAATATGAGTTATAACTGGGATATTATAAGACAAAATAAGTTAGTGACTGGTGAAGGTGAGTAGGATTGTTCCATAATGCTATGGTAACGTCCAAATTCTTGGCTCCTTGTAGGCCAGGTTACATCTAAGGGTGGCTATATTCCACCACCCGCCGCCGCCGCCGCCCCCCACAAATTAAAAATAGTATAATAATATTTAAAATCCAACAATTCTTTTATATATCTTAAGAAAACACTTCTTGAACTTTGATAATATGGTTTATTGTTCAAAATGCAAATAGTTTTGATTCTATTTGTTAGTTTTATTAGAAAATGAGGTTGAGATGTAAATACAGATAATTATTCGATAGAGGTTTTGGATCTATGTACGGTAATTTATATTTCGAGGAAAACAATGAAGATATTTATGAGAAGCTTATAAAGTGTGTGATTAAGCATATTTTGATGTGTAGTTTGAAGAACGCAATAGTTTAATTTTATTTTTATTTATTCGCTATCAAGACCTTTTGGAGTATTTAATTTATTTTCATTGTTTTCTCATTAGCTAGACTTGAGGACGAGCGGTCTTAAGTTTGGGCTGTTGAAATCTACGTGCATATAACGATTAAAATTTGTAGACCATCAATCATATTTCAATCTAAAATGTGCGATATAATGGTTAAAATGAACTTGGCCCAAAATATGAAGCCATTGGGAAAATACACTTTGAAATCTATAAATTAGACCCTCATAATTCCATTTGATACACTCGAAATCGATTTCGAGTATTTGATTTCTAATTCTCTTTCTTTTTTTTTTCCCTTCTAAATTCAATCAAAATAATTTTCAATTTTTCTTTTTTCTTTTTAAATTTTAAATTTTAGAGTTTGAAATAATAGTATTCAATATCATCTTATCTAAAATAGTACAAGATAATCGCAGACATCACTTATGTTTATCTCGTTTTGCTCATTTTCATGCACTTATCTTAGTTTCAATAAAATCGAAACTCTCTTTGATTATTCATATGTCAATAAAATATCTAATATCTCGTTTAGTTTCAACTGCCTAATGAAACAAACTAAAGATAGATACGCAGTCTTGTTCTCGGAAATTAAGTTTAGACTTCAGGATTGACAATTACATGCCACAATATCCCCTTAGCCAACCTTGTTTGTCACTTCATCAAAATTAATTCTATGTTGCGATCTCTATCATGACTCTTCAACCCTGTAGGAGTCCAATAATATGTAAGAAAAATTTATTTTTAGTACTTTGAACAGTTTTTGTTTATACCTTAGACGCCATATATATTTGTAAATTCAACACAATAGTTAGGCACAATCGGTCAGAATCTGTATAGGGTGGCGTGTTGGACTGCAATTCAATGCGTGGATTCATATAGGCTTAATTTAAAATAAAAAGTTGAACTCTAATTTTGAGGATTTTTCATCGTTCTATTCCTAGAATATTTATGAAAGTGATAAATTACGGAATGTGTATCAACGAGTTAAAGTACAAAAGCAAGAAAGTTTTTAAAATAAATCATTCATATATGACCCACCTCAAAAGTGATTAAAAATATTTAAAATGGGAGATATCCAAAAATCGCTAAGTAAAGGTAACTCAACCACAAGGCCGTTGTCAAAATCATCATTTTCCATTGAAAATGTGTATCGTGTTGACGTTAACACCTGTCCAACGATAATTCCAAAAATAACAAGTGGCATCTCTAATGTCAGCACTATAACATCCACCAGTCAGATGAAAGTGATGATTACCTAATAGCAGCCAACATGACATAAGCCATAGACTCCGTTCTAAGTGAAATGATGACCTGATTGGTCAAATTTAATAGCCAGATGAAATCCTTCAAATGGATGATTGCACACAAATAGAAGTTGGACACTGTTGCATGACTTTACCAAGGACGACATGCTATTTTTATTATCAGTTCCGTTCTCCGGCGGCGTGCGGGAGAACGGAATGCGCTTTATCTTGTCTTGAAAATAAAGCCTACTATGCTTTATTTTATTATTATTATTTTTGGTTGTCAGCCACTGATTTCAACGACTGACAACTTTGTTTTTTTATTTTCTGTTAATAATTTTTTTATACTCGTTCGACGTAGTTTGAATTAATATTTTTTTTTTTTTATCTTTTGTTAATTTTTTTTTTAATATTAACAGTTGAAGGACCAAAAAATAATTAACAAAAGACAAAAAAAAAATTAATTCAAACTATGTCGAACGAGTACAACAATAAAATGAAATTAAATTCAAATTTAATGATCGTCAGTCAAAACACATTCGTTCATCATTAAACCACTTATTGTTGTACTCGTTCGATATAATTTGAATTAAATTTGAAGAAAATTTATCTAATTTATGTAATGTCTATTTTATTTTATCTGAATGTGTTGCAATATTCGACGTAGTTTAAATTAATTTTTATTTTATTTTGTCTTTTGTTAAAAAAAAATTTTGTCATTCAATTGTAAATATTAAAAAAAATTAACAAAAGACAAGAAAAAAATTAATTCAATCTACGTCGAATATTGCAACACATTCAGACAAAATAAAATAGACATTGCATAAATTAGATAAATTTTCTTCAAATTTAATTCAAATTACGTCGAACAAGTACAACAATAAGTGGTTTAATAGTGGACGAATGTGCTTTGACTGACGACCATTAAATTTGAATTAAATTTTATTTTATTGTTTTACTCGTTCGACGTAATTTGAATTAATTTTTTTTTGTTTTTTGTTAAATATTTTTTTATCCTTCAATTGTTAATATTAAAAAAAAATTAACAAAAGACAAAAAAAAACAAATTAATTCAAACTACGTCAACAAATGTGCGTGGCCCACCCCCAATGTAAGAGGATGGATGGGTCGAGTACCTGTAGCAAAACTCTAAGGGAACAATACATATGTCAGGCCTTTAATTTTCACCATCCCTAAATTAACAGAAACATATCAAAATTTCAGAAATAAGGTTATAAATGAATATTTAATAAATAATATAATATATAATTAAATACAGAATTATTGAATGTAGATCCTAAAATCAAGCAGTCTGTTACATTCTAACAGAATTTTCCAAAAACAACGTCCTCACTAGAAAACAAACCAGACATTCCAAACACAAACATCAACGGCCTCAATCACCAACTCAAACACCGGTGGCAAACCACAAACTACTGACCAAGTCATCGTGACTCTAGATCCACCACAAACCACAGATATATAACATGATGAATGTAGACAAAGATGTGACGAACTCAAAAACCATGACAAACCACTGACCAACTCGTCGTGACTCCAGATCCACCACAAACCACAGATGTGTGACCACATGATGAATGCACAAATCACAGATATGTGACCATGTGATGAATGTAGATACGAAATAGAAACATAGATATGTGACTCAGTTTTGCAGACTCTCCGGCACCATAACCACCGCCTACCACACTTCACCACCACCGAAACCTGCATCCCCACCAGAACCGCCGTCCCACCACACAACCCACCACCAACACATGTATCACTACCAAATACCGGCAACCCTACCAACAGAAATACAGCCAGTCAGCCCACATCTCTCTCCTCTCTGTCTCGCTTCTGCAGCGGTGTTCCAGGGTGTCGCGAGTGGCATGAAATGGGAGAGGACGATGGGTCCATCGGAGAAGATCTGGAGACGGAAGATTGAAGAAATTCCCAAAAATGTCAAGACAGAGAGGAGGGAAGATTCCCAGAAATTCCATCGTTGCGCCACCCTGCTTCGAGTAACTGCACCGTCTACCTGTCACCAATCACCATTTGCAACACTACCCTTCTGAATCTGTGGTGGGGGTGGTGCGCCGCCGGGTGGGGATGAAGAAAGACTGAAGAGAGAGAGAGAGAGAGAGAGAGAGAGAGATGGAGATGGAGATGGACTTAGTGGAGGATTTGTCTAGGAAATTGGTGATAGAGGTAGTATTGCTGGTGGTGATAGAGATGGCAGTCCAGGTGGCTGTGGTTTTGCTTAGTAAATAGATGGAGGAGGTGGCGTTAGAACTGGTGGAAGTTGAGGTAAAAACTATGGTAGGCCAAAGTATTTTCATATTAGAAAGTCTTCTTTCCTCAGTTTTCATGAGGAAATTGAATCGAAAAATGGCTACAGGAAATCAGAAGTGTAAAACACAGAGGAAAAGTTCTGAATTCCCTTAGAACGCACTTCTTAATGTTAAAACCTCGAATCTAAGGTAGAGCTGAAAACGAATTAAATCCTTAGAAAGATTTATTTGTTGTGATCTTCTGTGACAAAAAATGCATTTACTGTGACGGGTTGTGATCAATTCTGTGTTAATTATGGCCAATTGTGACTTGATCACATACAGTCACAATTAAAATTGACATGATCACAGATAGTCACATTAAAGACAAATTTGGTCACAGATAACATAAGTCAGTAAATGTTGTATTTAAGATCGTGGACTTGAGTTGAATGTGGTAGTCGTGGTGCATTGAAGGTTATGCTAGTGAATTGTGGTACTGGTCTCTGGTGCATGTAGATTTGTTTATGATAATCTTCTGTAATCAAATATGTGTTAGTTGTGACTGGTTATTATCAATTCTGTGCTAATTGTGACTTAATCACATACGGTCACAATTAAAATTGAATTGGTCACAGACAGTCACACTAAAAGCAAATTTGGTCACAGTTAGTCACACTGAATACAAATTTCATTTCAATTACTCACAGATAACGAATCGATTATATATAATGACTTGAACATTTTTTGGGTTCTGTGGGTAGGGTGAGATGGTTCCATGAACTGGGATGCAGTTTTCAATTTTTATGTTACGAGTTATAGGTAACTATTCACGAGTTACAAGTCATATTTCATATGTCACAATGTGCATGAGTTACAAATCCAATAGAACTAATCACGGGTCATTAATAATAATAAAATAAAAAAGTCTCCAGAGCTGGTACTGAAGTCGTCGCCGGTCGTCGGAACGGAGTGGCTTCTGGAACGTCACCGAAGCCAATGAAGAAATGTAGGGAATGTGGTGTGGTAAGGTGATAGGATGGGGTGGGGTGGGTGAGGTGAAATGTAGTAGAAATAATAACTAATGTATATTATATTATAATTTAATATTTAATAAATTTATTTACCACCTGATTTTTAAAATAATTTGACAAGTTTGTTAGTTTTGAAAAATAATTATTATATGTAGGTGTTATGTGATGTTCCCGCTAATTAGTGGTCTAGGCCCATTCTTGTCATGGACTTCTTGCATTGAGTTTTGCTAGGTGTACAGGTAAAAGTTGTCTCTTTGAAAGTCAGCATTGGATGACATGATTGACTACATTCATTGAATGAGTTGGGAGATAACAGAGCCAACCATAGTATTTGAGAACGACTAGAGTACCCTCATTAATCGTCCCAATATGCACTGACGGACCCACATGGGGTCATGTGGTGTCAATTGACATCACATTTTTTTATTTTTTTAAAAGATCCCAAAATCTGTCCCTACAACAAGGCCGAATCTGCTTCCTTATGCATCAACAAAAATCAGCACCAGCCCCATTTTGAAAATACCAAAGCAGGAAAAATTCTCATTCTCTTTATTTTCAAGCATCATTCAACAATAATCTTGATTTTGCATTTTAGTCTTCATCTGAGCTTTTTGTTTTTGGTGAAATTTGATGTCTTTGCCTAAAGAACATGACTATATATTTTAACAGAGCCTTCTTCAATGAAAAATTCTTCTTCTTCCTCTATTGTTTCTACAGAAAGTGAGAAAAACAACGTTTTCAACCTTAAAGAAACTGGGCTGAGACTGGGGTTACCTGGTTTAGATTTTTTTTAAAAAAATTGCATTTCAGCTTTTGACCCCACAACCTCAAACGTCTGGCTCCATCCCTGCCAATATGATATTGTCTCTTTGAAAGTCAACGTTGGATGGCATGATCGATTGCATCCATTGAACAAGTTGGGACATAACCTAGGCCCAATTAGGTTCGACTTCCACTCTAATTGAAGTGGTTTTGGAGAAAATGCCTACGAGCCCTTGCCAAAACATCATTAATGAATACAATCTCCTCCCTCAAACTTTAATCAGATTTGGAAATATCAATGGGTCGGGCTATCGTTGTTGGATCTGGGCAACCCAATCCTGTAATTGGTTGGGCCTGCCCAGAAAACCTACAATTAATTGATCGACAGTTTGTTAAACATTCGCCCCAATTAGTAAAACGAACAATCAAATCGTTCACGTTCAGCTCCTCTCTCTCTCTTCTGAGATCGGCTAGGTGCAAATCTGCAATCGAGAATGAATTATGGATCGCTCATCAACCTCAAAATCACTCTCTCTCTCTCTAAATGACTGAATCAAGGTACATAAATATTATTTGATGCATTTTTGTGTGTATACATATCGATTTGCTTCATGTAGATCTCATCTTGATTTTTCTGTTGGTTTTTTTTTTTTTCCTTTCACCTGTCTTTTTCATGTAATTATTCTTCGTGTCTTCTTCAGAGCATACAAATTCAAGCATATTTGCATTTATGTTTAATTTTTTACTGATTTTTCGTCAGAACCGATCGCATAGCGGAGTGGATATCGCGTTAGACTCCGGATCTAAAGGTCGTGGGTTCGAATCCCACTGCGATCGTATCCTTTTTTTTTCTTTCCTTTTTTCTTTTTGACTGCTTTCTAAATTTTCTACCCAATTTTTAGTGGTACAAATTTTCGAAGTAACAATTTAATTGAATTTTTCATCAGTTCGTTAGTACATAGATGCAATTCTTGGTATATTTATTATTTATAATTCTAACACATTTAGCACATTTGTCCAGCAATTTTAGCCTATATTTGAACACTCAGATAACTTGTTGGAATGCAATTCAATACTATGGAAAAAAATTGAAGCCTTTCTCAACATGATTATTTTATAATTCCTAAACAAAGTAAAAATGGCCGCTTCTTATAGCTTGTTGACATATGGAATAGTACTCTTGCTGCATAGTTTGATGGAACGTGTTTAGAGAATGTTGTGCATGAAATTCTTTGGAGGTCTTGAAAATGTTGATTAAAATGTTCTGTAATAAGATAATATAGAAATTAGATTCTTGATTGTTGAATAGTTTTAAATGTTCAGATAATGTTGTTCATAAGGTTCTTGATTGCTGCATGGTTTAGTGGAATACATTTAGATATTGTTGTCCATAATAATCTTTGGAGGTCTGGAAGTGTTTGAAAAAAGAGTGGTAATAACACGAGAAACTCAATTTACAAATTTCGATCTAAAATTGTTGTTAATGAGAGCTATAATACGGTTAGAATGCAAGTGTGTTGCTAGTTGCTTGAGCTTCTTAAGCAAACACACCTTGCAAGTTCACATTAATATATGCAGCTATTTTCCTCTTCGCTCATGTCATAATTTTTGGCTTTATTGACAACGTTTGAACAGAACCTTATTAAAAATAAAAAATAAAAAAAACTAGATATAGCTGGTGTCCTACCCAGATTCAGTGATGGCTTTGAAAATGTTGAATCAACTACTCCGTTTAGGGTTTGTTTGGCATAACATTTGCTTCCAGTCGAAAAGCTTTTGGAGGAACTTATTTTGATTTTTGTTTGAAAATTAATTTTTAAAAGAGTTTCATTTTCCAGAAGTGTTTTTAGAGGAAACCACGGACTAGCTTACTCTAAAAGAAGTGCTTTTAGAGGAAACCACGGACTAGCTTACTCTAAAAGATTTTTTAACTAGAAGAAGCACTCTCATAAAACTAACAGAACGATCTAGCTACTTTTGAATCTTAAAAACTCATTTTAATTTTTCAAAAGTCATGCCAAACGACCCTTGGAGTATCTAAATGTTAACAAGAAAAATCACGATTTTATTGAAATGTCATAGAAACATCAATTTTTCAGTCATAAATAAAAAATGATTGTTTGATTATTGGCCTGGAGGCCAAATGATATGATGGTATATGGACCGATTTCCATGCGCGTATTTAGAATTTTTACTTTTATGTGTGTACGCATGTGGAAGTCCCGTGATAGTTAAAATGATTGTGATTGTACCTTTCTTCTGAATCGTTGGTAGTTGAGTTCCATTAATAATTTGATTGCTCCTTGTTGAGCTTTCATGTCATGGTAGTTATTTTATGCAATCAAAGCATCACTGTGATGGCACTTATTTTTGTGACATTATTCCCAAAATTTATGTATTGAAGATTAGAAAATGGGACGAGCAACAGAGCAGCATCCTCGTACATGTCTGTCTTGCTAGCTATTAATCTTTGTCCTAATTTGGTTTAGATGCATTGCTATGCTGTACATAATTCGCTTAAATGTTGAGGCAATGGATTGCACGATACATGATCACAACAAACGAAGCTTTTCAAATAAATTTGAAAGCAGTTACACCTTTTTTTCGCCTTTCTTTACAATTCATGTTCATACACAATATGTCATGCTTAATGCCTTCTCTTAAGACACTACACGAGACTTAAAACGCTATTCAGAAAGGTTGATTATTTCAGATTCAGCTTTATTCCAGTTGATTCACTATTTCTACTTTCAGCACACCATACAATCCATAATACGTGGTGAGATATTCAAAATTGTGTAAAATTCAGAACAATTTCATATTAGATTATTTGCTGACCTTAATGTCAGTCAGGCAAAACCATAGCACATTCACTCAATTGAAGTGAAACATTGTGTATATTGAAATGCTAGCTCGAAAGGAAAAACAATTGACCGCAGGAACTACAAAATTGATCCTGTCAAGAGATTGAACACTTGGATACTACATAAGAACTGGGGTATGCAAGGATAATATGTTTAAGTTGTGCACTAAATCTCTTCCTTTCTCTAAACAAGCTTTCCTTTTCGAGTGATTTCTGAAGTGCATCTTGATAACCGGTTCATATTGATGATTTGTTTGCAGCGCAAATCTCATTCTCCAACTTTTGCCACTCGCAAGGGGAAAGCTGACAGAACTTGGACTCAATCCCTCAGGAGGCAGATGATAAGACTGGAATGATGGAATAGTCGACGGAGCCGCCAGCTGTTGAAGTTTCCCCTCCTTCCACCTTAAATATGACTGCTGTATCTTCCACGGAACCTGTCATCGTAGGACAAAATTATTAATCTGGAACTTTAATGTAGCATGATATTAGTCAGGAGCGACATCCAAATTGTAGTATTGGAAACAAAATAAAAAATAAAAAATAAAAAAAAAACTAGAATTTGTACAACATAGTGATTATGTTGATTAGAATTTGAAGTGGCTGACTTTAGAGGGAGAAAGTGGAGTGGCTTAAATAACTGATCTAACAATTTCTTGGAGAAATATTGCCTTTTCACCCCCACCCCCCAAGAAGGAAACACTGTAGCATGAAAATTGTAAAGGGTCTATTAAATTCAAGGATATTTCAGACTTACCGTTGAGAGAAGGGCAGAACTAGCAAATGATAAGGAGGATGCTGCAAATGTAGACTTTCCAGATTTATTTCCCTTCTGATCACTGTTTACTGATTTTTGATCTTCAATTGATCCAAAACTCGAAGGGGTAACATCATCTTCTTCTTCCTCGTCTTCCTCCTCTTCAACTTCAGGATAAGTTTTCTCTAATGGGCTTACTTCTTCAGATACAATATCATCATCATCAAGCCCATGTTCCACTTTCTTTTCCGCTTCTTTCTGCATTCTCTTCAATTCCTCATCCAAGTCTTCCATGGCCTCCTTCAGAGACAATTCAGCTTCCACCAATTCAAGTTCTTTCTTCAATAGCTCCATATTTGTCTCACTGTCTTGCTTCTTTTCTTCAGTCCATTTCTCCAATTTGTCTGACATTGGTCTAGAAGCATTTTCTACAGCTGATACAAGAGACTCCCACCAGTTGCCTTTCCTGACATTTGCTTCTCGTCCATAGAACTCATCAAACCCAAGGGGTAGGAACTCAGCCTTGTCTGGGTCGATATCTTCCCCTTCCTTTAGTGGAGGTTGCCAAAATAAGCGGATACCATGTTCTTCATCATCCACATAGTTGATAATTCTTCCTGTTGGGGTGTGTACGATTACGGGATCCTCAGTGTATCTGAGTTTTGATGGATCTTCAGGATCAGGTTCTGGTTCTTTATTAATGAGAATAAATTCTGGTTTTTCATCTGATCAAACAAACACAAATTAGCATAATCCAAATTTATTTACACTGAAGGCAGGTAACCATTTAAAAGTTTTCGTAAACCCGTGATGGAGATAGAATAGAAACCAAGACCACGAGTAATGAATAAACCGAGAGTTGAGAAAAAAATTAGTAATTAGTACCTTTAGTCCACCAGTATTCAAGCTCGGCAGGCATAGGTAGCCGTAGTGGAGCTCTATAGAATGAGTTCAGCCACATCTCTCTCTCTTGATCCACCTCATGGACGTACATTTTCCAATAATCCGGAACCTGCAATCATAAAAATGTCTTTCAACATTCCTGAATAGACAAGTAACTACGTAATCATTAATTGATCATTATTTGTTTTACTTCATAAAATTGATTGATAAAGCCTGGTGCCATCCACACTTCATCTTCCTCATAGAAGTAGGGATGTTGAGGATCGGAATATGGACCCCTCTCTTCTCTGACCACTGCATGGGTAAAACATAGTTCTCAGAGGTATTCACCTCACAAGCTAAACACGGTGATGAGAAAAGCCACTATATTTACTCAAGTACAACAGATAAGACAAATTGTTATATAAGATCAAAATCTTCTTATTTTGTTAAGCACTCTTGCACAGGTGGACCTGTACAAGTTCAAATTCCCTTTGATCACAATTCAATCACATCTACAGATAATCAGAAATTCACACAGAATGAACCAACCACCAAGTGATCTCATAAAAACTGTCTTTTAAATTCCACCATAATAACAGGCAATTATGCGCTCCCCCCCCCCCCCCCCCCCCGACCCAACCCCCGGTGCTGTTGCTGCTGCAGACCGCATCTTTCTAATTATTACACACACAACCTACATTCACTATCCGCCACAATCTCCAACAATTGCAGCATGATATAAGGAAAGCAAGATAACATTCATCATGTCTTTGTAATAAGTACTGGACACTGACTTCTTTACTTATTTCTATTTCATTTTATTTCTTCAAGGGCAAATGCATAATATAAATGAGTGCCTAAACAAGACCTGAAGCATGTCAAATCTTACAATCTAAGTTAGCCTGCTTAGTCGAATTTTAAATTCAACATGGACCCCAAGCATTTGGAAGAGGTTTATTGGCAGTCTTTCACTTTCGACTCTAAAGCTCTTTAACCAGCATGGCAGTTTTCCAACATTATACCCCAGGCCAGGAGAAAATTTATAAAACATCTAATTCATTTATTATTTTAGAGTGTCATAGCTAACAGCAATTGGAGTAAAATATTCATCCTAATCAACTGAGATGAAGACTCTGAAAAAGGAGAATCAAGGCATTAGCTAATGGTGTGAGCTTTAACCAGCATGACAGTTCTCCAACATCGATACCCCAGGCCACGCAAAAATTTGTATAACATCTAATCATTTATTATTTAGTGTGTCGTACCTAACAACCATTGGAGTAAAATATTCATCCTAATCAACTCAGTTGAGAACTCTGTGACGAAAGGGAATCAAGGCATTAGCTAATGATGTGATATTTAACCAGCATGACAGTTCTCCAACATCAATACCACAGGCCAGCTGAAATTTAGAAAATATGCAATTCGTTTATTATTTTAGTGTGTCCTAGCTAACAGCCACTAGTAAAAAAAAAAATCATCCTAATCAACTCAGGGTTGAAGACTCTGTGACCGAAGGGATTCTGAATTCTGATATATTTTAATTTTCATATCATCCCAATTATACTTTTGCATATTACATCTATTAGAACATTTTTGTAGCTAGGAATTTAGACTCATCTAAGGCCTTGATAGGCAAGAAGGCAAACCGATGTTGGTTAGTTAAATGAATTTGATTAGAAATTAAATTTTTTCAGTTCAACAGGTTAAAAAGTTTGCTTCAATTATTACTTCTCCAACATCATAAGCTTCGTACTAGCTAATTTGTGTACTCCGGAGGAAGAAACTTATGAGTGAGAAAAAGAAAAGAAAAGAAAAGAAAAGAGAATGCAACATACTTCCATCAGGTTTATTGACAAACATCCGAGCCTTAGCTGCAGCTACCTCTGCTATGCCTGCATGCATCTGAGATAACATACCATTAGTTTTTCTCACCACCACCTGGTAAAAAGCTCAGAGAGATAAGAGAACAGAGAGAACATTCTAATATTACCGCAGAAATATCTGCATTGCAACCATATGGATGCTCCAAAAGCTCTCCAAAATAGAAACGTCCCTGAAAAGTACAGAAACTAGTTTGTGATGCATTGCCCAAACATATACGAAGCTATATCCATTTTTATTGAATTAAAAAAATTATAAATAGGAGAAAGAATTACAAACATAGAGGACAAGGTGCCCTCAAGTACATGAAAAGAATTTGGAAAAAGTGACAATCGGAGAAATAAATCCATCCAACTTGCTGCACATTTGACAATCCAAGTGCACTATCGTTAAAAGAAATAATCACTAGTCAGGAGGAAACAACTTGGGCCTTTTTCATATTCTTACATATGTTGTACGCTCGTTGACCTCATAGACACCACAACCATGCATTCTCCCATGCTTCCATTGACCGGCATATCGATATCGGCCTTTCTCCCTGGCAATCATATTACCATAAAAAATGTCAAAAGATAATTTCAATCCCTAGAAACAGCAAACGAACAATGGAAGTGAAGTTTATGCAAACCTCAGATTAGACAAATTTATAACTTTTGTTAATGGATTCAAAAGGACAAGCATTATCATTCAAACTCGGAATATATTCTTGTGGTAGACTACAAATTCATTCTCAGTGTTCATAAGGAATACAAAGATATTAATATTATGTGCATCTACATAAACATTCCAAGAACCTAACTATTAAACATAAGTGCTTGATTGGGAGAAATTATAATTGCATTATAACTTAAATGGTCAAAGTTAAACACAACTACTATCTACTTATTATCCACACATTTCGTGAGACCCACTACTATTTTTTTTATGATCCCATTATAATTTCTCCCAAACGAGAATGTTCAAAAAAAATTGAGCAAGTATTTTTGTTATCATTTTCCTTCAGAGATATTAGAAACATAGATGTGCGATAAAACATGTTCTTAAAGCTATATCATGCGTAACGGACTTCTGTATCTCATGGAAATCAGCTACAGCCAGTTCTATCACCAAAGCAATATAAAAATGTGCCTCCATGTTTAATTTAAGCATTCAAATTGGATGTCTCAATACTCAATCAACACCGAAAGACAACAGCACTACAATGACAGATTCGATGATTAAGCAATAACAAGATGAAAGCTTGCAAAATATGGAAACCAGACAAGATATGAGCGGAGCTATAGGGACGGTGAAAGAGGGAGAAGTTAGTGCAGTCGTCAACTCTTGAATTGAACATGAAACTTACGGTTTCTTTCCGAACTGTCTAATCCATTCTTCCTTCTCATAAAAAGGAATTTCATAATTTCCATTGGCTAAGAGCAAACTATCTTCGATATCCATCTCTAGCCATTCTCTATCTTCAGGGGACATAAAGTCTCTTGAGATTATTTGCCCTTCAGCTCGCATCTTTGCTTCTAGCCTGGGAAAGAGGACAAAAATTATACAAATGGTATTATAAAACTCATACTGTTCCTACTACAGATTAATTATATAAGGAGTTAATGTAACAGCCATAGACATACTTGGAACCAGGCACAGGTTCTATGTTGGGAATTTCAACTTCAACAACCCCGTGACCTTCCATGTTATTTTGAAGCCATTCTCCTTCATACCTACAAGCCACACAGAATTCTTAAGAACATTTTATGAGCCATATGTCGACATTTCATATGAAGTTAGAAGAGTTTTCATGAGCGGTCAACAAAAACTGCACATTCTTGCACATTTGAAGTTGTAATCACATCAAAAAAGTATTGCAGGAACTATGTAAACAAACCTGACCAGCCCTTGCTCAGCGACATAAACACCTTTACCATGAGCCAAGTCATCCCAAACAGTGCCTTCATACCTTTGAAAAAATAAAAATCCATCAGTGCTCGAGATATAGTACGGAAGAAGACTGTAGTATAGAGAACAATTGACCAAAATCCTCACTCGTCACAATAAATCCCTGCTTAACCTCAAGTGATGGCAATCACTAAAAGAGCATGAACCAAATAAACTTTTAAGTGCCAGGAACTTTTAGCTAATATTTTAACAAGAACCATCATTATTCCAGGGAATTCAGACACTCGTGCAAATTAATTTGGGGTAATATTAACATTGGAAGCAAGGCAAAAAAAAAAAATGAAGGAAAGGAAAAAGAACTTCAAATTCAAGTGACTTTCAAGATACCCATAGTAATCTATAGACTATTCATGGATTTAGAGACAGAAATCTCGCACCAATCACTAGAATGCTACTACAGAATCAACATCATATCAAGGAAACTGCAACAGATAACCAGCCATTTTAAATAAACGAAATACCAAAAAATATGGACTAAGAACTTAATAATATAAACTCAGAAAATGATTAAATTGTACCTTAAAAGTAGAACCAAATCAATAAAATCTTACCAAACTATCACACTTTTTAATACTTATATAGTATAAAAGAAACAAGATTTCAATCTTCCATCTAAATAATGGTTCAGTCTCTGAATTATGATGCAGCAGAAACATTGCAGGAAATGCTTTAGTCATTAGACCTTGCTTTCTCGATCTTCCATACAACAGATATAACATCATTATCATACACATCAAACTGCATTTTAAACTTAACCAAACTTACAACCGAAACCAAACTGCATACTAATCAATCCTTTCTCTAATCAAAATACAAATAGCATTTGCTCCATTTGGTTAATCAAAAAATGGTGTGCGCCACAACACTTTTTCGTTAAGGCTCCATTTGGTTATTATGTGAACAAAACAAGTGTTCTTTGTCATCTCTGGTGCTTGACTGATACAGTTAATAGAACACGTTACAATTAAGATGGTAGTTGGGGTTGTCCTACGACACAACAGTAGTGGTCCTGGTCCAAGGAAGTGGAAGCTACTTTTTACTACTATAGAAAGCAAAGGTGCCATTAGCATACACGGGATGGAAGAGGCAGCATTATCCCGTAACGTGTTTTCCGTAATTCCAACTTTGATAACATAATCCCCAAAAATAAGGCCGCAAATAAAAGGTGTTAGAAATGAATATTAAAGCAGAAATGCTGGAAAAAAAAAAAAAAAAAACCCAGAATATTCTTTTTTCTACTCCTTATGGAATCAAAACTTAGTTCAACTGCAAAATGAAAAAAGTCAGCATAAAATGACAGATAAGAACAAAAATTCCATACTTCTCCAATATAAATTTCCAACTAAAGTACTTACGAGCTGCCATCTGCGAAAATGTAGCTAACCCATTTCAAGAACTCCTCAATCCTATCCAGCTCCTCAATCACCGCCTTGGGGTTGGAAATATCATGATGATTATCCGGAATCACCGGAAAACACTTCCGGTACGGTACATAAAATGGGGCAATGGGCGGGTCACGTCCAGCCTTAATCTCGTCACTGATAATATCCACCTCCTCTTCGTCAACCCAATTCGGGTCCCACCCAGGTTTAGTCATCGCAATTGGAGCATCTCCCCAGAGCTCTTTCAAGTCCTCCTCCCTCCAGTTCTCCGGGTCCCTCGGGAAATTAAATAGGTCCTCGTAATGGACGTAGTCTTTTTCTTCCTCTTCCCGTACTTTACGAAGGCGCTTGGAGTTGAGCACCTTGGTGAAGCGGCGGATGTTGGACTCGGCCGTGTTTTCGGAGTCCGAGTCGTCGGGTCCCGTTTCCTGGGCGGTGCCTCCGGGCCTGGTGTACGATAGTGGTTCGTCGTCAGAGTCGGAGTCCGACTCCGAGTCGGAAGAGGAGGATTCTAAAGGGGTGGGCTCGGATTCGGATTCGGATTCGGATTCGGATTCATCTTCTGTGTATTTGAGTTCCAATTGGGTCTCTTCCTCGTTCGACATTGTTGGTTTTTAGAGCTTCCTATGAGCAAGAACAGGGTGAAGGATTGGAGATAAGGTGGGAAGGTAAGGGTATGCGGAGTGTGGGTTTTTATTTTCCAATGTTCTAAAAAGAGAAATTTTCATATAACTTTGACAATAATAAGAAAAAAGTTTTAACTTTCAAAAATTAAATTTTTATTAATTTTTATTTATAATTTAATTAAATAAATATATATTTAATTAATTAAATATATTAAGGTCACAAATCCATATAATTTGATCACAGATTCACAATTTAACTAGTCATATATTATTTTCGGTCATAAATCAGAATTTTTAAATATCAAAAATTATTTTACATCACAAATCAAAAATTTTATAGGTCACAATTTATTAATCGATCACAGATTCACAATTTAATTAGTCACATATTATTTTTCGGTCACAAATCAAAATTTTTAAATGTCACAATTCAAAAATTTTAAAGGTCACATTTTTTTCCTTGGTCACAGATGAAAAATTTATAAGTCACAATTTTTTTATTGGTCACAGATTACGAACATTATAAGTCACAACTTAAAATTGGTCACAAATTAACAAATTTTAGGTCACGTGTTATTTCTTAATCACGGTTCATTTTTTTCATTGGTCATATATTATTTACTGGTTACAGATTATTCAATTTAATGATCACAATTAGTCAAAAATTTGTCACACATCACAGCAACACCACTACCACCACAGCAACACCACTACTACCACAACAACACCACCACCACACAGAGCAACACCACCACCGCAACCAAGTCCAAAATTACAAATCCACCAACCTTACCCAACCACACTGCCAACCACATTGAAATGAAACCACCGATCCAAAACCCCCCAAACCACCATCGCTGCAAGTGACAGGGGCGGTGCATAGTCTCAGATCGACGTCACCCAACAAAACCCCCAAACCACAACCGCTGTAAGTGACGGGGCGGTGCACAACTGCAATTCACCTTGCTACCGTCGTCCACACAACCACGCGACACCACTGTCATTCACCATTAACCACGCACTACCATGAAATAAATACAAATCTCGTAGTTACCTCCGTGCGGCGCCACCACCATCAACACCAACGTGGCGCCTCCATCATTACCATGTCACCGCACCCAAGCAACAATCACCACTGCACATCATCGCCGCACCCCAAAATGGAGGAAATGACCCCTGATTTGCAGCGCGCCCATGGAAAAATGTCGTCCGGCACCTCGATATATGCACCGCAGTCAAACAACACCGCCCACGCTCCTCACTTCTTCCACCTCATCATCACACACAACGATACCGATTCGAGTTGCTGCAGCAATGATGGTGGCGTCGATCTGAGGGTAGAGGGATGGGTGGAGAAGAGAGGAGAGGAGATGCAGAGGCGGCGACGTGAAGAGAGAATGAAAGGAGCGGGGAGAGAGAAATTTCATATATAGTTTTGACGTGGTAAATTGTGTATATTTAATTTTGTAAAATAATTATTAATTAAAATAAAACATCTGATTTTTGAACTATGAAACTTCCCACCTTATTTTAGAATATTGAATTCTTAAGGTAGGGAAGGGTGTAATTTCCACTTTTCGAAATTGGTCAGATACTTGTATCCGAATTGTAAGGCATGTTTGCTACATAATCTTTAAAATTTATTTTTAATAAACAAAATTTCTCCATAAAATATTTCTACATGAAAATTCATATTTTTTCTATTTTTCAACCACACATTCTCTGAAAAAAAAAATCAAATAAATAAATAAATTAGGTTAAACAGATCCCAAATGTCAAAATTAAGGTCAAAGCATTGAAATTGGATGTAAACGAAGTTAAACCATTGATAAAAATACTTAAATATATTAGGGTCTGTTTGATTGCAAGGATGAAAAATAGGTGGAAAGAAAATGAATGGCAGATAATTGAATTTGTTTTAGAGATAATTATAATTAATGATGTTTGATTGGTATAATTTTTCACCTAATCCGTTTGACTTTATTTTTCATGCAAATTGTTACCTTTTGGGATAAATTTTTTTACAATCTGTATTAAAATTTGTTTGGGTTGCAAAAAATTTAAAAAAATAATTTTTGAAATTTTTTGTGTTCGTTTGGCTTTATTTTTCATGTAAATTGTCAATTAAATGGATAAATTTTGTTACCATTGGATTTAGAATATGATTCTATTGCCAAAAAAAAAAAAGGAAGAAAAACATTTTTCCACCATACCCATAGGAAAATAAAAGACGAAAAATGTGATTTAAATGGTTGTACCTAGAAAATTGGTGAAAATGAATTCCATAGACGATTTATGCAATCAAACACTAAATTTAAGGACGAAAAAGGAAAATGTCGTTTTTCTCCTAATTACACCCAAATCAAACGGGACCGAAAAGAAACTCAAAAATTCGATATTCTTCTCTTCTCTCTCTCTCTTTTAACTCAAACAAACAAGCTGGTTATGTGAAACACTTATTTTTTTCAGGTTTTTCTAAGTTCTATATTTTTTTTTTCAAAAAATTGAGAAATGAGTTATTTGTTGAATCAATTTTTTTTATTTGTAAGAATACCAATGAAACAGATAGTTTTACAGACAAAAAGGGCTACCAACCCAGCTCTTTTGTATTTTCGCTTTTTTTTGTGGATTTTTTTTTTAATACTTGTATACATTTTCGACCGGAAAGAACTTTGTGAATTTTTCGAAAACTAATAAACTTGAATCCTTGTCTTGTCCCAAACGTTATGTGTTCTAATTGCATATTCACATGGAAAATTTCATTTGTACAGAACTATTCATTACTAGAAATTGTACAGATACTTACAAGGATGTGAGTCCCACCTGATTAAAATATTATTAAAAAATGGACCCACATGAATGTGTCCTGCCTGTATGACTTCTGTATCTGTACCTGTAGCTTCTCTCTATTCACATATATAAAAATCACCTTAAAAATAAAATCACTCTGTACTTTGATGACATGATTATTTGAATAAAGCAACGCTTGTATTTAATAGTGTTACAATAGTTAGTATACATAATAAAATACTAATTCAAAACCCGATGAGCAGTAGAATCAAAAAACAAACATGATGTAAAGAAAAATCAGAATTATGTAGGAACGTCTATTGTGGAAGGTTAATTTACAAAATTTCCTATTTAAGAATCTAGCTCATTATGTCTTAACTTACGGTCTTACATTAAGCCCCTATTTAATTTAGATAAAAGGGAAAATTACATAATAACAGATATTTAAAGATCCATTTTAAAAAATCAGGTACCAACTTTAATTAAACAAAAATCAGGTATTATAATTAACATAGATCAATTTACTCTATTTCGTCTCCCTAAACTCTTTCTCTCTCTATACATCTCGTCTCCCTCCTTCCCTCCCACCCACCCCATTTCTCTCTCTATGTCGCTCATCTCTCTCTCCACCTAATCCCTTTCTCCCAAATCAGGTACAAATTTGACTTATGGCGACGGAGCTCCGAACAGAGATTCGGAGCTCCAGACAGAGATGGCGGACCAGTAGAGATCTGGCTTTTGGAGGCGGTGCGCCGCTCTCAATTCAGCTGCAAACGAGCTGCCGGAGTTGGTGGCGACAGGTGGTGGATCTGGTTGAATAAACTATGTAAAACTCAGAGCTGAATAAATGACTCGACTTTCTCGATCCAGGTCTTGCATAGTTACGAGCTTATTTTCTGTCAAATTAATGCCACCTGAAAAACCCCTCATCCGGATCTGGGTGCCGCTGTGGCGATGCTCACGGCGGTGCCGACGCTCAGACGCATCAGTGCCTCTCAGATCGGGATTTGATTTGATTTGATTGGATATGATTTTTTAGATTTGATTGGGTGGTGGTGGTCGTATTTTGCATGTTGTTGTTGGTGGTGTGTGTGCGGCGATAATGTGTATGTGCGTGGGTGTGGTGTAGTGTGTGCAGAGACGGTGGCGTGAGTGCGACGACGGTGACGACGATCTGTGCAGATCTCTCTCACATCTCCCATCGCCAATTGATAGAGGAAGTGGTGCTGGCTGTGGTGGGTGGCGATAGAGGATGTGCTAAAAATTGTGACTGTGACTCCAATTGGATTTTTGTTGGCATTTGATTTGATTTGGTGTTGGTGACGATAATGGGGTGAGGGTGGTTGTAAGGGGCTTTGATGGCAGCAACGATGCGACAATGTTGGTGGTGATGGTCTGTAACCACTATTTGACGTATGTGACCAGCCATTTAGTTATCTGTGACCATGTGACCTAAAAAATTGATAATATGTGACTAATCAATTTAATGATGTGACTAAAAAATAAATTGTGACTTATAATTTTGAATTTGTGACCATTAATTTTATAACTGTGACCATTAATTTTGAATCTGTGACCAAATTTTGAGTTTGTGACCATTAAATTTATAACCGTGACCATTAATTTTGAATTTGTGTTCATTAATTTTGAATCTGTGACCATTTATTATATTTAATTAATAATATATTTAATTAATTAAATATATACCTGATTTTTGAATTTTTAAAATATTTACTTGATTTTTGAATTGGTGTAAAGAATACACCTTAATTATAAACTTTTCCCTAGATAAAATTCTAGTTTTTCTAAATTTTGATAAAAGTTGAAAAAATGTGTGGTTTAAAATTTATGAATCCCATAAAATGTGGTTAAAAATAAGTTTTAAAAATACTAATTCTCTAGCTACAAACCTAATTATATGTCAATGTGTGTATACATTTGGATCTGGTATAATCAATTCAAAAGGAGACTACATTTTAGTGGCACAAATTGGATCAACCAAATGTTGTATTCTCTTTCATTTTATGCAAACTGGTTGATTAGGCTCTAAACATAATATGATCAACACAAATAATCAAGGTTCGAATTCTTCAAGAGACCCTCTAGATTTATCGTGAAGGAGAAAACTCAACGCCTTTTAATCTCAAAATTATGACAGACATAAGGGAATAAATATTAAATGCATAGTAGAAGTATTTTGCAAAGTGGGAATTACAGGAACTAATACATTTAGATATCCCATTTCATAAATAATGAGTTAGGTTTACTATTTCAAAAATAAGATGTTTTGTTAATTAATTAATATATTTTAAATATTAATAATTCTATTACAAAATTAAATATACACATTCATCCTACCCAACCACACATATCAAAATTCTAATCATTTTCATCATCTCTATTCTCTCTTCCCTCTCCATCCCTTACTTTTATCATCTTTCTCACCGTCTGAGATATTGCTGGATGCATGTTGCTCATGACATAGGCACCATGCTATGGCCCTGAAGACGCTACCACCGCAGTGGCATCACTTTGAGGCAACCAACTGCGATAGCGCTCAAGGCGGCACCACCTCAGTGGCATTGCTTTAAAACAACCAATGCTACTGCGAAGATGGTGGGTCTCGTCACTTCAAAGTAGCGTGTGGCACTCACGACATTTCTGCGTAGCACTGCGATGTCGCCTTCACCATTCTTGGCCTTGAATCTCACACATCGAGGCTACCCTTTGCCTTTCCCATCATTTTCTTCACCATGCCCCTTCTCTTTCTTTGTATCTCTCTTCACCACTCCGTATCTCTTCGTCGCACGTCACAACCCAACTCTCTCTTCGCCGCATCGGTGGTTTGTAGATCATCGTTAGATTTGGATTTGTAGATCAGTGGTTTTGCTGCAACAACGTTGGCTTTGGGTTTGGTGGTGGGAATGAGTAGATTGGTGGTGTTTGTGGGATTGATGTCAGATTTGGGTTTGAAGATGGTTTTGGTGTCGGATTTGGAAATGAAGGAGATGCAATCGACATAGCCTTAGTTGGTGGCGTTAGCTTCGATCGTGCTGGTGATCATTTAGTTTTGGTTTGTAGGGTTGTGTCTGTGTTGGTGGTAGTGCATGTGTTATGTTGTTAGGTTGTGTTGGTAGTGGTGGTGTGGTGATTGTGCAAGCAGTGATTTTGTTGGCGGTTGGACGACGACTTTGTTGATGTTTTGGGCGACGGTTTGTTGTTGTTTAGGAAGCAGTTGGTGTGCTTGTGATCCGATGTTTGGGCGGCGGTGTTGGATCTTGTTGGTAGTGCTGAATCTTGACTGTAATAATTAAATTGGTTAATTTGTGACCAATAAATAATATGTGACCAATGAAAATGATAAATTGTGATCAATAAATAATGTGTGACCTAAAAAATTGTTAATTTGTGACTTATAATATTTGTGATTTGTTTGTGACAGATAAATAAATTGTGATTTTTATATTTTTGACTTGTGATTGATGAACAAATTGTGAAGTATAAGTTTTTTGAATTCTGACCATAAAATAATTTTTGATGTATAAAAATTCTGGTTTGTGATTGAAAAATAATATGTGACCAAATTATTTTTTAAATTTGAAACATTTGTTCTTAATTTTAAAATAAATGATACTTAATCTTTTAATTATAAATTTTCCCCTTTGTAAAACAAAGCACAAGAAGAAAAGCCCACACTATGAAGAGAAAGATCCAACAACTAGTTAACGGGGAGGGCCTACAAAGAAGCCCAATAAAAAATAAAACTCACAAATAAGCCAAAGATTAATTTCATCAAACTCAACTTAGGGTCCGATTGATACGTCGTTATTTTCCTAGGAAGTTATTCCAACTTCCACTTTTTCGCTATTTGATAGCGTTTTTTTTCCATGGAATTGGTTTCCACTCAATTTCAATGTACAACCACTTGAAGCGTGATTTCATGAAATTTCAATGACTTGCTATATAGTGGGAATTGAAATTTCATCCTTTTTTTTAGCAATAGAAACAAATTATAAGATAAAGTGTAAAAAAAATTATCCCTTTAATTGACAAATTTCAAATGTAAAAATAAAAAAAATTATTGTTTTATTTTTTAGCAATCTAAACATATTATGTCCCCAATGGTAAAAAAAATTTATCCATTTAATTGGCAATTTGCATAAAAAAAAGTCAAACATATTATAATAGAAATGTGAAAAATTATACCAATCAAACACTTTTAATTACAATTCCCGGTAAAACAATTTCAAGCAATTCAATTCCTTTCCACCTAAATTCCATTCTTACTATCAAACGGACTCTTATTGTCAAATTAAGGCAAGGAAATAGGTTGCTTGTCTGTGACTTTTACTTTTGCTTATTAGGAAAGCTACCTTAACATTTATTCGAAAAACTCATTTTAACTTTTTAAAAAACATGCAACGAGAGGTTTTTTTTTTTCTTTTCTTTTATTATTTGAAACAAAAATCACTTTTAAGCATTTTAAAATCGGACAGGACTTAAAAATAAAAAATAGCACCGTTTAATATCAGATAAGAGTCACCGAGTTCTAACAAAATTCTATTTTCCATTTACAGAATTTTTGAAAAGTCATAATTTTCTTCTGAAATTAACATAGATGTTTTCAATTGAAACTTTTAATGAATTTTTAAAAAATTCTAAATTCAAATGTCTTCAATTGAGATTTTAATGAATATTATTAAATTTCATAAAAACTCGGTGTCCTTAATTTAGATTTCAATATATTTCAACCTTTAAAATACATATAACAATTTTATTTTTTTTTTTACAAATTTTAAATGAGATTTTATAGATTTTGTAAAAAAAATCTTTTCAAATTCATGAAATCATTAAAATTTATAATTTTTTAAAACCAATTAAAATTTTAGTTGAACACACCCGGCAAAACATGTCTAAGAGTTGGATTATAGATAGATAAAAGTTAATGAACAATAAATGAATGAATGAATGAATATTACTTGTGAAATCCTCAATATATACAGATAAAAATTTATTTGATCGATTACAAATCATCATTAAACATTAGCTAAACGCGATCTAAGAAACTATTTTTAAACCGGTTGAATAATTTTTTTGAAAGTTCTAACTTGAAGCATCTTTCGTATTTTACGAAAAAACAAAAGCAAAAACCCTACTTATTGGGCCTTAATATTCTAGAATAAAACTTCTTGTACAGAAGAGGTTGACAGAAAAAATTAACATTCACTCATATTAGCGTGGGTCTCACGTAAATAAAAAAGTTTGAAAGAAAAGTGAAATTTTTCATTGCAAGTATTATGTCAATTTTTTTTGTCAACCTCTCTTCTACGAAGTCTGTTTGATTGCAAGGGTGGAAAACGGGTGGAAAGAAAATGAATGGCAGGGAATTGAATTGCCTAGAAAACGTTTTACAAGGAATTGTAATTAATGGTGTTTGATTGATATAATTTTTCACCTAACAAATTTTTCGTTTGACTTTGTTTTTTATGCAAATTGTCAATTAAATGGATAAATTTTTTTACCATTGACTTTGGAATGTGTTCCAATTGCTAAAAAAAAAAAAAAGATTGTCAAAAAGTTGGAAAACGTTTTCCCACCACTATGGTGAAAAAACGTTTTCTAGCTTTTGTGCATCAACCGCTTGTATCTTGGAAAACGTTCTGAAAAATTAGTACAATCAAACAAATGAATAGTAAAAAGTAGGAAAATATTTTTCATCTTCCACGAAAAACACGACCTATCAAACAAGCCATAAGATTGAGTATTTTATAGACGAGTAGTAGGGTTGGATATTTTATATCTTGCAGTTTGATATCGATTCGAGCATTTGAGTTTGACCCTGTTTTACACTTCAAACGTGGCTTTTAAGATAAATAAAAAACTACTTTTACAGATTTGAGCTTATTCTACCTCTCTAGTCTCTACTACCGTAAACTAGCCTGTTTAAACCTTAAACTGGATTAAGGTTGTCCATGGCTGTCGTCTTTATACCCTAAAATTACGCGCAACTTTAGTGTAATTTTGTGGGTTCATAAAGTAAGTTTTCTTTTAAACTCTTTTTTTTTTATCTGTGTTTGCTTATTCTCTTTTTGGCTTGAATTCTTGTTTTTCCTGTTTTATTCAAGAAAATTGACTACGGTTTTCTGTATTAAAGTTTTATCCATGGAACTTGACAATGCAGTGGACGAAGAAGAGTTAAATAAAGAGGGTGCCTGGGTGCCGGTGACTCCAGCAAAACAAAGCTCCACCTCCATCAACAATGGAATTGATTCTCATCTGGGCTTAGCCAAAACTGCTCAATTTTCTCAAAATTTTCAAAACCCACATGCAATGGCCTCAGAGAAAGAGACTCGTGGGTCTGATCGTGGAATTGGGAACTTGAACAGTGTGTATTCTGGGAGCGACCATGATTTTGCTGGTTTACATGGATCATCTGCTATAGCTACATCAAAGGGCAAAATTGATGAAATATCAGGTGGTGAGTGGACGTTTGATAGTGTGTGTGTGTGTGTGTGTGTGTGTGTGTGTGTGTGTGTGTGTGTTGTTTTAGAATTAATAACATCACTCCAAATGTACCCAGTATATGGCGGATCATTGGTTAATTTTTCAATTGTAATTTTTTTTTTAATTGCACATAAATATATTTATTATGTTTTAATTAAAAGAACTAGTGCACTACTACGAACACTGAACTTTGCCCAGGATATGTGTATCAAATACAAATTTACTGTCCTTTTCTATGATATTAAGTTCTTGAAGCTAAAGCTTATGTTCTGAACTCCAAGATTATTCTTCCGAAACGAACTTAAGGAGTAGTTTTGAATTACAAGTAATTTTTATACAATTGCTTTGAGTATAGTATCAGGTTATTGCTCCAACAACGTTTTACTGGTTACACCCCAGCCGCTTTGTTAAAAGAAGCCATTCTGCTAAACACCTCCTTTTAGACTCGGGGACAAAAGGTGTAGTCTTGTTGCAATACCTCGTCCCAAGACAACGTACATACTACGACTTCAAGATTACTAAATGCTTACTGCATTAACTTCCCTATCACAGCAGCATGGGGTTTACATGATATTCAAGGGGTGCTCATTCGAAGGATGCATTCGTATGGGAGGATTTATATTTACATATAATAGTGTTTATGGCTAGAGAGAATCTGTATTCCTATGTGAGTTAAGACATCATAAACTAGATTCCCTGATAGGAATTAATAAATTAAGCTGATATTGATTTTTCCTCAAAATTCTGATTTTTCTATTTTTTTCCCCTTTCTTTACCTGTTGTTAGTCTGTGAAGGTTTTGCTTCAACAAATAGTATTCATATTTTGTTGTAATCTTTTAAGAGATCATGGGGGTTTACACGAGTTTCAAGAGGTTCGTTTAATAGGCTGTTGTACCATAAATTTTGGCTTGACTGTATTTAACTGCTATGTATTGATATGTAATATTTATATGCATATTTAATTGTGTTTACGGCTGGACAGAACTTTTATTTCCAATATGAGGTATGAAATCATTAACTAGATTTCGAAATAGGAAAATTTCATAAATTAACTGCTATTGGTTTTTAATCCCTTTCTTTACCTCTTGTTAGTCTGAGTAGTTTCTGCTTCAACAAATAGTATTCGAATTTAGTCAGTAACAATGCACGTTAATGGCTGTAACACTACTAAAACTGCAAGTACTGTGTTAGTTTTATATACGCATGTCATTGAAGTTTAAAATTGTATAACTTTGGATGTGTTTTTCTTTTTTCTGTGCAGACAACGGGCCATATAAAGAAAAAATAAATGTTGGTGCACGTGGCGAGTCCCATAATGAAAATGCACAAAGCCGTTTCGGGATAGATTCTACTGTAACTTCAACTATACCAGAACACCGAAGTTCTAAAAAAAGGAGCAATAGTGGCATGGATTTGGATGAGAAGCCAAGGAAGAGACTGAGAATGAAAAGACACAGGCCTAAAATAAGGGACGAAAGTAAACCTAGAAAGACACTCAAGTCTCGAATTGAGCCGTTAACTCCTAAACCTAAAACTCCAAGGCGTAGGATTCCTACATCAAGTACACAAAAAAAGTATGGGAGTAAAGATAGCGGCAAAGTTGATGCCTCAGTACATGCTGATGGACAAGCAACCAATGGAAGTTCTGTATGCACTGAGAAACCATGCAAAAGAGTACTATGCTTCAAATTGGAAAACCATATAGTAAATCAAAAATATGTCGAGGAAGCTGTTAATTTCACAGATGAGCACAATCATTATGAAAGCAAGGATGATGAATTCCTGGGATTTTCTACGCAAAATTTCAATAAGCAAGCAATCTATCCAAATTCCAATTGTGCTAAAAAATCTTGCATCAACTTAGCGAATGAGAAGTCAAAAATCCAGACTAGAGGTAATGGTTTTAATTTTTTACTAGTTCAAAAGATAATTTAAATTTGAAGAAGAAATTTTGTTACTAACATTACTGATATTGACTGGACAGATTCTTTTGGGGAAATGAGTAGACAAGCAGCTAATCTAAATCCTGGACGGGAAAGCTCATGCAAGGAATCACCGAATTTTGCATTTTCAAGGTCCCTTATGGATGGTAATGATGAACCAAATATTGTCTATTCTTATCAACGGAGAAATAAAAGTTTTGAGTACATTCTTGTGCAAGCTAGATTCCAACTTAAATTTGGAACACCAAGATTTTGATGACTGCTTTGAACTCGGAAATATTGTCCATGAATATAATAAAAGCAGAGAGAAGAGGTTACACAAGTCTGCATACAACGGGGAAATAAATGCCAATTTAGAAACTGAGAATCAGAATATGTGCGACGAGATGAAAATTGAACCCGAGGTAGAGTTATTGCAATTTTATCGGAGAATATTCAAACCAAACGAATGTCTGAAGAACAGCAGAAAGTTGGGACCAAACTGTCCGAGAATATACAAGAAAACAAGAACGCAACGGCGAAAGGCAACTACATCCAGTGGTTTCTGGAATGCGACGACAGCGGATCAATATCAAATGTTGAAAGGAGTGACCTTGAGCTATGGTGCTTATAAAACAATCAAGAAAACAGGGAAGCAATGTTTTTCTCGACGATTGACACAAAAAGAAGCACAGAAAAGGGATAAGTACGCCAAATGGTCTTCCAAATCTGCAATCAGCAAGTGCAATTTTCCAGTGCTACTTGGGCACCGATCCATGACTCTACACAATGGAAAACAGAGGAGCGAAACAAAGAAAGTTCCAGAATCTTTTAAATGTGTGTTGAACGTCTGTCTAGCTTGGGGACATAGAAGGAAAAGATCTAAGAGATTAAATCAAAGGAAGAAACTTGCATCCTCTGTTGTCCTTTTTGTCGTGGCTCGTCAGACCAAGGCTGTTGTGCATCCAGAATTTCCCAGATACCTTCCTGGTGTGGCAATGTCTTACCATGACAATATTCAGCAATGTCCTTCACAATGCAAAAATGGCTTAATTGAAATTCCAGTGGGGTACCAAAAACAAGAGGATGTCATGCTCAAAAGCGTGCAATATCAAGAAAATGTGTCTCTCGACTTTGGAGGCAGGCGTCAAGTACCAAAGAGTGTTATGCCAATCAAAGATGGTAAATGCCAAGAGACCCAACATTGCTTCTAGCTTAATCTTGTCTTATAAAGTCTAAAATGATTTAAATTTGCTAATCTTCCAGACAATGCACATATGCAAGCTGCCCTTGAAATTGTTATTGGGTGCCTGGAGCGTCTACATATTAGAAACAAATGCAACCAACTTGTGGTTCGAGACAAAAAAACGCAAGGAGAACTTATTCCTTACAATAGGAAATTTGATCCTTTGAAGACACGCAAACCACCAGCAAAGGTTGATTTTGATAAAAATACACTAGTAGCTTGGAAGCAACTGATGGAGAATGATGGAAGTGGAGCTACTGAAGAAGTGGAGAAAGGTGCAGTGAAATGGTGGGAAGACGTTAGAAAAACGTATCGTGAACGAGTGAATTCATTAATTGCCCGCATGCATCTTATTCTAGGTATTATGAATTTTATGTTAAAATAAAACCATCGTTTAAAATTGATATATCGTGTTTAAATAGGTGAAAAGGAAATGAACTCTTGCAACTAAATTCATTTCCTTATATTGGCACGTGCAGAATTGTGTCGTGGAGGGGGGGGGGGGGGGGGTGGAGAGAGCTATAATTAAGATATGTTGCAGGAAAAACCAGATATTTAGATCCATATAAACAGACAAATAACACACTAATATGCCTAATAAATTTTCTAACAGTTACGTGAATCCTTTTTTTTTTTTTGTGTCAAAAAAGCATATTCTGTGCTTAATCATGGTTGTGCTGCTGTAACTTAAGTGTTTGATGATATAGTGATCATAAAATAGTCGCTAAAACTGTCCCATTTTTTGTTAGATATGGTGATGATGAATGAAGAAAAAGTTGAAATTTTGCGACCCATTTATTCCTGCCATAGTGCTGTCCATAGAGCTAATTTAAACTCTTATAATTCTCATATGCAGAAGAAACCTGAGGCATCCTGGGCTGCTTTTTAGTAGTTCCATCGAGTAACCATACATGATGGTACAGTTATTTGCATCTACTATAGTTTCACTAACTACTAAGCTATGCAGGGAACAGACGTTTTTCACGATGGAAAGGGGACAATAGTTGACTCGATAATTGGAGTTTTCCTAACTCAAAATGTGACTGACTGTTCATCAAGGTAAAGCTGAGTTTCTATGTTAATCTACATAAGAAAATTTATCCTTCCTATCTATTCAGAATGATGTTGGTATTGCTTTGCAGTAGTGCCTTTATGTCTCTCGTTGCAAGTTTTCCTCCTGTGCTTAAAGACTCTAATTGCAAAGAGAATATTGTATGCGGTCACAAATCAATTGGAAGTATTATAAAAGAACCTGGAATACCCGAAAATAAAGAGCAAGCATACGTCTATCCAACTGAGCAAGTTATGGGTTATCAATATGTACATATTGGAGAAAGCCATATTTGCTCCACAAGAGATACTGTGCCAGGTCCAATGGAAGATGAAGTCATTGTCAAAGATGCAGTTCATGGTTTTCCAGATGCTTCTTGTGATAAAAAATTAACAAATATTTCTGCATCTTGCTCTACTGATAAATCTACTACTTACAGGGAGCTTCTGAAATTGGAGGAAATAAAATACCTGAAACAATTTTATGGCCATCAGGAGGGAAAAATATCACGCCGAGAAAATTTTGAAGAGTCGCAGGGCATGAAAGATAGGTTTATCTCAGACACACCTAGTCTGAATGGTACCCATGGATTGCATTCGAGTGCATCCTTTCCCCATTTTGATGATAATTTGGATTTTGTACATCACCTTGAAGATTCTAGAAATGGAAGAATGGAAGAATTAAGTGATATAAACAATCTTGATCACAGAAATGATTTTGAAAGCGAGACTTTAATTCTGGAAGAGGATACACAGAGAATTCAAGAACCAATAATTGCTGAAATGTCATCATCAAGCAAATTACCTGAATATCACAACGGGAATAAAATGTTCTCCAAGTCAGAATCTACTTCAGGAAGAAAGAAAGGAAAAGTTGAGCCAGAAACCCCAATTGACTGGGATGAGTTGAGGAAAACCTATGCTGATGTTAGATCGAGAGATACTACAGGACCCACTGATTCTGCTAACTGGGAGGCTGTTAGAGAGGCACCAGTTAAAGAGGTTGCTAAAGTTATCGAGGGTCGGGGAATGAATAATATACTTGCTGGACGAATCAAGGTAACACTATTAAATGATGAAAAAAGAAATTTTGGTAATGACTATTATAATTGTTTTTGTAATCATTAGCTTTTTCACTGTCAGTTTTAAAACCGTTCTTCACTTATATTTTGCAGGATTTCCTCGATCGCATAGTAAAAGATCATGGAAGTATTGACCTAGAATGGCTAAGAAATGTTCCACCTGATAAAGCAAAGTGAGTTGATAAATGGATTAATTAATGATCGTAAAATAGATTCTCGATTAGCTTGATAACAAATAGAAGCTGGAAGCAAAAGGTTGTAAGAATCAATACAATGTTCTCAACTGTAGTGATTTCACTTTTGATTATCCATAATTTGCAGGGAGTACTTATTGAGCATACCAGGACTTGGCTTGAAGAGTGTAGAGTGTGTGTGCGGCTCTTGACACTTCATCACGTTGCTTTCCCAGTAAGATTTTGTTGTTGGGACATGTTAATTCATTAGCTTAATAGAGTATGACTTTGTTCTTGACATTAATGACACCTTCTTCCACAAGGTTGACACCAATGTTGGTCGAATTGTGGTGCGTCTCGGGTGGGTCCCTCTGCAACCATTACCTGAGGATGTTCAAATACATCTTCTTAACCAGTAGGTATCACATTACTAATAAATGCCACTCTGAGATCAATGTACTAATGTAGTTCCCATGTAGGTACCCTATGGTAGATGCCATCCAAAAGTACCTGTGGCCACGCCTCTGTACTCTTGATCAGCAAACATTGTAATTCTGGGAACTTATCTTATTTGGATATATATGCATGTATTTAACAAATATTATTATGTTAAATACTTGCACTTTTACTATTTTAATTGTTGCATTAATACAGGTATGAATTACACTATCAGCTAATTACTTTTGGAAAGGTCAGTCGTGAGGATTAAAAATATTACAGAATCACGCTTCCTTCAACATCTGGAAATCTTTGAAGATGACCATGATAGTGACAACAAGCTAAAATATTTCAGGTTTTCTGCACAAAGAAAAAGCCTAATTGTAATGCCTGTCCGATGAGAGGAGAATGCAGGCACTTTGCGAGCGCATTTGCAAGGTTTGTGTTAGATTAGATGCTCATTTCAGATATCAATAATGACAATTTAATACAGAGGGGTGAAGGGAACAATTTTTACCGTTATGTCAAAGTTCAATAGATCTAATTTATTCATTTAGTTGGTCGAAACCCTCAAAATCAATAGTTTGTGGGGAAAACGAAGAAAAATGAAGTATCCAAGATAGGCATATTAAAGAGGTCTTTGAAGTTTGAAGGTTGTCACTATCAAACAAACATACCATATACATACACAATATTAACATTTGGGAGTAGCAACATATGCAAAGCATTATTCATGTACTATTATTTTATGTGATTGTTGCAGTGCTAGGCTTCGACTTCTGGGTCCGGAAGAGAAAAATATAATAATATCGGAGGCTCCAGTTTCAGCTCGTCAAGACCCTGTGATGCAAAGGAGTCCAAAATTGCTGCCTGTTTCTGATGGTGATTTCTCAGAAGTAAGGTATGAATATCACAACTGTGAACCCATTATTGAAATTCCAGCATCCCCTGAGCTCAGTTCAAGTGAAACACTCGTAAGAGACATTGAAGACTTTGGCTACGAGTCAGAAGATGAAATTCCTACCATCAGACTTAATGCTGAAGGGTTCAAAGAAAATTTACTGAATTTCATGGAGAAAACAAGTTTTTTACACCCAGAGAGTGATGTTTCGAAAGCACTGGTAGCTATTAGTCCTGAAGCTGCTTCAATTCCAATGCCTAAAATAAAAGAAGTTCACCGATTAAGGACAGTGCACCAAGTGTAAGTGGACATTGCCTTCTTATAGGTCGGCATAATCATTAAAAACATGCTGCTTCCTTTTCTGGAAATAATAAGTTGTTTAGATCTTGTTCCATGTGTAACTTAGCTAATGACATTTAACAAGCCACCTGATGATATTTTTTATAACTGCACTCCCCATCCCCAGGTTAAGTTTTTTTTTGCAAATTAGATTCCCTTATTTGACAAACAGTCTGAAAAGTTGTGCATTTAAGTGCTAATACAAGACCATAGACATAATTTCTATATATAACGCTGAACAGTTTTCAATATATAACTGCAGCTATGAGCTTCCAGATTCACACCCTATTTTGGCAGAGGTTAGATTTAGTTTATTGTTTTCTTTTTTCCCTTTTCATTTATGCAAACCATAATGCTTAAAAATGTCATTCTAAGTTTCTTATTATTCATTTGACAGTTTGAAAAACGAGAAGCTGATGATCCATGCCCATACCTTCTTAGAATATGGGCGACAGGTAAACAAACTAACAAAGGAACTCACTATGTCCTTTTTTTGCAATCTTTTATGTGTGCTATTTTCTCTATTGGATTTTACTCAGATGAAATGGCGAGTTCTTCTCAACAATCAGGAAAAACAGGTGAAGCCCTAGATGCAACACCATGCGATGGAAGTGCATGCTTTTCAGGAAATATGGATCAAGAACAAAACGACAAGACAATCAAAGGAACAATTTTGGTGAGTTTACAACACATTAAACATTCTAGTCGTTGTACTTGTGTTTTTGTTTGAACCAATTTTTTCGATGATTGAGAAGCAGATTCCATGCCGAACGGCTACTAGAGGAACCTTCCCTCTAAATGGAACATACTTTCAGGTCAATGAGGTGAGATTACAACTATTATTTTCAGTTGGCCATAGAAATTGGCCAGGCTTCCTAAAGCTCTTGTATTTATGCAGGTATTTGCTGACCACAAAACCACTCGATGCCCTATTGCTGTTCCAAGAGAATCGATTTGGAAGCTACAAAGGCGATCATTATACTGTGGCACAGGTGCAACATCAATATTTAAAGGTATGAGAAAAACCCATATTATTATTTTGCATATTGTTATTGGAAGGTGATCTATTGCTTCGAATTTTGCAACTGATATAAGAAATGTTTGATCTTGGAATCTAGGCATGTCAACTGAAGAAATCCAATATTGCTTCTGGAGAGGTAAAAAAACCAAAAAAAGAAACTCACTAAGTTTCATAGTAATTCTGTTTTCGACACAACTATCTTCTAAGAAAACGAGATGGATTTTATCTCTAAATCATTTGTTTACTTACTGCATTTACGTGTGCTTACAGGTTTTGTTTGTGTTAGAGGAGTTGACAGGGTTACTAGGGATGCCAGACCACTTTCAGTCAAATTCCACCCTCACAACAGTAAGACTAAACATGCAGATGACGAGTAAGCAGCAAAAATGATGTCTTTCGGTAGGAATGGCTAGAAATAAAATGAGGAATGGACTAACGTTTGAAAGGTGAGAGTCCAAGAAGTACAGCTATTTGTTTTTTCTTTAATTTATCGTTTACAGGCACAGAATCGTTATTATGAAGAACTATGCCCTTTTTTTTTATATCTACTGTGGATTACATACATGTGATATTGTCATATATTCACTTACCTTGATGCTATATTCAATGTATATAAACACTTATATATGAATGATTTAATGAGAACCCATCTTTATCTTATGCTAAGTTTCGATGATGTGTATTATCAATCCATTGGTTGGATAAAATTTTGGCATTTTTTATCAATTAAAGAATTAATATGACATGTTATTAGTACTTAGCATAAGATAAGAATCGATACTCGTTAGTACTATATACACATAGAATGTGTAAATAGTTAATTTATATAATGAATGTTTTCAGACCGTACGTGAGTGTGAAGTGTCTTTTATTTTTTTTTATTTTTTTCAAATTGGTGGGTTGTTGCTTGATATTATGCATATAATAATATCAACAATCCATGATACTAATCTAAACTGGGAGAAGAGTTTACCCAACTTCTTTTATTTTAAAAAATTTTCCAGTTATCCAAGTGAGTCTTGCTTAAATTTCAAACAAGCTACTTTTATTTTGGGATCATGTTACATATATCGAATTTTTTTACTTAATCCCTCATTGACTACTCACAACAGGAGTGTGAGGACCACATTTTGAGAATTTTTTATTTACGTGGATCTTGCATACATGTAAGTGGTAAACAATTCGGTACACTTTTGAGTGTACAAATATAATTATTCTTTATTTTTATTGTGAACAATGAAAAATTCATTTACGTTAAAACTTACTTATTTGCTCTGCTTCACTATAATATAAAAAAGCCTTACTAAAGGGCTAAAGGCTATTGTATTTATTGCGATGTATCCTCATGATTTATTGTCAACATCTAAATTTTTTTCTTGGGTCTTTATATATATGGAATTTTGTGTTATTGACCCTATTCTCTTTGTTTGCCATTTTATACAAAGAACTATAATATTGTTCATTGCTTGTTTAAATATACCCTAATATATAATATATAATATTTGTTTTGTGGGCCTTTTTCTTCTTTTGTGGCTGAATTTCTTCATTTGGCATCCAAAAAAATAAAAATAAAATCATCGTCAATGTAGTCTCTTTGGCTGAATCTGTTTTGTTATCTAGATATTTTAAACTCTTTTTTTCCTTCATGTGGTACTTTTATCCCATTGAATTTTTGTAAAATTGGATTTATAACGAGTTAGTTATTGTTCAAATAATTATCAAAAGAGGCATATTGTAATTTATTAAATAATTTTCAATAACTATTTAATCTTATCAGACTAGAAGTTTGTCCATAAATTGATTGATAACTCTCATTAAATCTTTATATATATATATAAGCTTATAGTGATAATAAATTACACCTTACTTTTGACTTGTATTCTTTGTTCTCTTAATTTCATAACACTAGTATGCTTTAAAAGAGTGAAAACGACTTCCTTTACGCGATAGCTTGATCCAATTCTGCCATCTTGAATAGTATTGAGCCTATCTTTGGTGACATTTAAAACTTAAAAATAAAGTTTTGAATAGTAATTATTTTATTTAAGAATGTGTAATTAAAAAATTAAAAAAAGTTTCAGATTTATATGCTAAATATTTTATTGTGTGATTCTGTAGTTGAAAATTAGTATGTAGAAAAAAGAATTTTTGAATAATAGTTGTCGAACAGGATGTTAAAGTAAAAGGGTTTCTTTGGGTTTGTTTTTTAAGAAAATAAAATTTGTAATAGTGATTTTTTAAAAAAAAAAAAAAATTGTGATTAAAAGGTAAGAAAAATTTAGGTTTACATATGAAATAATTTAATTAGGAAAATATATGATTAAAAATTATTTTGAGCAAAAAAAAAAAAAAAAAAGAAGCTTTTAAAGAATGAGATAAACAAGGGTTTTATTTTTATCATTCCTTTTTATTTATTTTTCCAAAATTTGTCAAATAATATTTAGGAGTAATCCTGAGTGACGGGACAAAGCAGCAACCAATTGTAATCACTAAAATTATGTCATGTAATGTAAGACGACAACTGCTACTCTTCTTGTAATTCTGTTCATTCAAATAACAAGTTAATCTCTAAAACAAAATATTTTTACATTGGATGACTGTGCAATTGTTGACACATTATTCAATATTTAGTAGGGCTGGGCACGATTCGGATTCGGTTCGATTTTAGTAGGGCTGGGCACGATTCGATTCAGTTTGATTCTACCGAGAATCGAACCGAATCCGAATTTTTTTGAATATTTAGTAAGTGGAACATTTTGGGTTCGATTCGTTTTCATTCGGTTCCCAGGTTCCGTACTATAATTGATTTTTTAATATTTACAAAACTACATTAATTCAACTATGATATGTATAATTTTAGCTCTTACAAAATAATGTAGTCAAATCTTATGTGCCTTTTACGTCTTTCTTTGCCGACTTCTTGGTAGATTTGATTGTGAAAATCACAGGAAGATGACGATAGCGATCTTGCAATAATTAAGAGAGGCGCTGTCGAGTATTAATTCGATTTTTTCAGAAGAAACGACATTACGGTAGAATAACAGATTTTGATAAAATTTAGGTCAATTTGATTAAGTTGAATTTGAACTGAAAATTAGAAATAGGGAAATCATATTTTTGGGTTAGCAAATTTATTTAAAAAATAATAAAATAACTCGACTTATTTAACATAAATAATTTTAAAAAAAAATTATGAAAATTCGATTCTTCGGTTCTTGATTCAGATATTTGTTCGAGTATTTAATTTAAGAAGAATCACTCGATTTGGTTCAATTCGATCGGAGAGTTTTGCCCCACCCTAGTATTTAGCCATGAAACACGCCACGTACTACTTGTCTTTCTTTCCCCTTTCCCGTCTATTGTGCTTGGATCACAGTCCATGGCTAGTTCTCCTCCTCCATGTAAATCACTGGAGAACCCAAATCAGGTCCAGCATCAATTCCATTTATTGTGGAACCAGTAAAGGTTCCAAAGCCCAATTGTGTTTGCTCAGGATTTTGCACATAATTTCCACTGTGATGCATTGCCTAATAAAGATGGCAATTTAACCCGTTCAATAGAGATGACAATTTAACCCTTCTCGTCTCGCTCCGATCCGACGGGTTGGCGGGAGGGGACGGGGTGTTGGAGGTCGTCCCGTGGCGGGTCGCGGATATCCTACCTCGAACTCGTCCTGTGAAAAAAAAAAAATTAAAAATAAACTTTAATAAATTGTTAATTTTATTTACAATTTTATAACATGTTTCTAATCAAACAATTATATTATACAATTGTCAATTTAAAATTTTACAAAACTAACAATTATTTATATAATTTATAAATTCGACCATTCAATCTTTTTATTATAATTAAATTATATAATCTGAAATTTTGAATCATGATAATTAAATAAATATTTTTTACTTTTGAAAGATTTATACCTATTAATCAAAACAAGTTAATATATTGATAAAAAAATTAGAAAAAAATTTAAAATTATGAAATGACTATTATGTTTTGAGTTAAGGGTTGGACTTTAAATAATAACATAACTCGAATTTTGAAAAAAAAAAAAATAAAATTAAATCGGACAACAAACGGGACAAATTCTCGCCCCGCGGACCTTAGGCGGGGCGGGGCGGGGTGAAGATGCCCCGAATCCGTCCCATTGCCATCCTTATTGCCCAAACATATACAAAGCTATATCCATTTTTATTGAATTAAAAAATTATAAATAGGAGAAAGAATTACAAACATAGAGGACAAGGTGCCCTTAAGTACATGAAAAGAATTTGGAAAAAGAAATAATCGGAGAAATAAATCCATCCAACTTGCTGTACATTTGACAATCCAAGTGCACTATTGTTAAAAGAAATAATCACTAGTCAGGAGGAAACAACTTTGGCCTCTTTCATATTCTTACATATGTTGTACGCTCGTTGACCTCATAGATACCACAACCATGCATTCTCCCATGCTTCCATTGACCGACATATCGATATCAGCCTTTCTCCCTGGCAACCATATTACCATAAAAAATGTCAAAAAATAATTTCAATCGCCAGAAACAGCAAACGAACAGTGGAAGTGAAGTTTATGCACCCCTCGGATTAGACAAATTTATAACTTTTGTTAATGGATTCAAAAGGACAAGCATTATCATTCAAACTCGGAATATATTCTTGTGGTAGACTACAAATTCATTCTCTGTGTTCATAAGGAATACAAAGATATTAATATTACGTGCATCTACATAAACCTTCCAAGAACCTAACTATTAAACATAAGTAAATGATTGGGAGAAATTATAATTGCATTATTATAACTTAAATGGTCAAAGTTAAACACAATTACTATCTACTTATTATCTACACATTTTGTGAGACCCACTACTCATTTTTTTATGATCCCATTATAATTTCTCCCAAACGAGAATGTTCAAAAAAAGTGAGCAAGTATTTTTGTTATCATTTTCCTTCAGAGATATGAGAAACTTAGATGTGCGATAAAACATTTTCTTAAAGCTATATCATGTGTAACGGACTTCTGTATCTCATGGAAATCATCTACAGCCAGTTCTATAACCAAGGCATTATAAAAATGTGCTTCCATGTTTAATTTAAGCATTCAAATTGGATGTCTTAATAGTCAATCAACACCGAAGGATAACAGCACTACAATGACAGATTCGATGATTGAGCAATAACAAGATGCAAGTGTTTAGGATCGAACCCTGTTTTGTGCTTCAAAAGTTTTACTTAAGTGGCTATTTTGTGGAAACACGTTTTCTCTATTAAGTTGCTTGGACTGGATCTGGACACTTGTCTCTTCCTGGACCATTGGATTGGCTTCTCTCTTAAGTGATATAAATACGAGTTTGGCTGTTCATTTTTATTGCTCCAAGGGTTTCATTTGTTTCTCGTTCTCTCTCGAGTGAGACGATTTTTAGAGAGTTTCTAGGGTTTGCTTCTCTGTGCATTTTCTGTTGAATCTTTCTTGAGAGTTGTTAGGTTAGATGGTTGGAATATAGAATACCTTGGTTTTCTTCTGTGGAAACTGGTTAGATCGTAACAGATCTGTTGTTGAACTGCTGGTTCGAAGTCTGTGTAATCTTGTGTGATTAGAGGCAGATTTGGTGGTTCTTCTTTGAGAGATAAGTCTCTCTTTTGTGTTCTATATTTTCTTGAACGATCTTGTAACCTTCGTTGCCAGTTTAAGGCTTTATAGTGCAACCGAGCTATATCTATCTTTTGATAGATGCTCAATAGGGGACTAGGTGTTAAAAGGGTCACTGAACCTCTGGGGCTTCGGCCGAAAGAACTCCTTGTGTTCAATCTTTATTTCTGCAAGTTTTTATTTCTGTTGTTAAAGGATTCTTTATATCTTAAGTTTAATATCGTGTTTGGGCCTTTACAATGGTATCAAAGCCTGGTCTCACGAACAAGATACCTGGATCTTTGAAGGAGGAAGCAGATCCAAGAAGATCTGAAATTTTTGGAACTGCTCTTAAGCAGTGTTGAAGGACCTTGAGTTTTTATAAGCTCGTCTGGTGAGATCTTTTAATTTGTGCAAAGTTATTTTTTAGAAATTAGGGTTTCGTGATTTTTTCCTTGATTTACCGTACACAATAAACCCCCTGGAGACTAATCTTTATCCAAAGGCTCCTGCAGGCCTTGGGAATCTGAGATAAATCCAGTACGGGTGTGTTACTGGAAACATTCATTTGATCTCTGTTAATTCAATCCTTCTTTTAACTAGTTTGATGTATTCTCCTTAAGTGAAATAACTTGTAGAATTGTGTACTTTTGTGTACTACCGTGCTTCTTGATTGAAATTCATTAAATCCCTTTTGAATTGGAGTGCTGTGTTTCAGTATTCTTTCTTTGTGCACTCACTGTTTTGAAAATGGCTTCTCCCAAGTTTGAAGTTGCTCAATTTGATGGTAAAACTGATTTTAAAATGTGAAGCCAAAAAATGAAAGTCATTCTTATGTAAATGAGATGTGTTAGAGCTTTAGATGATAGTTGGTCTGCTGATCTTTTACCTGCTAAGAGAACTGAACTTGAAGAAGTTGCCTGGAGTACTATTTTCTTGTACTTATCTGATAATGTGATAAGAGCTATTGGTGATACCAAAACTGCTTCTGAACTTTGGACCAAACTTGAATCCAAATATGTGACTAAGACCATTCCAAATAAATGTTTTCTTCTAAAACAGTTCTTTTCTTTCAAAATGGATCTCTCTATTGACCTAGATGAAAACATCAATAAATTCACAAAATTGATCCAAGACCTAGCCAACTGTGATGAAAAACTATCACAAGATCAGTTGGCCGTGGTTCTATTAAACTCCATTAGTGACAGATACAGAGATATTAAGGTTGCCTTAGAATATGGGAGAGAAACACTCACTACTGAAGTGATTATCAATTCTTTAAAGAATAAAGTTCTTGAAATTAAATCTGAATCTAAGGAAAAAGACAATGGGAAATCTTTGGTTATGAGAGGGAGAAGTTCTAATAAACTCAACTATCACTCTAAAACCTTTAATTAAAATAAAAGTAAATGGAGCGATAAGAGTAGGATTAAGAACAAATCCAAAGGTAAAAAATGTTTCCACTGTGGGAAACTTGGACACTTTATAAAGGATTGCTTCAAAAGAAAAAATGAGCTAAGGGATAAGAACTTAGAGGATGGGAATGCTGCCTTAGCCTATGACAAGGATAAAACTGAGGATGGGTTGGTTCTGGTAAATGTTGAAAAGAAGCTAAATGATTAGTGGATTCTTGATTCAGGTTGTTCCTTCCACATGTGTCCCAACAAGAACATCTTTCTTGATTTTGAAAAAACAAGTGGGGGGCAAGTAATAATGGGTAATAATATGACCTGCAAAGTGAGTGGAATATGAACTATTAAACTGTTACTTGAAAATGGTAAAGTCCTGATTTTGAAAGGAACTAGATATGTTTCAGAATTGGAGAGGAATCTTGTTTCTCTAGGAATGTTAGATGATATGGAGTTTGACATAAAATTGGGTCAAGGACATATTAAAATTCTTAAGGGTAGTGATTTAATCACTAGCACCCCTAAGAGACATGGTCTTTATTTTCTTAAAGCCAAACCCCTTTTTGGTTTAACTGCAACTGTTTTAAATGAAAACTTTACCTTTGGAAAACTGTGGCATGAAAGACTTGGCCACATTGGCAAGAAAAGTATGAAATCCTTACAAAATAAAGGTGTTTTTAGAAATCAAAGTCTTGGTGATATTGGTCTATGTGAACAATGTGTGATAGGCAAACAAGTTAAACTGTCTTTCTTACCTGGAATACATAAAACCAAACAAATACTTGAATATTTGCATGCTAACCTGTGGGGTCCTGCTTCTGTGACCACTTTGTCTGGTTTTAAATTACTACTTGCTGATCATTGATGATTTTTCAAGAAAAATCTGGGTTTTCTTATTAAAAACTAAAGATGAAACCTTTTCTATTTTTAAGAATTGGAAACTACAAATTGAAAACCAAACTGATCACAAAGTTAAAGTTTTAAGAACTGATAATGGTTTAGAATTCTGCAATTATGAATTTGATAATTTCTGTAAAGAATGTGGCATTTTAAGACATAGAACTGTTACCTATACACCTCAACAAAATGGGATTGCTGAAAGAATGAATAGGACTCTATTAAATAAAGTTAGATGCATGTTATTAAGTTCTGGCTTGCCTAAATTGTTTTGGGGAGAAGCTGTTAAGACTGCAGCATATCTTGTTAATAGAAGTTCTACTAGTGCTCTAAAATTTGAAGTTCCTGAATCTGTTTGGACTAAAAACTCTGTTGATTATTCTCACCTTAAGATTTTTGGTTATGCTCATCAAAATATTGGGAAATTAGAACCTAGATCACTTAAATGTGTTTTCTTAGGTTATGGAGAAAATGTCAAAGGGTACAGGTTATGGGTTAAAAGTGAAAAAGGTTATAGGGTAATTGTTAGAAGAGATGTCATTTTTAATAAATCTGCCATGCCTTGTTTAGAAGGAAAAGAAAACAACTTGAGTAATGAAGATGTTCAAATTGAGGTGGAGACTCCTCACCTTGAGAGAGTTAACTCTATGCTTAATGAAACTGAAAATGAGTTCACTGAAAATGTTACCTTAATTGACACTAATGATGATCAGTTAATTGATCATACTGATCCTGACATCCCTTCTCTTGGTGAATACCAACTCACAAGGGATAGGGAAAGAAGGCATATTAAACCTCCTGCTAGATTTAACTGTGATAATCTTGTTTCATTATTTACCTATCAAGATCAATTAGACAATGAACCAAATTTCTTTGATGATGCCATAAAAGGTAAAGACTCTAAAAACTGGAAGGTTGCTATGGAAGATGAGATGTAATCTTTACTGAAAAATAACACATGGGTTTTGATAGAAAGACCTAAGAATCAGAAACTGATTGACAGTAAATGGATTTACAAAATAAAAGAAGGTGAGGGGGGAGATAAAAATGTTAGATTTAAGGCTAGACTTGTAGCCAAAGGATTCACCCAAAAGGAGGGTGTAGATTACACAGAAATCTTTTCTCTTGTTGTCAAATATACTACCATTAGATGTATCATTGCCTTAGTTGCTCAATTTAAATGGGAACTTTATCAATTAGATGTTAAAATTGCTTTCTTATATGGTGATTTAGATGAAGAAATTTACATGAGACAACCTGTGGGTTTCATAAAAGGAAATTCTGAAAATGCGGTATGTTTGTTGAAAAAATCACTCTATGGGCTGAAACAAGCCCCAAGGCAGTGGCACAAAAGATTTGATACTTTTGTACTAAAAATGGGTTTTCAAATAAGCAATTATGATACTTGCTTATACTGCAAATGTAATGGTAGTAAGAACTCTCTATACTTAGTGCTTTATGTGGATGATATGTTACTTGTCAGTTGTGATAAAAATGAAATTGATTTTATAAAACAGAAACTTAAATATGAATTTGAAATTAAAGATCTTGGTGCTGCCAAAAAGATTTTAGGAATGCAGATTTTTAGAAATAAAGAAAAAGATATGCTGGTTTTAAATCAACATGATTATGTGATCAAAATTTTGAAAATATTCAACTTGTTTGACTGCAAACCTGTAACTTTACCACTGGCAAATCATTTTAAGCTCTCTTCTAAATTCTGCCCCAAAACTGATGATGAACTTGAAAGAATGTCAAGAATTCCTTATGCTAATGTCATTGGTTCAGTTATGTACTTGATGATATGTACTAGACCCGATCTTGCTTTTAGTATTAGCATACTCAGTAGGTTTATGAGTAATCTTGGGGAAGAACATTTGAATGCTTTAAAATGGCTTTTAAGGTACTTAAAATGTACTTCAAATCTTGGTCTTGTGTTTTAAATGAATAATGAAGGGGTAACCTTAAAGGGGTTTACTGATTCTGATTCTGATTTTGCTGAGGATAGAGATAATAGAAAATCAACCACATCTTATTTCTTTACCTTATGTGGTACTGTAATTAGCTGGAAGTCTCAATTACAGAAAATTATTGCATTGTCCTCAACTGAAGTTGAATATATTGCTGCTTCTAATGCATGTAAAGAAGGTATCTGGTTAAGTGGACTTTTAAAGGAACTTGGTTTTGTTGATGAAAATGCTATCTTGTATTCTGATAATCAAAGTGCAATACATTTGAGTAAAAACCCCATGTTTCATGATAGAACTAAACACATAGACATTAAATATCATTTCATTAGAGATATCATATCAAAAGGAATTTTGAAAATTGGCAAAGTTGCCACACAGTTTAATCCCTCTGATATGGGAACAAAAATAATACCTTTAAACAAGTTTTTACTTAAGTTGCTATTTTGTGGAAACACGTTTTCTCTATTAAGTTGCTTGGACTGGATCTGGACACTTGTCTCTTCCTGGACCGTTGGATTGTCTTCTCTCTTAAGTGATATAAATATGAGTTTGGCTGTTCATTTGCTCCAAGGGTTTCATTTGTTTCTCATTCTCTCTCGAGTGAGGCGATTTTTAGAGAGTTTCTAGGGTTTGCTTCTCTGTGCATTTTCTGTTGAATCTTTTTTGAGAGTTGTTAGGTTAGATGGTTGGAATATAGAATACCTTAGTTTTCTTCTGTGGAAACCGGTTAGATCGTAACAGATCTATTGTTGAACTGCTGGTTCGAAGTCTGTGTAATCTTGTGTGATTAGAGGCAAATTTGGTGGTTCTTCTTTGAGAGATAAGTCTCTCTTTTGTGTTCTATATTTTTGTGAACGATTTTGTAACCTTCATTGCCAGTTTAAGGCTTTATAGTGCAACCAAGCCATATCTATCTTTTGATGGATGCTCAACAGGGGACTAGGTGTTAAAAGGGTCACCGAACCTTTGGGGTTTCGGTCGAAAGAAATCCTTGTGTTCAATCTTTATTTTTGCAAGTTTTTATTTCTGTTGTTAAAGAATTCTTTATATCTTGAGTTTAATATCATGTTTGGGCCTTTACAGCAAGCTTGGAAAATAGGGAAACCAGACAAGATATGAGCGGAGCTATAGGGATGGTGAAAGAGGGAGAAGTTAGTGCAATCGTCAACTCTTGAATTGAACATGAAACTTACGGTTTCTTTCCAAACTGTCTTATCCATTTTTCCTTCTCATAAAAAGGAATTTCATAATTTCCATTGGCCGAGTGTACGATAGTGGTTCGTCGTCAGAGTCGGAGTCGGAGTTCGAGTCCGAGTCCGAGTCGGAAGAGGAGGATTCTAAAAAGGTAGACTCGGATTCGGATTCATATTCTGGGTATTTGAGTTCCAATTGGGTCTCTTCCTCGTTCGACATTGTTGGCTTTTAGAGCTTCCTGTGAGCAAGAACAGGGTGAAAGATTGGAGATAAGGTGGGAAGGTAAGGGTACATGGAGTGTGGGTTTTTATTATGGGTAATTGGCGCAAAACTACCTTTGAAGTTGTTTGTGGAAAACATCCTTACCTTTCGTATTTTGGCGTATAACATCCCTACCTTTACCTTTTCTTGCTCAAAACGTCCTTCCGTCCACTTTCCTTTAGAATCCACCGTTAAATCAAATAAAATGGAATTTTTATTTTCAAAACATAAGGGTAAAAATGTCCAAAACCCAATTAATGTCCTCCACCACCGCCACCACCATCTCCACCTCCCCCGCCGCTTCCGCTAGCTAAAGATTCTGCCATTTGACCTGCTTGTAAAAGATGAGGCGGCAGTTGCTGCTGTTGGTAGCGAAAACATTTGTGAAAAACTCTCTTCATAAGGGTGGTGTGCTAGCCCTAGTGCGCCATGAAAAGAATGCAGAGTTGATTTTGTAGGCGAAGCCGACAGAATAGAGCCACTGCTTTGAAGGGAGATGTTGAGGGTCGAAAAATTGGCTGGAATTGTGCCGGTGCCGGTGGCAGCTATGATTGCTGGCTCAGCTTACTGTAAGAGCCACTCAACTGTTTCGTCGTTGGACTTGTGACCTAATTCTTGGGTGAGCTGAAAAACCCTAGTGGCACAAACGACGGGCATTCTTATGCGCCGTCCCTGGTCGTCGACCTTTGTGTGGCAGTCCTTGGTGACTTTTTTTGGTGGCTGTTGGGTCTGTACTTGCTATTTTTGTGGTTGTACAATAATTTGCAGCTGGTTTTGAGATTTCTTGGAGGAGTCAACAAGGGTTTCTGATCCAATGACGATGGCTAAAGAGGTATCCACAAGCTTCGGCGACTGAATGGTGGATGAGGTAGAAGCACTAGTGGTGGTTGTGGACGACGGCGACGATGACTACACGCCACCGGTAGCTTCAACAGCAAACGAATTTGTAATGAATGGTGGTGATTGGCTATGTTAGTATTGTTGCTGGGGGTGGAGGTGATAAGTGTGCGTTTACACACTTATTGGACACTTTTTGACTTATAATTATGAATGAAATTGAGCATATTCTATACATAATTGTGCATTACTTGATTTTATAGGCAAAAACCCCGACCAGACGAAGAAACGAGTTAAAGAGGAGAAAAAGGACTAAAAGTGTACAATTTTATGAAGTTGAGGACTGAATTGCACTTGACCAAAAGATGGAGGACTTTGACTGCAATTTAGAAAGGGCTTAAATGATATGAAGTTCAAAATCTGGGGACTGAAATAGACTAATTCAAAGATGAGGGATCAAAGTGCAAGACGGCCAGAATGATCAAGGACCTGAGCAGCAATTTGTGATTGAACCATGCGACCGCATGCATTTAGCCTGTGCGGTCGCGAAGTGGCCACAGAAACTTAGCACCGTTTTAAGGTTCTTCTATGCGACCGCATAGAAATAGCCTATGCGGTCGCATAGAAGGAATTTTGAAAGGCGGTGGATTTTGCATTTTTTCTCGAGTTTTGGTCGAAATTTCTTGTTTCTTTTTTATTTATTTAATACCTAAACCTTATCTATACATCATATTATATATTATAACTATTATAATATTAGTTAGTGGAGTTAAGATAGTGGAAAATTATGGAAATGAATGAAAAAGGATAGGCTTCTTTGAATTTTGAGGATTATCACTTATCAACTTCTCTCTCTTCAACCTCCTTCCGCCTCTCTCTCCCCGTAACTCTCTGGTTTTGTTAAAAGTTTTTGATTTTAATTTGTTTTTATTTTGTTTTGTAGGTAAATTGAAGGGGTTGAAGGGGTGAACAAAGAGAGCTTTTCAAAGGAGGATTTGGAAAAGAAATGGAAGAATTCAAAATTGTTCTACAAGGGTTTCATCTTTCCTTTTGAATTTCTTTCTTTATTTTCCTTATTTGTATTGTAATGGGACAAAAATCTCTTTGTTACACCACTTTTATAATGAGCTAAATAGTTTTATGTTGGAATTTATGTAGTAACTTAACCAAAAGTTTCATTAGTATGTTGTTTTGTATGGTAAGATGCATGTGTTTCTAAGTTTTAGATGTTTTAATTATTGTGTTTTATTGACTATCATGTACTTGATCAATATGTGATATGGCTAAATGGTTGGTGCAATTATTGAGAAATTGTTGTACTAGCTAGATCATGGTAATTGAAACCCTAGGTTTGTATAGTCTCGACTATACTCGTTTAGGTGTTATAGGAATATACATCTACCCTAGGTGACCCTTAGAGTATTCTCACAACAATTTAATGCAATTGGTTAAATTGTATCCACATAGAGATATAGTGGATAGGTTAATCAATTAGGGTTAATTTCGCTCGGAAGAGGTTGTTAACTAAAATTGGAGAATCGGGTCTAATCTGACACTTTGGTAACACTAGCATCTTTATTTTATTGATTTTAATACTAATGAAACAATGGTTAAGTGAAAGCATAAATTCCAACATTTTCCAAATCAAAAAAACCCTTTCCGTAATTTTCTTTTTCTTTTTAAAATTTAAATCAAGTCTTTTATTTTATTTTCTAGTTTTTAAAATCAAGTTTTAAAATGTGTGTGTTTCATCGTTAATTTGAAATACTTTAACTTGTAATTATAAAAACACTCCTCGTGGGATCGACTTGGGCTTTAAAAGCTCTATTATACTACTTGATCCGTACGCTTGCGGCATTCGTAATTGGCCCGATCAAGTTTTTGGCGCCGTTGCCGGGGAGAGTGTAAATTTGATTACTAGTTAATTGTTTTTCATTTTAACGAACTTTTGAATTTTTATTTTCTTTTATCCTTTAAATCCAAAAGTCACTTTTGTTGTTAATCTTCTAAATCGTTCACTGTTTATGAACCGTTCGCGAAGTCTCAATCTTCTTCAATTTGACCCTGAAATAGAAGAGACTTTTCGCAGAAGGCTTAGGGAACAGAACGAGTTAAGAAGACAACAGCAACAGATGGAGCGTCAAGAAGGTCAGCTTGAACCAATAATTCGACATGAGCCAGCACCTAGGGAAGGTGTACCGCCTGGTTTTGATCACCAAGCGGGTAGGGTTCAAAATCCCGGTATAAATGAGGAAGACATGTTATTCAGGGATTACCTAAATCGACCTGTGGTTGAAAATCAAGGTGGTATTGTTTACCCTTCTTATGGACATCCGAACTTTCAACTTCGCCCGGATGTAATTAATCTATTCTCCAGTAACATATCATTTTATGGGAGATTAGATGAAAATCCACATAATCACATCGCCCGATTCATGGAAATGGTGAGTAATTTCACCTATGAGGGTGTGAATATGGAGGCGATTCGGATGAGATTGTTTGTCCATACTCTGAAAGATAAGGCAAGAGAGTGGCTTGACACTCTGCCTTCAGGGAGTATCACGAGTTGGGTAGAGTTGATACAAAAATTTACAACTAAGTTTTTCCCACCTGCTCGTGTGGTCAAACTTAAACATGATATCACCACTTTCCGTCAACATGATACGGAACTTTTTCATGAGGCGTGGGAGCGATTCAAAGATATGCTCAGAAAGTGCCCTAATCATGGGATTTCTTTAGGCGAACAAGTTCAAATTTTTCTATTTTGGTCTGACTCCATCTTATAGGTCCAATGTGGATTCATCTTCAAATGGGTCACTCCTTAATAGGAGCATGCGAGCAGCATATGATCTACTAGAGGTCATGAGCGAGCAGAGTGCCATGTGGCCTGATAGAGGTATACAAAGGGGAGTTGGTGGAGCTAGAGATAGTGAAGCCTACAATCTTATGTTATCAAAGATCGACTCTCTAACACGAAAGATAGAGAAGGTCTTTCTACAACTCCATCCACATCTGGCCCTCGTCCAGCTCATATGATCCAATCATCACCGCCTTGTGATATGTGCGGAGCTAATCATGCGAGTTCAAGTTGTCCATTACTTGCTAATAGTTCGGGATCCACCGAGCAATTGGCATACGCTCAAAACTTTCAACGTCCAGGGTACAATCCATATGCTCAAACTTATAATCCTGGATGGCGTAATCACCCTAACTTCTCGTATGGGAACAATCAAAATGTGTTAAACCCTAAACCACAAGAGAAGAAGGAGGGGTGGGAAGAGGCCATTGCCAAATTGGCAAATCAGCAATTGCAGTATCAAGAGCGCAATGATGCCTCATTGAAAAATTTGGAGCGACAAGTGGGCCAAATTGCAAAACTTCTCTCTGAAAGGCCACCAGGGGCGTTGCCTAGCAACACCGAAACAAACCCCAGAGAGAATGTACAGGCCATTACTACTAGGAGTGGGCTTCAATTACCTGCACCTACAGTAGTACCCCCCAAAAATCCAAACTGACAAGGTGCCAATCGAAGAAGAAGAGGTAGTACAGGAACCTAAATCAAGTGCTGAGGAATCCAAGGAGCATGACCAGGAAGCATCAACATCAAAGGCTCCACCAGTGGTCAAAGCTTATGTACCACCTATTCCTTTTCCGCAAAGGCTCCAAAAGCAGAAAATGGACGCTCAATTTGGTAAGTTTTTGGAGGTATTCAAGAAGCTACACATAAACATCCCGTTTGCTGATGCGCTAGCTCAAATGCCGAGCTATGCTAAATTCATGAAAGATATCCTTTCTAACAAAAGAAAATTGGAAGATCATGAGACGGTGATGCTAACGGAAGAATGTAGCGCTATCCTTCAGAACAAGTTACCACCTAAAATCAAGGATCCAGGCAGTTTTACTATTCCATGTGCCATTGGTGATGTGAACATTAGTAAAGCCCTGTGTGATCTTGGAGCGAGCATCAATTTGATGCCACTGCAAATTTTTAGAAAATTGGGAATAGGGGAAGTGAAGCCTACCACGATATCGTTACAATTGGCTGATCGGTCGATTACACATCCTAGGGGTATCATCGAGGATGTATTAATCAAAGTGGATAAGTTCATCTTCCCTGCGGACTTCATTGTTCTAGACATGGAGGAAGATGAAGATATTCCAATAATTTTGGGACGACCGTTTCTTGCCACTGGTCGGGCGTTGATCGATGTACAAGAGGGAAAACTCATTTTGAGAGTAGAAGATGAACAAGTCACATTCAACATTTTGAAAACCCTCAAGTACCCTTCTCAACCCAATACTTGTCTTCGGGTTGATGTTGTTGATCAACTGATTGCTGGATCACTTTATGGACGCTCTGAGGATCCTCTTGAGACATGCCTAGTGCGTTCTTCACATATTGATGATGAAGACCCAAAAATTGCGCATATGGCATATTATTTGAACGCTACACCTTTTTTCGAAGGACACCTTATTTTGAGGAATTGCAAAAGACTTCCTCACTACCGCTTCCATCCTGTCAAAAAGCCCCCACACTTGAATTAAAAACTCTTCTCTCCTCACTTGAGATATGTTTATTTGGGAGAATCATCTACACTCCCAGTTATCATTTCTAATTCCTTGAGTGAGGTAGAAACAGAGAAGTTACTTCGAGTACTGAGGGAACATAAAGAAGCTATAGGATGGACGATTGCAGATATTCGGGGAATCAGCCCTTCTGTATGCATGCATAAAATACTGATGGAGAATGACTATAAGCCATCAGTTGAGCATCAGAGGCGATTAAACCCGAATATGAAAGAGGTGGTGAGAGCGGAAGTTGTGAAATGGCTTGATGCAGGCATAATCTATCCAATTTCTGACAGTCCATGGGTAAGCCCTGTACAAGTCGTACCGAAGAAAGGTGGTGTCACAGTGGTGGAAAATGAAAACAATGAACTCATACCTACCAGACCTGTGACAGGTTGGAGAGTGTGCATAGATTACCGCAAACTCAACAATGCGACTAGAAAGGATCACTTTCCTCTTCCTTTCGTCGATCAGATGGTTGAGAGATTGGCGGGGTATTCACACTACTGCTTTCTAGATGGGTATTCAGGCTATCATCAAATTCCAATAGCCCCTGAAGATCAAGAAAAGACTACCTTTACATGCCCATATGGAACTTTCGCATATAGAAGAATGCCCTTTGGCCTTTGCAATGCACCTGCCACTTTCCAAAGATGTATGATGGCTATATTCTCCGACATGGTCGAGCACTGCATCGAGATCTTTATGGATGATTTCTCCGTATTTGGGAGTTCATTCGATGGATGTTTGAAAAATCTCGATAAGGTACTGAAAAGATGTAAAGAGACCAACTTGGTCCTGAATTGGGAGAAATGCCATTTCATGGTCCAAGAAGGCATAGTTCTTGGCCATCGCATTTCTCTGGCAGGTATTGAGGTTGATAAGGCAAAAATTCAAGTGATTGAAAAATTGCCGCCACCAACCACCGTGAGAGGAATAAGGAGTTTCTTAGGACATGCTGGATTTTACAGGAGGTTTATTAAAGATTTTTCCAAAATTTCGAAACCTCTTTGCTCCCTACTTGAAAAGAACACTGCATTTAATTTCTCCAAAGAATGCTTGGAAGCTTTTAACATAATTAAGGAGAAACTCATTACGGCTCCTATCATCGTAGCTCCAGATTGGAATCTTCCATTCGAGCTAATGTGCGACGCTAGTGATTATGCCGTTGGTGCAGTTTTAGGGCAAAGAAGAAATAAAATCCTGCATGTGATCTATTACGCAAGCAGAACTTTGACAGATGCACAATTAAACTACGCTACTACTGAGAAAGAAATGCTTGCAGTAGTATTTGCATTTGATAAATTTCGGTCATACCTCATTGGGTCAAAAGTCATCGTCTATACTGACCACTCGGCTATCAAATACTTGTTAGCGAAAAAAGATGCCAAGGCAAGATTGATTCGGTGGGTTCTCCTTCTGCAAGAATTCGATTTAGAAAATCGCGATAAAAAGGGAACCGAAAATGTTGTCGCCGATCATCTGTCGCGACTTGAACAGGCCGAGGAGGTAGTAGAAGGGGAAATCAATGAGGTATTTCCCGACGAGCAGTTAATGCAAATTGTGCACCTGTTACATGTCACTCATACACCATGGTATGCAGACCATGTGAATTTTCTTGTTAGTGGCATTATTCCCCCAGATCTTTCGTATCAACAAAGGAAGAAGTTCTTCTCTGATATCAAGTACTATTTTTGGGAAGATCCTTTGTTATTTAAGCGGGGACCGGATCAGATTATCCGGAGATGTGTTCCAGAAGAGGAGATGGAACAAATTCTTGATCGTTGTCACTCATCCCCATATGGTGGTCACTTTGGTGCCGCCAAAACCGCATCAAAAGTGTTACAAGCGGGATTTTATTGGCCCACATTATTCAAAGATGCCTACACTGTTGTCTCCAAATGCGATAAGTGCCAACGTACTGGCAATATTTCTAATCGCAATGAAATGCCAATGAACCCTATTTTGGAAGTGGAGATTTTTGACGTGTGGGGTATTGACTTTATGGGGCCTTTCCCGTCATCATATTCCAATCAATACATTTTGGTGGCGGTTGATTATGTATCAAAGTGGGTTGAAGCGGCAGCTTTACCTACTAATGACGCTAGGGTGGTGGTAAATTTCTTGAAGAAAAATATTTTTTCTCGTTATGGCACACCCAGAGCTATCATTAGTGATGGTGGTTCACATTTTTGCAATCGCCTCTTCGCCTCACTTATGGCCAAGTATGGGGTGAAACATCGTGTGGCCACTCCTTATCATGCACAAACTAGTGGCCAGGTAGAAATTTCAAATAGGGAGTTGAAAAGAATTCTCGAATTGACAGTTAATGCATCGAGAAAAGACTGGTCTAGGAAACTGGACGATGCATTATGGGCATACCGTACTGCATTTAAAACACCAATTGGTATGTCCCCATATCGACTCCTATTTGGAAAAGCTTGTCATCTCCCAGTAGAACTAGAACATCGAGCTTATTGGGCAATCAAAGCTTTAAATTTTGATATGAAATTAGCTGGTGAGAAAAGATTGCTCCAATTAAACGAGCTTGATGAACTCCGCCTGGATTCATATGAGAGTGCCAGAATCTATAAAGAGAAAACGAAGAGATGGCATGATCAACATATTCTGAAGCGGGAGTTCAGTGTTGGGCAACAAGTTCTACTTTACAATTCTAGACTTCGGTTGTTCCCCGGAAAGCTTCGCTCTAGATGGTCGGGTCCATACACCATCGTTAAAGTTTTTTCAAACGGAGCGGCTGAGCTTCATCATGAAGGAAATGGGAACTTCACAGTCAATGGGCAGAGACTGAAACCATATTTGGGAGGTGACTTTTTGAAAGAAGAATCCTCCGTTCTTTTTGCTAAAAACGGAGTAAAGATGCCCTATAGTCAAGCTAACGACTATAACCAAGCGCTTGTTGGGAGGCAACCCAACTTTCATACTGTTTAACTTTTTGTTATTATATGTGTTTACTGCTTTTACTTCTTATATTGCTGATCTAATATAACTATTTTTGTAGGGAATTTTTGGATATCCCAGCCACTTTTGGATGTTTCAGGTTCTGGACCAAATTTTTGATTCAGTCACTCACTTCCATCACAAGTCCAGTATAAGCATGGGTACACTTCACAGATACAGCTCAGGGAAGTTTCGTTATCCCTATCCTCTTTATCTTGTTTTCTTTCACATTGAGGACAATGTGTGAATTAAGTTTGGGGGTATTGAGCCTTGCCGGCTGTTGTGTGCTTTAAATTGATGTTACAGCCTTGCCGGCTGTTGTGTGCTTTAAATTGATGTTACAGCCTTGCCGGCTGTTGTGTGCTTTAAATTGATGTTATAGCCTTGCCGGCTATTTTGTGCTTACATTGGTGATTGTGTGTTGATATATTAGATGGCCTTGCCGGCATAGGAATGTGTGAGTGTGAAATTGTTATGGATTCATAAACTATGCATGCGCAAACCAAATATGCTATTTGGGCTAAAATTTTTCGAAAAAATTGCTTGTCCATGTGAGATTTTGAGTTTCATTGAGCATAATAGTCATGTTTCATTGTCATTTAGATGTGGAAATGATTGGGACATTAATTTTCTCTGTCACTTTACCTGATTGTGTGTGTAAACCGAGTATATACTAGTTGAGCAGTTTCATTGAAGATGTTGTAACTGGACGGTGTAGACACAAAAAAACCTGGTGAGACTTTGAGCCTACAGACTGATACATTCATTACAGTCTCATTACTTCTTCTTGTGTGACATTCTTCCATGATTGTGTTTCTCTAGAACTTGCATTGATTCTCTTCAAGACCACATTGACACATGCAGGCATGAATATGATTAAGGCCATTTTTGTTATAACCACGTGAGCCAAATAGCCTACCCTGAATTAATTTTTCCTTTGATCAGCCCCTTTGTGCCTTGTTAACATTTTCTTTGATTTACCCACATTACAAGCTTATAACTAGAAAAAACAAATATCTTTATCCAGCCTCTAAAGCTAGTGGAGTATTGTTGATTATATTGAATGTTGGGTGAGCGAGCGAAAAAATAAGTTTGGGGGTCTCAATATTGAAGGTGGTGCTATATTTGGTGTAAATAATTTTATGTTGGAATTAAAAAAAAAAAAAAAAAAAAAAAAAAAAAAAAAAAAAAGTTGACAGGAGAAAAAAATGTGTGGAGGAGGCTGATTTTCATATCTATATGTATGATTCCTCCTAATATTCAAAAGAAAAAGGGTGATTGTACTTGCACTGATGATGAGTGAGAAGTCATTGTTTGGAGGGATAGGATTGTGTACAGATCTTATCTATGTAAGCTGAGTTGAATACTTTTACTCCACTGACTGATATTTGAGGCTTCTTAGTCACTTATCTAAATATTTTCCACACCTTTACCTTAAGCCACATATTAATCCTGTAAAGACCTTATGATTTGTGTTATACATGTGATCTAAGTGGTGGCGAATGAGAAAATATGCAAGCTTATGGTAGAACTCTTCATTGGAATGATTTTGAGCGGAAACAGTTATCTAATCCTAAACACATGAGAGTTGAGTGTCTATATACTATCTTGTGAGGTCTTACATGTTCAGTTACTCTATCTTCATTTGAAATACTCGCTAGTTGACCTGTGTGAACTTAAAAGAAAAGAGTGATTGAGAACAACCTTTAAATGTACACCGGGGCGTGAGAAAGCAACATATATTTAGAGGTGTGAATCTCACGAGCGGGAAAGGATAAAGTTGACCATTAAGGGTTGGGATTGAGCTAATCTGATTCCTTTTCTGTCTTGATGATTGTTTCCTATTTTAGATGATGATTGAAAGTGACTGTGCATACACTGATTGAACATTGGACAAGCTAAACTTATTTTAAGTTAGCATTATTTGGTGCATGGTTGTGAATTGATAGACAATTTTAAAACTCTTTTATATACATCAGGCAAGTCATCTCATATATTGATCATTTTCACATTTGCATGATTGTGTGTTAGAAGTTAATCTTGCTCGAGACGAGCAAGAGCTCAAGTTTGGGGGTGTGATAAGTGTGCGTTTACACACTTATTGGACACTTTTTGACTTATAATTATGAATGAAATTGAGCATATTCTATACATAATTGTGCATTACTTGATTTTATAGGCAAAAACCCCGACCAGACGAAGAAACGAGTTAAAGAGGAGAAAAAGGACTAAAAGTGTACAATTTTATGAAGTTGAGGACTGAATTGCACTTGACCAAAAGATGGAGGACTTTGACTGCAATTTAGAAAGGGCTTAAATGATATGAAGTTCAAAATCTGGGGACTGAAATAGACTAATTCAAAGATGAGGGATCAAAGTGCAAGACGGCCAGAATGATCAAGGACCTGAGCAGCAATTTGTGATTGAACCATGCGACCGCATGCATTTAGCCTGTGCGGTCGCGAAGTGGCCACAGAAACTTAGCACCGTTTTAAGGTTCTTCTATGCGACCGCATAGAAATAGCCTATGCGGTCGCATAGAAGGAATTTTGAAAGGCGGTGGATTTTGCATTTTTCTCGAGTTTTGGTCGAAATTTCTTGTTTCTTTTTTATTTATTTAATACCTAAACCTTATCTATACATCATATTATATATTATAACTATTATAATATTAGTTAGTGGAGTTAAGATAGTGGAAAATTATGGAAATGAATGAAAAAGGATAGGCTTCTTTGAATTTTGAGGATTATCACTTATCAACTTCTCTCTCTTCAACCTCCTTCCGCCTCTCTCTCCCGTAACTCTCTGGTTTTGTTAAAAGTTTTTGATTTTAATTTGTTTTTATTTTGTTTTGTAGGTAAATTGAAGGGGTTGAAGGGGTGAACAAAGAGAGCTTTTCAAAGGAGGATTTGGAAAAGAAATGGAAGAATTCAAAATTGTTCTACAAGGGTTTCATCTTTCCTTTTGAATTTCTTTCTTTATTTTCCTTATTTGTATTGTAATGGGACAAAAATCTCTTTGTTACACCACTTTTATAATGAGCTAAATAGTTTTATGTTGGAATTTATGTAGTAACTTAACCAAAAGTTTCATTAGTATGTTGTTTTGTATGGTAAGATGCATGTGTTTCTAAGTTTTAGATGTTTAATTATTGTGTTTTATTGACTATCATGTACTTGATCAATATGTGATATGGCTAAATGGTTGGTGCAATTATTGAGAAATTGTTGTACTAGCTAGATCATGGTAATTGAAACCCTAGGTTTGTATAGTCTCGACTATACTCGTTTAGGTGTTATAGGAATATACATCTACCCTAGGTGACCCTTAGAGTATTCTCACAACAATTTAATGCAATTGGTTAAATTGTATCCACATAGAGATATAGTGGATAGGTTAATCAATTAGGGTTAATTTCGCTCGGAAGAGGTTGTTAACTAAAATTGGAGAATCGGGTCTAATCTGACACTTTGGTAACACTAGCATCTTTATTTTATTGATTTTAATACTAATGAAACAATGGTTAAGTGAAAGCATAAATTCCAACATTTTCCAAATCAAAAAACCCTTTCCGTAATTTTCTTTTTCTTTTTAAAATTTAAATCAAGTCTTTTATTTTATTTTCTAGTTTTTAAAATCAAGTTTTAAAATGTGTGTGTTCATCGTTAATTTGAAATACTTTAACTTGTAATTATAAAAACACTCCTCGTGGGATCGACTTGGGCTTTAAAAGCTCTATTATACTACTTGATCCGTACGCTTGCAGCATTCGTAATTGGCCCGATCAGGAGGCGCTGGAGGAGATGATGAGATGGAGTGAGGTAGTAGTTGGCTGAAGTGGTGGCGCCACCACTAGGAGAGGTGGATGCGACGGCGGTTGTGCTATTGATTTGTGTTTTATTGTTTCTTGATTCCTTGAGTTCCATGTGTGAGTGGATTTGTGGGCTAATTATGGGTAATGTGATGTTAATTGGGTTTTGGACATTTTTACCCTTACGTTTTGAAAATAAAAATTCCATTTTATTTGGCTTAACAATGGATTCTAATGGGAAGTGGACGGAATGACGTTTTGAGCAAGAAAAGGTAAAGGTAGGGATGTTATGAGCCAAAAATCGAAAGATAAGAATGTTTTCCACTAACACCTTCAAAGGTAGGGACGTTTTGCGCCAATTACCTTTTTATTTTCCAATGTTCTAAAAATTGGTCAGATACTTGTCTCCGAATGATAAGGCCTGTTTGCTACATATAATCTTTAAAATTTATTTTTAATAAACAAAATTTCTTCATAAAATAAATTTACACGAAAATTCACAATTTTTTTTCTATTTTTCAACGACACATTTCCTAAAAAAATTCTCGAATAAATAAATAAACTACGCTAAACAGATATTTCTCTCTCTCTCTCTCTCTCTCTCTCTCTCTTTTACACCTCAAACAAACTAGTTGGTTGGTTATGTGAAACAGTGGCTTGTTTTTTTCCAGGTTTTTCTAAGCTCTATATATATATATTTTTTTCAAAAAGATTGAGAAATGAGTTATTTGTTGAATCAATTTTTTATTTGTAAGAATAACAATGAAAAAGATAGTATTAGAGACAAAAAGGGCTGCCAACCCAGCTCTTTTGTATTTTCGCTTGTTTTTAGTTTTTTACTTATATACATTTTTCGACTTGAAAGAACTTCGTGAATTTTCCGAAAACTAGTTAACTTCAATCCTTGTATTGCGCTGAACTTTATATGCTCTAACATGAAACTTAAAAACATAATCACTCTGCACTTTGATGACATGATTATCTCGTATAATGCAACACTTATACATTTGTGCTTTTAATAGTGTAACAATAGGTACTATAATACATAATAAAATACTAATTCAAGCTCCTCATGGGGTAGTCGAGTTAGTAGAATAGGAGAGCACCTCCGCCTTTGGTCACGAGTTCGATTCCCCCTACTAATACTTTCTTGGTCGAGTCTGTCGTATCGGGTTTGCCTAGTATGGTTAACTTGGTTGGCGTGGTTTGCAAGTTATTGCGTCAATCTGATAGTTTATCTGGTGCGCACCTGAAGGGTAGTGACCATGGGTTCCCTCGTCATAAAAAAAAATACTAATTCAAAACCCTATGAGCAGTAGAATCTAAAAAACTAACATGATGTAAAGAAAAATCAGAATTGTAGGGGAACGTCTATTGTGGAAGGTTAATTTACAAAATTTCCTATTTAGGAATCTAGCTCATTACGTCTTAACTCACGACCTTACATTAAGCCCCTATTTGGTTTATATTAAGCCCCTGTTTGGTTTATATAAAATTCTAGTCTTTCTAAATTTTGATAAAAATTAAAAAGATGTGTGGTTGAAAAGTTATGAATCCCATGAAATGTGATTAAAAATAATTTTAAGAAAAAAAATGAGTTTTAAAAATACTAATTCTCTAGCTATGAACATAATTATATGTCAATGTGTGTATGCATTTGGATCTAGTATAATCAATTCAAAAGGAGACTACATTTTAGTGGCACAACTTGTATAAAACAAATGTTGTATTCTCTTTCATTTTATGCAAACGGGTTGATCAGGCTCTAAACATAATATGATCAACCCAAATAATCAAGGTTCAAATTCTTTAAGAGACCCTCTATATTTACCGTGAAGGAGAAAACTCGGCGCCTCTTAATACAATTAGAGATCCTATTTCATAAATCGTAGGTTAAGTTTACTATTTCAAAAATCAAATGTTTTGTTAATTAATTAATATATTTTTGATATTAATAATTATATTACAAAATTAAATATACATATTCATCCTACCCAACCCCACATATCAAAACCCTAATCATTTTCATTCTCTTCATTCTCTCCTCTCTCTCCATTCCTCACTTATCTCCTTTTTCTCGCACGTCATTGTCGGAGATACCGTCGGCGCCATGTTGCTCACAACATCGGCACCATGCTGCGACGCTACTACCGCAGTGGCGTCACTCTGAAGCAGCCAACTGTGATGGAACTCAAGGCGCCTCACCGCAGTGGCGTCGCTCTAAAATAGTGAATGCCGTTACGAAGATGATAGGCCTCGTTACTCCAAACCAGCATGCGGCGCTCACGACATTTCTACGCAGCACAGCGATGTCTCCCTTTGCTATTCCCAGCTTTGAATCTCACACATCGAGGCTACCCTTCGCCATTCCTGTCTTATTCTTTGCCATGCCCCGTCTCTTTTTTCATATCTCTCTTCGCCACTTCGTCTCTCTTCGTCGCACGTTGCAACCCAACTCTCTCTTCGCTACATCGGTGGTTTTGTAGATCATCATTGGATTTGGATTTGTAGATTAGTGGTTTTGCTGCAACAACATTGGATTTCAGTTTGGTGGCAGGGGTGGGTTCGGTGGTGTTTGTAGAATTGGTGTCGGATTTGGGTTTGAAGATGATTTTGGTGTTAGATTTGGCGACGAAGGAGATGCAATCAGCATGGCCTTAGTTAGTGGCTTAGCTTTGGTCGTGGTGGTGATCATCCAGTTTTGGTTTGTAAGGTTGTGCCTGTGTTGGTGGTAGTGCATCTATGTTATGTTGTTGGGTTGTGTTGGTAGTAGTGGTGTGGTAATTGTGCAAGCAGTGGTTTTTTTGGTAGTTGGGCGACGACTTTGTTGATGTTTTGGGCGGCAGTTGGTGTGCATGCGATCTACTGTTTGGGTGGCGGTGTTGGATCTTGTTGGTGGTATCGAATCTTGACCGTGATCATTAAATTTGTTAATATGCGATTAATAAACAATATGTGATTAATGAAAATGATAAATTGTGACATAAAAAATTGTTAATTTATGATCGATAATTTGATAGTTTATGACTGTATAATAAGTTCTGACTTATAATATTTGTGATTTGTGATCGATAAATAAATTGTAACTTGTAAATATTTGATTTGTGACCTATAATTTTTATGAATTGTGGCCGTAAAATAATTTTTGATGTATAAAAATTCTGATTTGTTATCGAAAAATAATACATGACTAATTAAATCATTAATTTGTGACCAAATTGTATAGATCAGCGACCTTAATATACTTAATTAATTAAATCTTATATAATTTTTGAAATTTGAAACATTTATTCTTAATTTTGAAATAAATGATAATTAATCTCTTAATTATGATTTTTTCCCTTTTGCAAAACAAAGCACAAAAAGAAAACCCCACACTATGAAGAGAAAGATCCAATAACTAGTTAACCGGGGAGGGCCTGCAAAGAAGCCCAATAAAAGATAAAACTCACAAATAAGCCCAAGATTAATTTCACTAATTAAAAAATGTTGATCCTCATGTATGAGTGTTCGATCATTTTCTATGTCAATCATTATGTTCGTAACTGGGTCCATTTCACTAAACTCAACTAATCATCGAATTAAGTAAAGGAAATAACTCGTTTGTCATGACTTTTACTTTTGCTTATTGGGAAAACTACATTAATATTTATTTGAAAAGCTCCTTTAACTTTTTAAAAACATGCAGCAAAAGGCTTTTTTTTTTTTTTTTTTTTTTTTTCTATTATTATTTGAAACAGAAATCACTTTTAAGCATTTTAAAATCTGACAGACTAAAGACTAAAAACTAAAAAAAATAAAAATAAAATAGCACTATTTAATATTACATAAGAGTCACCGAGTTCTAACAAAATTCTATTTTCCATTTATGGGATTTTTGAAAAGTCATAATTTACTTTTGAAATTAACACAGATGTTCTCAATTGAGACTTTAATGAAATTCTAAATTCAAATGTCTCCAATTGAGATTTTAATGAATTTGATTAAATTTCATAAAAAATAGGTGTCCTCAATTTAAATTTCAATATATTTCAACCTTTAAAATACATATAACAAAATATTTTGACAATTTTTAAATGAGATTTTATGGATTTTGTAAAAAATATTTTCAAATTCATGAAATCATTAAAATTTATAATCTTTCAAAACCCATTAAAATGTTAGTTGAACACACCCTGTAAAGCATGTCTAAGAGTCGGATTATAAATAGATAAAAGTTAATGATGAATAAATGAATATTATTTGTGAAACCCTTAATTTATACAGATAAAAATTTATTTGATCGATTATAAATCACTATTAAACATTAGCTAAACACGATCTAAGAAACTATTTTTGAGCCGACTGAATAGTTTTTTGAAAGTTCCAACTCTAAGCATCTTCCGTCTTTTACGAAAAACGGAAACAAAAGCAAAAACCCTACTTATCGGGCCTAAATATTTTAATCATGTTTGTTTCCAATTAAAACTTTATTTTAATCTAAATCAAAGTCAAACAATCAATATTAACCACATCTTTCATGAGTCTCACAATTTTTCAACCACACATTTATGGACAATGCTACACTATCGAATTTTTTTTATCGAATCATTTATCTACACTCACAATAGGGTGTGGAGACCATATGTTTTGAATTTTTTTATTCACTTGGGCCCCACGTGCATGTAAAAGTAGGTAACCAATTCAATAACCCAAATTCGATAAAAATATCTTGAGAAAATTACATAATTCCAGATGTCTAAAGATGACAATTCAAAAATCATGGCTGGTGTTTCATTATGCATAAATCAGGTATCATATAATAATTAAATATTAAATATTTCCCAAATTATTCCAAACCCTAACCATTTCTTCCTTTATGTTCTCTCTCTATTGGGTCTCTCCATTCTCTCCAGCGTTCATGACGTCGGGGTTGTGAGTCCGTCATCGAACTCCGTTTCACTTCGCCGCCAGAGCACCCCAAACCCACAAAACCTAATTTGGAGCGATCGTCCCCACACCATACCTAGCACTAGAAGATCATTGTGGCGACAGCGCGCGTGACAGTTTCTCTTTTTCTTTTTTTTATCTTCTGCATCTGTTTCTCAGTTGTTCGCCGTTGATGGTGTTAGTGGTGCACAAATGGATGGTGGTTCGTTGATCCAACGACATGTGGCCGGTCGTAGTGACTCGATCTGGCCGGCGGAATTTGTGGTTGTTTGAAAATGGTGGTGGTGGTGGTGATGATGCCTACTGTGGAATAAGGCTGTTGTGGTTGTGGTTGTAGTTGTGATTGTGGTTGTGGCGGTTGCGGGAACGTTGGTTTTGTGGTTATTTTTTTTTTTGTTATTTGGAAATGGTGGTGGTGGTGGTAATGATGCTTGCTTGGATTGGGGCTGTGTGGTTATGGCGGGGGCGGTGCTATGAGTTCAAATCTAGTTGTTGGTGATGGTAATGTTGATGGCTGTGGTGTTTTGTTGGTGTGGTGGTGACATGGGCGGTGGAGGTGACGATAGTAGTGACAGATGTGACGAATAGTGTGTGACCAAATATTGGTGTACTGGGATTTGAGATCTGGTGTTTGGGTGTATGTGATCAATTATATATTTATCGGTGATCAAGTACTCAACTGTGATCAAGTACTCAATTATGACCTAAAAATTTGTTAATGTGTGACTGAAATTTTTTTTGTGATCAATTAATTTGAAAAATTGTAACCAACAAATAAACTGTGACATTTAATTTGTGACTTCGAAATAAACTGTAACTTGTAAAAAAAATTTCGAAATAATCAGTGACTTATTAATTTGATAATATGTGATTAATTATGATTTTAATTATAAATATGTGATTTTATTATATTTAATTAATTATATATACACCTACTTTTTGAATTTTTAAACTATGTAGCTGATATGGGAATCAACGTAAATTATACACCTCAATTATAAAATTTTCCCAAATATCTTTATTCTTGAGCTGATACTACCTCCCCACTACCATAAACTAGCCTGTTTAAACCTTAAACTGGATTAAGGTAGTTCCATGGTCGTCGTCTTCATACCCTAAAATTACGTGCAACTTTAGTGCAATTTTCTGGGTTCATAAAGTAAGTGTTCTTTTAAACTCTTTTTTATCTGTGTTTGCTTATTCTCTTTTTGGCTTGAATTCTTGTTTTTCCTGTTTTATTCAAGAAAATTGACTATGGTTTTCTGAATTAAAGTTTTATCCATGGAACTTGACAATGCAGTGGACGGAGAAGAGTTAAATAAAAAGGGTACCCGGGTGCCGGTGACTCCAGTAAAACAAAGCTCCACCTCCATCAACAATGGAATTGATTCTCATCTGGGCTTAGCTAGAACTGCTCAATTTTCTCAAAATTTTCAAAACCCACATGCAATGGCTTCAGAGAAAGAGACTCGTGGGTCTGATCGTGGAATTGGGAACTTGAACAGTGTGTATTCTGGGAGCGACCATGATTCTGCTGGTTTACATGGAACATCTGCTATAACTACATCAGAGGGCAAAATTGGTGAAATATCAGGTGGTGAGTGGACGTTTGATTGTGTGTTTTCTATTTTTTTTAAGGATTAATAACATCACTCCAAATGTACCCAGTATATGGCGGATCATTGGTTAATTTTTCAATTGTAAATTTTTTTTTAATTGCACATAAATATATTTATTCTGTTTTAATTAAAAAGAACTAGTGCACTACTACAAACACTGAACTTTGCCAAGGATATGTGTATCAAATACCAATTTACTGTCCTTTTTTAAGATATAAACTTGTTAAGTTCTTGAAACTAAAGCTTATGTTCTGAACTCCATGATTATTCTTCCGAAACGAACTTAAGGAGTAGTATTGAATTACAAGTAATTTTTATACAATTGCTTTGCGTGTAGTATCTGGTTATTGCTCCAACAAAGTAATACTGGTTACACGCCAGCCGCTTTGTTAAAAGAAGCCATTCTGCTAATGAACACCTCCTTTTAGACTCGGGGACAAAAGGTGTAGTCTTGTAGTAAAACCTCATTCCAAGACTACGTTCATACTACTACTTCAAGATTACTAAATGCTTCCTGTATTAACTTCCCTATCACAGCATGGGGGTTTACATGATATTCGAGGGGTCATTCGAAGGATGCATTCATATGGGAGGATTTATAATTACATATAATAGTTTTTATGGCTAGAGAGAATCTGTATTCCTATGTGAGTTAAGACATCATAAACTAGATTCCCTGATAGAAATTAATAAATTAAGTTGATATTGATTTTTCCTCAAAATTCTGATTTTTCTATTTTTTCCACTTTCTTTACCTGTTGTTAGTCTATGGAGGTTCTGCTTCAACAAATAGTATTCAAATTTAGTTGTAATCTTTTAAGACATCATGGGGGTTTACACAAGATTCGAGAAGTTCGTTCAATAGGATGTTGTACCATAAATTTTGGCTGGACTGTATTCTTAACTGCTATGTATTGATATGTAATATTTATATGCATATTTAATTGTGTTTACGGCTGGACAGAACTTTTATTTCCAATGTGAGGTAAGAAATCATTAACTAGATTTCCTAATAGGAAAATTTCATAACTTAACTGCTATTGTTTTTTAATCCCTTTCTTTACCTCTTGTTAGTCTGAGTAGTTTCTGCTTCAACAAATAGTATTCGAATTTAGTCAGTAACAATGCATGTTAATGGCCGTAACACTACAAAAAACTGCAAGTGCTGTGTTAGTTTTATATACGCATGTTATTGAATTTTAAAGTTGTATAACTTTGGTCGTGGTTTTTTTTTTTTTTTTTTTTTTTTTGCAGACAACATGCCATATAAAGAAAAAATAAATGTTGGTGCATGTGGCGAGTCCCATAATAAAAATGCACAAAGCAGATTCGGGATAGATTCTACTGTAACTTCAACTATACCAGAACACCGAAGTTCTAAAAAAAGGAGCAATAGTGGCATAGATTTGGACGAGAAGCCAAGGAAGAGACAGAGAATGAAAAGACACAGGCCTAAAATATGGGATGAAAGTAAACCTAGAAAGACTCCCAAGTCTCGAATTGAGCCGTTAACTCCTAAACCTAAAACTCCAAGGCGTAGGATTCCTACATCAAGTACACAAAAAAAGTATGTGAGTAAAGATAGCGGCAAAGTTCATGCCTCAGTACATGCTGATGGACAAGCAACCAATGGAAGTTCTGTATGCGCTGAGAAACCATGCAAAAGAGTACCATGCTTCAATTTGGAAAACCATATAATAAATCAAAAATATGTCGAGGAAGCTGTTACTTTCACAAATGATCACAATCATTATGAAAGCAAGGATGATGAATTCCTGGGATTTTCTACGCAAAATTTCAATAAGCAAGCAATCTATCCAAATTCCAAATGTGCTAAAAAATCTTGCATCAACTTAGCGAATGAGAAGTCAAAAATCCAGACTAGAGGTAATGGTTTTAATTTTTTACTAGTTCAAAAGATAATTTAAATTTGTAGAAATTTTGTTACTAACATTACTGATATTGACTGGGCAGATTCTTTTGGGGAAATGAGTACACAAGCAGCTAATCTAAATCCTGAACGTGAAAGCTCATGCAAGGAATCACCGAATTTTGCATTTTCAAGGTCCCTTATGGATGGTAATGGTAAACCAAATATTGTCTATTCCTATCAACGGAGAAATAAAAGTTTGAGTACATTCTTGTGCAAGCTAGATTCCAACTTAAATTTGGAACACCAAGATTTTGATGACTGCTTTGAACTCGGAAATATTGTCCATGAATATAATAAAAGCAGAGAGAAGAGGTTACACAAGTCTGCATACAACAGGGAAACAAATGCCAATTTAGAAACTGAGAATCAGAATATGTGTGACGAGATGAAAATTGAACCCGAGGTAGAGTTATTGCAAGTTTATCGGAGAATACTCAAGCCAAACGAATGTCTGAAGAACAGCAGAAAGTTAGGACCTAACTGTCCGAGAATATACAAGAAAACAAGAATGCAAGGGCGAAAGGCAACTAAATCCGGTGGTTTCTGGAATGCGATGACAGTGGATCAATGTCAAAGGTCTAAGAAAGGAGTGACCTTGAGCTATGGTGCTTATAAAAAATTCAAGAAAACAGGGAAGCAACGTTTTTCTCGACGATTGACACAAAAAGAAGCACTGAAAAGGGAAAAGTACGGGAAACAGTCTTCCGAATCTGCATCCTCTGTTGTCCTTTTTGCCGTGGCCAGTCAGACCAAGTCTGTTGTACATCCAGAATTTCCCAGATACCTTCCTGGTGTGGCAATGTCTTACCATGACAATATTCAGCAATGTCCTTCACAATGCAAAAATGGCTTAATTGAAATTCCAGTGGGGTACCAAAAACAAGAGGATGTCATGCTCAAAAGCGTGCAATATCAAGAAAATGTGTCTCTCGACTTTGGAGGCAGGCGTCAAGTACCAAAGAGTGTTATGCCAATCAAAGATGGTAAATGCCAAGAGACCCAACATTGCTTCTAGCTTAATCTTGTCTTATAAAGACTAAAATGATTTAAATTTGCAAATCTTCCAGACAATGCACATATGCAAGCTGCCCTTGAAATTGTTATTGGGTGCCTGGAGCGTCTACATATTAGAAACAAATGCAACCAACTTGTGGTTCGAGACAAAAAAACCCAAGGAGAACTTATTCCTTACAAGAGGAAATTTGATCCTTTGAAGACATGCAAACCACCAACAAAGGTTGATTTTGATAAAAAGACACTAATAGCTTGGAAGCAACTGATGGAGAATGATGGAAGTGGAGCTACTAAAGAAGTGGAGAAAGGTTCAGTGAAATGGTGGGAAGACGTTAGAAAAACGTATTGTGAACGAGTGAATTCATTACTTGCCCGCATGCATCTTATTCTAGGTATTATGAATTTTATGTTAAAATTAAACCATCGTTTAAAATTGATAATAGCGTGTTTAAATAGGTGAAAAGGAAATGAACTCTTGCAACTAATTTCATTTCCTTTTATTGGCACGTGCAGAATTGAGTCAAGGGGGGGTGGAGAGTGCTATAATTAAGATATGTTGCAGGAAAAACCAGATATTTAGATCCATATAAACAGACAAATAACACATTAATATGCCTAATAAATTTTCTAACAGTTACGTGAATCCTTTTTTTTTTTGTCATTCTGTGCTTAATCATTGTTGTGCTGCTGTAACAGGTGTTTGATGATATAGTGATCATAAAATAGTCGCTAAAACTGTCTCATTTTTGTTAGATATGGTGATGATGAATGAAGAAAAAATTAAAATTTTGCGACCCATTTATTCCTGCCATAGTGCTATCCATATAGCTAATTTAGACTCTTATAATTCTCATATACAGAAGAAACCTGAGGCATCCTGGGCTGGTTTTTAGTAGTTCCATCGAGTAACCATACATGATGGTACAGTTATTTGCATCTAATATAGTTTCACTAACAGCTAAGCTATGCAGGGAACAGACGTTTTTCACGATGGAAAGGGACAATAGTTGACTCAATAATTGGAGTTTTCCTAACTCAAAATGTGACTGACTGTTCATCAAGGTAAAGCTGAGTTTCTATGTTAATCTACATAAGAAAATTTATCCTTCCTATCTATTCAGAATGATGTTGGTATTGCTTTGCAGTAGTGCCTTTATGTCTCTCGTTGCAAGTTTTCCTCCTGTGCGAAAAGACTCTAATTGCAAAGAGAATATTGTATGCGGTCAAAAATCAATTGGAAGTATTATGAAAGAACCAGGAATACCCGAAAATAAAGAGCAAGCATACGTCTATCCAACTGAGCAAGATATGGGTTATCAATATGTAGAAATTGGAGAAAGCCATTTTTACTCCACAAGAGATACTGTGCCAGGTTCAATGGAAGATGAAGTCATTGTCAAAGATGCAGTTCAGGGTTTTCCAGATGTTTCTTGTGATCAAAATTTAACAAATATTTATGCATCTTGCTCTACTGATAAATCTACTACTTACAGGGAGCTTCTGAAATTGGAGGAAATAAATTACCTGAAACAATTTTATGGCCATCAGGAGGGAAAAATATCATGCCGAGAAAATTTTGAAGAGTCACAGGGCATGAAAGATATGTTTATCTCAGACACACCTAGTCTGAATGGTACCGGATTGCATTCGAGTGCATCCTTTCCCCATTTTGATGATAATTTGGATTTTGTACATCACCTTGGAGATTCTAGAAATGGAAGAATGGAAGAATTAAGTGATATAAACAATCTTGATCACAGAAATTATTTTGAAAGCGAGACTGTAATTCTGGAAGAGGATACACAGAGAATTCATGAACCGATAATTGCTGAAATGTCATCGTCAAGCAAATTACCTGAATATCACAACGAGAATAAAACGTTCTCCAAGTCAGAATCTACTTCAGGAAGAAAGAAAGGAAAAATTGAGCCAGAAACCCCAATTGACTGGGATGAGTTGAGGAAAACCTATGCTGATGGTAGATCTAGAGATACTACAGGACCTACTGATTCTGCTAACTGGGAGGCTGTTAGAGAGGCACCAGTTAAAGAGGTTGCTAAAGTTATCGAGGGTCAGGGAATGAATAATATACTTGCTGGACGAATCAAGGTAACACTATTAAATGATGAAAAAAGAAATTTTGGTAATGACTATTATAATTGTTTTTGTAATCATTATCTTTTTCACTGTCAGTTTTAAAACCGTTCTTCACTTATATTTTGCAGGATTTCCTCGATCGCATAGTAAAAAATCATGGAAGTATTGACCTAGAATGGCTAAGAAATGTTCCACCTGATAAAGCAAAGTGAGTTGATAAATGGATTAATTAATGATCGTTGTTATAGAATATATTTGTATTATAGGAAGTAAATATATTTATTTCCTTAATTAGTTTTCTTTCCCAAACATAGATTTGGTAGCTTGTATATATACCTAAAAGATTGGTGAATACATGTGTGAGATTACATCTTCTCCTTCTAGTCGAAACTTACATGGTATCAGAGCAGCCAGCGATTTAGGATTTTAGGGTTTTCTTGGGTCTCCTATTTCCGGTTTCTGGCGTCGACAGCAGCCGGCGATTTCCGTCCCTCGTCGCCTGCACCTGGGAAGCGCCGCTCGTCGACCGGCCTTCGCCCGGAGTTTTGTCGCCGGAATCTTCACTCGACCGTCGCCCGGAGCCTCGTTTTCTGCTCGCCTTCCACTCGGTTCTCTTCTCCAGTCCGAAAGTTGAACCATTCTGCTCGCCTTCTGCTCGCCTCGACTTCAGCTGCCTTGGGACTTCTGCTGGCCTCGACTTCACGACAGATTTCAGTTGGGTCCAACAAATTCTGGTCGGTATTGGACTAACTGTGGGACAGGTTCGGACTCCTCCAAGTATTTTGACGTTGTGGTCGATTTGGAAGTGGAGGCGGTGGTCGCTTTGGAGGTAGAAGTGGAGGAAGAGGACGTGGAACTCCTGGGAGCCAAGCGTGTTTGCTGCGTGTTTGTGGTAATTGTTTTTCTAGGTCACTTATCTTATATTTGGTAAAATGGAGCAAAAGAAATCTGTTTTGTCTGATTTGGTCCCCATAATGTGGAAAATCACTGAACATAAACTTAATAGATCTAACTATTTAGATTGGATTAAAACTGTTAGACTTTACTTGAGAAGTATTGCTATGGATAATCACCTGACTAATGATACACCTAGTGATGACTCGAAAGCAACATGGTTAAGAGAGGATGCCCGTCTGTTTTTGCAAATACGTAATTCTATTGATAGTGAAGTGGTTGGTTTGATAAATCACTGTGAATTTGTGAAAGAATTGATGGAATATTTGGAATTTGTGTACTCTGGCAAGGGAAATATCAAACACACTTATGAGGTGTGCCAAGCTTTTTATCGTGCGGAAAAAGGTGACAGATCCCTCATCGACTACTTTATGGATTTTAAGAAGACTCATGAGGAACTTAATATGCTACTTCCATTCAGTACTGATGTAAAAGTTCAGCAAGCTCAGAGAGAAAAGATGGCGGTTATGAGCTTCTTAGCTGGTCTTCCTTCTGAGTTTGAGACTGCTAAATCTCAAATTCTTTCCAGCTCTGAGATATCCTTTTTGGAAGAAACTTTTAGTAGGGTACTCCGCACAGAGAATTCAGCTTCTGCTCAACCTAATAGTGCTCTTGTCAGTCGCACCTTTGAATCTGGGAGACAGCTATTGAGAAGTGGCAATAAAGGGGAAAACTCAAGTAACTATGATCGAAACTTTGGTACTCGAGGACACGATTCGGGAGGTGCTGTGTGTTACTATTGTCATAAGCCAGGACATTTGAAGAAAGACTGTAGAAAGTTGCAACGCAGGAATCAGTTGAACCAGTCAGCTCATGTTGCCTATACTAATGATGCTTCTGAGTCCGTCCTAATACCTGCAGATGAGTATGCTAAGTTCTCACAATATCAGGAATCTCTAAAGTCTTCATCTACTCCTATTACTACCATCACTGATTCAGGTAAAATGAACACATGTCTTGCTTCCTCATCTTCCAAATGGGTCATTGACTCTGGTGCCACAGATCACATGACAGGTAACTCTAGTCTATTTTCTTCTTTCCAGTCGCATGCTTCTAGTTCTAAAGTTACTTTAGCAGATGGGACTACATCTCATGTTCTGGGGTTCGGCACAATTATTCCGACACCCTCACTTCTTTTGCAATCCGTTTTAAGTTTACCCAACTTGTCTTTTAATTTAGTCTCCGTCAGTAAACTTACTCGTTCTTTTAATTGTTGTGTCTCATTCTATCCTAATTTTTGTTTATTTCAGGATCTTATGACGAAGAAGATTATTGGTAAAGGACATGAGTCTGGAGGCCTCTACATCCTTGATACACAAATACCAAGGTCTGTTGCTTGTTCTGGAGTTGTGACCCCTTTTGAAGCACATTGTCGGTTCGGTCACCCTTCGTTGCCTATGTTAAAGAAACTTTCTCCTCAGTTCTCGAGTCTGTCTTCATTAGATTGTGAGTCTTGTCATTTTGCTAAGCATCATCGTTTAAATTCTAGTCCTAGAGTCAATAAAAGAGCTAGTGCTCATTTTGAGTTAGTTCACTCCGATGTTTGGGGCCCTTGTCCAGTTGTGTCTAAAGCTGGGTTTAAATATTTTATTACATTTGTTGACGATTTTTCTCGAATGACATGGTTATTTTTAATGAAAAATCGTTCAGAATTATTCTCTTATTTTACCGCTTTTTGTGCTGAACTCAAGCCTCAATTTAATGTGTGTGTCCAAATTTTGAGAAGTGATAATGCTAAGGAATATTTATCCGCACACTTCCAAAACTATATGGTTCAACATGGCATTATTCATCAAACGTCTTGTGTGGATACACTATCTCAAAATGGCGTTGCTGAGAGAAAGAATAGACATCTCCTTGAAACTGCCAGAGCTTTGTTATTTCAAATGACGGTCCCTAAATATTTTTGGGCCGATGCCGTTTCTACAGCTTGCTTTCTGATTAACCGTAGGCCTTCCTCCGTTCTATCTGGTGGGACTCCCTTTCATGTCCTTTTTCCTAATAAGTCATTATTTCCTATTGAACCTAGGATATTTGGTTGTACCTGCTTTGTTCGGGATGTTAGACCTCATGTTACAAAACTTGATCCCAAATCTCTAAAGTGTATCTTTCTTGGCTATTCTCGTGTGCAAAAGGGGTATCGTTGTTACTGTCCCGATCTTAACCGGTACCTTGTGTCAGCTGATGTTACGTTTCTAGAGCAAACATCGTTTGCTTCACCTTCAGGTTCTATTCGTCCATGGGAGGATAATGATTTATTAGTTTATACTCTTCCATCCCCGAGTCCTGATCTACCTTCCTCTCCTCCTAGTCAGCCTCCTGTACTACAGGTTTATTCCCGTCGCCAACAACCTCCTGATCCGGTTCCGACTTCTACACTTCCTGCTTCATGTCCTGCACCAGATTCTTCGTCATCAGGTCTGGTTCCCGGTTCTAGTGATGATCTTCCTATTGCCCTCCGTAAAGGTAAACGTCAATGTACTTATCCGGTTTCATCTTTTGTGTCCTATAACCATTTATCATCATCCTCTTGTTCTTTTGTTGCATCTCTTGATTCTGTCACTGTTCTTAAGACTGTTCATGATGCTCTATCTCATCCTGGATGGCGTAATGCTATGATTGAGGAGATGAATGCTTTAGATGACAATGGTACTTGGACCCTAGTGCACTTGCCTGCAGGTAAAAAGGCTATTGGTTGTAAATGGGTGTTTACAGTTAAAGTCAATCCTGATGGGACCGTTGCTAGATTAAAAGCTCGCCTCGTTGCTAAGGGGTTTGCTCAAACATACGGTGTTGATTACTCTGACACCTTTTCTCCGGTTGCCAAACTTACCTCTGTCAGGTTATTTATCTCTCTGGCAGCCACATATGATTGGCCTCTGCATCAGTTAGACATTAAGAATGCATTCCTTCACGGTGATCTTCAGGAGGAAGTTTATATGGAGCAACACCTGGTTTTGTTGCTCAGGGGGAGTGTGGAAAGGTTTGTCACCTTCATAAGTCCTTGTATGGCTTGAAACAAAGTCCCCGGGCCTGGTTTGGAAAGTTTAGTCAAGCTATTGAAAAGTTTGGCATGACAAAGAGTAAGTCTGATCATTCGGTCTTCTATAAGCAATCTGTAGCTGGTCTCATCCTATTAGTTGTCTATGTTGATGACATCGTTATTACTGGAAGTGATTCTGATGGTATTTCATCTCTAAAATCTTTTCTTCACAGTCAGTTTCACACAAAGGATCTAGGGACACTAAAGTATTTTTTGGGTGTTGAGGTGATGAGAAGTAAGAAAGGGATTCTCTTATCACAAAGAAAGTATGTGCTTGACCTGTTGACTGAAACAGGAAAATTGGGGGCTAAACCGTATAGCACTCCAATGGTTCCTAATTTGCAGCTTACAAAAGATGGTGATTTGTTTGAGGATCCTGAGAGATATAGAAAATTGGTTGGGAAGCTGAATTATCTTACTGTGACTCGTCCAGATATTGCCTATTCAGTTAGTGTGGTAAGTCAGTATATGTCTTCCCCAACTGTCGATCATTGGAGAGCTGTAGAACAGATTTTATGCTACTTAAAAGGAGCGCCTGGGAGAGGAATTATGTATAACAATCATGGTCATACTAGGATTGAGAGTTTTTCAGATGCTGACTGGGCAGGATCCAAGGAAGATCGAAGATCTACTTCATGCTATTGTGTATTTGTTGGAGGAAATTTGGTTTCATGGAAAAGTAAAAAGCAGAATGTGGTTTCACGTTCGAGTGCAGAATCAGAGTATAGGGCTATGGCTAAATCTGTATGCGAAATAATGTGGATACATCAGCTCCTTACTGAAGTGGGCCTCAAGATTTCGATACCGGCTAAGCTATGGTATGATAATCAAGCTGCTCTTCATATTGCATCTAACCCAATCTTTCATGAACGAACGAAACACATTGAGATTGATTGTCATTTTGTTCGTGAGAAGATCCAACAAGGTTTGATTTCTACAGGGTATGTAAAAATAGGAGAACAATTGGGAGATATCTTCACAAAGGCTCTAAATGGGGTTCGGATTAATTATCTTTGTAACAAGTTGGGCATGATAAACATCTATGCTCCAACTTGAAGGGGAGTGTTATAGAATATATTTGTATTATAGGAAGTAAATATATTTATTTCCTTAATTAGTTTTCTTTCCCAAACATAGATTTGGTAGCTTGTATATATACCTAAAAGATTGGTGAATACATGTGTGAGATTACATCTTCTCCTTCTAGTCGAAACTTACAATCGTAAAATAGATTCTCGATTAGCTTGATAACAAATAGAAGCTGGAAGCAAAAGGTTGTAAGAATCAATACATTGTTCTCAACTGTACTGATTTCTCTTTTGATTATCCATAATTTGGAGGGAGTACTTATTGAGCATACCTGGACTTGGCTTGAAGAGTGTAGAGTGTGTGCGGCTCTTGACACTTCATCACGTTGCTTTCCCAGTAAGATTTTGTTGTTGGGACATGTTAATTTATTAGCTTAATAGAGTATGACTTTGTTCTTTACATTAATGACACCTTCTTCCACAAGGTTGACACCAATATTGGTCGAATTGTGGCGCGTCTCGGGTGGGTCCCTCTGCAGCCATTACCTGAGGATGCTCAAATACATCTTCTCAACCAGTAGGTATCACATTACTAATAAATGCCACTCTGAGATCAATGTACTATTACTAATGTAGTTCCCATGTAGGTACCCTACAGTAGATGCCATCCAAAAGTACCTGTGGCCACGCCTCTGTACTCTTGATCAGCAGACCTTGTAATTCTGAGAAACTTATCTTCTTTGGATATGCATGTATTTAACAAATATTATCATGTTAAATACTTGCTCTTTTACTATTTTAATTGTTGCATTAATACAGGTATGAATTACATTATCAGCTAATTACTTTTGGAAAGGTCAGTTGTGAGGATTAAAAATATTACAGAATCAAGCTTCCTTCAACATCTGTTTTCTCTTTGAAGATGACCATGATAGTGACAACAAGCTAAAATATTTCAGGTTTTCTGCACAAAGAAAAAGCCTAATTGTAATGCCTGTCCGATGAGAGGAGAGTGCAGGCACTTTGCGAGCGCATTTGCAAGGTTTGTGTCAGATTGGATGCTCATTTCAGATATCAATAATGACAATTTAATACAGAGGGGTGAAGGGAACAATTTTACCATTATGTCAAAGTTCAATGGATCTAATTTATTCATTTAGTTGGTCGAAAACCTCAAAATCAATAGTTTGTGGGGAAAACGAAGAAAAAGGAAGTATCCAAGATAGGCATATTAAAGAGGTCTTTGAAGTTTGTAGGTTGTCACTATCAAACAAACATACCATATACATACACAATATTAACATTCTTGAGTAGCAACATATGCAAAACATTATTCATGTATTATTATTTTATGTGATTGTTGCAGTGCTAGGCTTCGACTTCTGGGGTCGGAAGAGAAAAATATAATAATATCGAAGGCTCCAATTTCGGCTCCTCAAGACCCTGTGATGCAAAGGAGTTCAAAATTGCCGCCTGTTTCTGATGGTGATTTCTCAGAAGTAAGGTATGAATATCATAACTGTGAACCCATTATTGAAGTTTCAGCATTCCCTGAGCCCAGTTCAAGTGAAACACTCGTAAGAGACATTGAAGACTTTGGCTATGAGTCAGAAGATGAAATTCCTACCATCAGACTTAATGCTGAAGGGTTCAAAGAAAATTTACTGAATTTCATGGAGAAGACAAGTTTTTTTACACCCAGAGAGTGATGTTTCGAAAGCACCGGTAGCTATTTGTCCTGAAGTTGCTTCAATTCCAATGCCTAAAATAAAAGATGTTCACCGATTAAGGACAGTGCACCAAGTGTAAGTGGTCATTGCCTTCTTATAGATCGTCATAATCATTAAAAACCTGCTGCTTCATTTTCTGGAAATAATAAGTTGTTTAGATCTTGTTCCATGTGTAACTTACCTAATGGCATTTAACAAGCCACCTGATGATATTTTTTTATAACTGCACTCCCCATCCCCGAGTTAAGTTTTTTTGCAAATTAGATTCCCTTATTGTGACAAACAGTCTGAAAAGTTGTGCATTTAAGTGCTAATACAAGACCATACACAGAATTTCTATATATAACGCTGAACAGTTTTCAATATATAACTACAGCTATGTGCTTCCAGATTCACACCCTATTTTGACAGAGGTTAGATTTAGTTTATTGTTATCTTTTTTCCCGTTTCATTTATGCAAACCGTAATGCATAAAAATGCCATTCTAAGTTTCTTATTATTCATTTGACAGTTTGAAAAACGAGAAGCTGATGATCCATGCCCATACCTTCTTAGAATATGGACGACAGGTAAACAAACTAACAGAGGAATTCACACTGTCCTTTTTTTGCAATCTTATGTGTACTATTTTCTCTATTGGATTTTACTCAGATGAAATGGCGAGTTCTTCTCAACAATCCGGAAAAACGGGCGAAGCCCTAGATGCAACACCATGCAATGGAAGTGCATGCTTTTTAGGAAATATGGATCAAGAACAAAACGACAAGACAATCAAAGGAACAATTTTGGTGAGTTTACAACACGTTAAACATTCTAGTTGTTGTACTTGTGTTTTTTTTGAACCAATTTTTTCGATGATTGAGAAGCAGATTCCATGCCGAACAGCTACTAGAGGAACCTTCCCTCTTAACGGAACATGCTTTGAGGTCAATGAGGTGAGATTACAACTATTATTATCTTCAGTTAGCCATAGAAATTGGCCAGGCTTCCTAAAGCTCTTGTATTTATGCAGGTATTTGCTGACCACAAAACCACTCGATGCCCTATTGCTGTTCCAAGAGAATCGATTTGGAAACTACAAAGGCGATCATTATATTGTGGCACAGGTGCAACATCAATATTTAAAGGTGTGAGAAAAACCCAGATTATTATTTTGCATATTTTTATCGGAAGGTGACGTATAGCGTCTAATTATGCAACTGATGTAAGAAATGTTTGATCTTGGAATCTAGGCATGTCAACTGAAGAAATCCAATATTGCTTCTGGAGAGGTAAGAAACCAAAAAAAGAAACTAAGAGTGTGTTTGATGTTAATTTTAATGAGAATAGAATTTTTGGAATAGTGATTGATGAAAGAATGTGTGGTGGAAAAATGATGAAAAGTTTTAGATTTGTGTGTAATATTTTTTTATTTGAAAAGTGTGTGGTTGAAATGAAGAAAGAAAAAAAATGAGAATGAATTGATGGGGGCCAAATGGGCTCTAAGTTTCATAGTAATTCTGTTTTCGACACAATTATCTTCTAAGAAAACGAGATGGATTTTATCTCTAAATCATTCGTTTACTTACTGCATTTACGTGTGCTTACAGGTTTTGTTTGCGTTAGAGGAATCGACAGGGTTACTAGGGATGCCAGACCACTTTCAGTCAAATTCCACCCTCGCAACAGTGAGACTAAACATGCAGACGACGAGTAGTACAGTACTATGTGTACGCGAAAATGATGTCTTTCGGTAGATAAAAAAAAAATGGTAATGGCTAGAAATAAAATAAGGAATGGACTATCGTTTGAAAGATGAAAGATGTGTAAATATTTTGTATTGATGTTTTCAGACCGTACGTGAGTGTGAAGTGTGTTTCTTGGTGTATGTTTTTTATTTTAAATTTATTTTTTTCGTTTTTCAAATTGTTGGGCTGTTGCTTGATATCACTAAAATATGTTTCCAAACATGTTACAATGTTAATCGTACTGATAGTAAATATGCATATAATAATATCAACAGTCCATGATACTAATCTAAACTGGGAGAAGAGTTTACCCAACTTTCTTCTATTTTTTATTTTTATTTTTGTAAAATTACCAGTTATCCAAGTAAGTTTTGCTTAAATTTCAAAAAGCAACTTTTATTTTTGGACCATGTTACATGTATCGATTTTTTTTTATCTAATCTTTTATCGACTACTCACAATAAGGGGTAGGAATCACATTTTGAGATTTTGTTATTCACGTTGGTCCTGTGTGCATGTGAGAGGGGGTAAACAATTTAGTACACCGTTGAGTGTATAAATAGAATTATTCTTTATTTTTATTGTGAACAATAAAAAATTCATTTACGTTAAACTTACTTATTTGTCACTACAATATAAAAAGCCTTACTAAAGGGTTAAAGGCCATTGTATTTGTTACTATGTATCCTCATGAGTTATTGTCAACGTCTAAATTTTTTCTTGGGTCTTTATATATATGAAATTGTGTTATTGACCCTATTCTCTTTGTTCGCCATTTTAAACAAAGAACTATAATATTGTTCATTGCTTGTCTAAATATACCCTAATATATAATATATAATATTTGTTTTGTGGGCATTTTTCTTCTTTTGTGGCTGAATTTCTTCCTTTGGCATCCCAAAAAAAAAAAAAACCCATCATCGTCAATGTCGTCTCTTTGGTTGAATCTGGTTTGTTATTTAGGGTGCGTTTGATTGTAAGGATGAAATTTGGGTGGAAAGAAAAACGAATTACATGGAATTGAATCGCCTAGAATTTGTTTTAGAGGGAATTGTAATTAATGATGCTTGATTGGTATAATTTTTCACCTAATTCGTTTGACTTTGTTTTTCATGCAAATTGTTACTTTTTGAGATAAATTTTTTTACAATCCGTGTTAAAATTCGTTTTGCTTTATTTTTCATGTAAATTGTCAATTAAATGGATAATTTTTTTTTTACTATTAGATTTAGAATATGTTTCCATTGCCAAATAATTTTTTTTTTTTAAAAGATGAAAAATCACTTTCCCACCAAAATTATGAGAAAATAAAAGGTGAAAAATGTGTTTTAAATGGTTGTACCTAGAAAATGGGTGAAAATGAATTACATGAAAAAGTTACGCAATCAAATACCAAAATTAAGCATGGAAAAGGAATTGATTTTCCTTTTCCACCTATTTTGATGGCTATCAAACATAGCCTTAGATATTTTAAACTATTTCCCTCACTTTCTTACCCTCCTTTTTCATCCATTTTGGCTCTATTTTTTCAAAAATTTAATTTTTTAAAACTCATTTTCAACCACATTCTCATATAAAAATAATATTACACGTAAATTGAAAAAAAAAAAAAAATCAATTTTTCTGACAACACTTTAATGAAGTAACATTTCAGGACTCCAGATTTTTTTAAAATTTTATTTTAAATTTATAATTAGTTGTACTCTTTTTTCCTTCATGTGGTACTTTTATCCCATTGAATTTTTGTAAAATTAAATTTATAACGAGTTAGTTATTGTTCAAATAATTATCAAATGAGGCATGTTGTAAATTATTAAATAATTTTCAATAACTATTTAATATTATCAGAGTAGAAGTTTGTCCATAAATCGATTGATAACTCTCATTAAATCTTTATATATATATATATATATATATATATATATAAAAGCTTATCGTTATAATAAATTACACCTTACTTTTGACTATTGTATTCTTTGTTCTCTTAATTTCATAACACTAGTATGCTTTATAATAATGAAAATGACTTCCTTTACGTGATATCTTGATCCAATTCCGCCATCTTGAATAGACCAATTGAGCGTATGTTTGGTGACATTTAAACCTCAAAAATAAAGTTTTGAATAGTAATTTTTTTTTTTTTTTTTTTTTTTTTTTAAGAATATGTGATTAAAAAGTTTTAAATTTACATGCAAAATATTTTATTGTGTGATTCTATAGTTGAAAATTAGTGCATAGAAAAAAGAGTTTTTTGAATAATAAGCGGGGGTTAAAGTAAAAAGGTTTCTTTGGGTTTGTTTTTTATGGAAATAAAATTTGTAATAGTGAATTTTTTTTTAAAAAAAAAAATTTGTGATTAAAAGGTAAGAAAAATTTAGGTTTACATATGAAATAATTTAATTAGGAAAATATATGATTAAAAATGATTTTGAGCAAAAAAAAAAAGGGTTTTATTTTTATCATTCCTTTTTATTTATTGTTCCAAAATATATTCAATTGTCAAATAATATTTAGGGAGTAATCCTGAGTGACGGGACAAAGCAGCAATCAATTGTAATTGCTAAAATTATGTCATGTAATTTAAGATGACAACTGTTACTCTTCTTGTAATTCTGTTAATCTCTAAAACAAAATATTTTTCCATTGGATGACTATGCAATTCTTGACACATTATTCAATATTTAGCCATGAAACACGCCACGTACTACTTGTCTTTCTTTTCCCTTTCCCAGTAGTCTATTGTGCTTCGATCAATGTCTATGGCTGGTTCTTCTTGTCCAAGTAAGTCACTGGAGAACCCAAATCAGGTCAGCTTCAATTCCATGTATTGTGCAAACAGTAAAGGTTCCAAAGCCCAATCGTGTTTGCTCAGGATTTTGCACATAATTTCCACTGTGCGGCCACCTCAAATCACCATGACGGAGCCACCACTTTTCAGTTCAGAAACCAAAGAATCGTCTGTAGAGAGCAATATGAGTAAAGAAAATAAGGGTTCCGGATTTGATTTAAACGGCGACGTTTGCATTTTGCCAGAGATGGAGGAATCTTCCGGGTCTTTAGCCAGCGGCGCACGGCTGAGCCCAAGTAGCACAACCGTAGGATCCGGTGGTCTGCCGCCCCTGAGCGGTGCCGGAGGTGGTGATCAATGCGATCAAAAAGGTGAAAAGACATTTGAAAATGACTTTGATGAAGCCGAGAAAAAATTTGATTTACTCATTGAAGCTGCGGAATTGATATTGGGCGAGTTCAAAAACTGCAATAAATCCGAGTCTACATCCGAGTCCGAAAGACATAACTTTGAGTTAAAGAATAATAAGATGGGGGAGAATGAGTTGAATGAAAAGGCGTGGAGGACGGCGGCCGAAATTGACGGAGATATTGAGGACAAGGGATCACCAGTGTTGCTGCGGTCGAAGCGAGGGAGAAATCATGTTCTACCAAATCGGTACAGAGACTCGGTGATCGAACCATTGACTCGGTTGTCGGGACACCGGTCATCAGTTATCCAAACAAAACGTAGGAAAACGTAAATAAAATAAAAAAAAATTTAAATGTTTTTCCTTTCGTACATATTTCTTAATTCACTGATTTTGTGTTTCATTTGATAAATTTTAGCAGTAATACAAGAAGAATTTCTTTCCACCAAAAGTTTTCTTGTGTTTGATTAGTCTGTCCATGGTTTTTATGTCCTGCTTTTTTGTTTCGAATTGTTTCATGGATTCACAGAATTTCTTAAAGGAGAGGGACCCAATTCAACTAATAGGCATACTTGGTATCTTGGATTCGACCTCCAAAAGAGAGATTAAATAAATTTTATTTCTTGTAATGGTTAATGTTGATGTTTAGAAAGCGTAAAGTTTCAAAATATTGCGAGTCTAAGTGCGATTAGACCAAGCTTCGACTAAACATGAAAAGACATAAAGCACGATTAGATTTTAAGATCAAGCTTCTAGTTTAAGATAAACTTAAGGTCTGTTTGATTGCAAGGGTGAAAAACGGGTGGAAAGAAAATGAATGACAGGGAATTGAATTGTCTAGAAAACGTTTTACAGGGAATGTAATTAATGGTGTTTCATTGGTATAATTTTTCACCTGGTAAATTTTTCGTTTGGTTTTGTTTTTTATACATATTGTCAATTAAATGGATAAATTTTTTTACCATTGACTTAGGAATGTGTTTCAATTGCTAAAAAAAAATTGTCAAAAAGTTGGAAAACGTTTTCCCACCACTATGGTGAAAAAACGTTTTCTAACTTTTGTGCATCAATCGCTTGTACCTTGGAAAACGTTGTTTTCCTGAAAAATTAGTGCAATCAAACAGGTGAATAGTAAAAAGTAGGAAAACGTTTTCCACCTTCCACGAAAAACTTGGTCAATCAAACAGGGCCTTATTAGAATAGGAAAATTCTTCAAGTACAGGATTTTTCACAAATTTTGCTGTGTGCCAACAGCCAATTACAAGAAGACGTCTTTCCCTGTAGTTATAGCATGTGGAAAGTGCTACATGTACAGTTAGGCTTTGGCGCGGTCCGGTTCGGTTCGATTTTGAAGAGAACCGAATCGAATCGAAAATTTTCGGGTAGTGAGTAAACTGAACCGTCGGGTCCAAATATAATTTTGGAACCGTTCGGATTCGGTTCCATTCGGTTCAATTCGGTTTGGTTCGGGTCTGTTCGGTTCCATACTATAATTAATTTATTTAACATTTATAACAACACTACCGTTTGACATGTTTAATCTTAACTTTTACAAATTAACATATTCCAATTTAATAACATATAAATAACAAGTTGTCCAATAAAATTAATTTACCAATGTATACAAATAACAAAAAATAGATAGTAAATTAGTAATACTAAAATATCGGTGATCCATATAAATTAGAAGTCATAGACTCGTAGAGATAAAATATTGCTAATACAGTAGTACTTACCAACTATTTGATTTAACAATCAATTGTTTGACTTGTCATGCTAGATACTAAGAAATTCTAAAAGAAAAATTGAAAAATCACAATTAACTAATATAAATAAACTAAAAATTGTTCAACTAATAAGATTTAATAAAAAAAATTACAATATATATTTTATTACCTGTCTCAATGCCTTCATAGAACTCAGTGTCTTCAATGCAAACTCTATCTTTACTAATTTATTTTTAAAAAGTTAAAATAATTTAATCTTTCTCATATATAAAAATTAAAAAATTTAAAAAAATTCGTTTCTTATTTGGTTCTTCGGTTCTGGGTCTAGAACTAAGAATCGAACCGAATTTGTCGGTTCTCGATTCAAATACCCGTTTGGGTATTTCAGTTACGAAGAACCGCTCGGTTCGGTTATGTTCGAGTCCGGATCGGTTCAGTTCAGTTCGGGAGATATGTCTAACCCTATGTACAGCCATTTTTTTACAGAAAATCTGACAGCCCCCTCACAAATACGGGGGCCCACAATTTTAAAAGGGCCCCCCTATTTGTGAGGAGGCTGTCAAATTTTCTATAAAAAAGACTGTACAACTAGATTTTTCCATAGCATGTTTCATTAGAATAATAGTTATCATTCAATTTTGTTATCCACACTTTTGACGTGCTGCATTACTCATTTTATTATAATTTTTCCCAATTAAGTGCTTTGACTAAATGATTTTTTATTTTACATTTCCTTTTTGGTTTATTAAAAAAATAATAATGCTATGTGTAAACCTCAAGGTATACATACGAGATTACACCCCTCACATGGATGAGGTCAACTTATATTTTATTGTACGTGGGCCCCTAAGGCATGTGAATCCGTGTGTACACTCTTATGTACAAGTAGCATTATATCCTTAAAAAAATGCTTAAGACTAATAATATTAGTTTTCTTTTATTATTATTTTCTTGGTACATTTATTATAGTTTTAAAAACATTTCTCTAACAAAAGTAATTTCAGAAATTCAAGTAAGGTGGTCCCAAATTGTCATTGGAGTTTACTTAAAGAACAACTGCAACAAAATTTTAATATAATGTTCAGGAATTGAGGCACTACTTGGGATTTACAGTACCTCAATTGATGATCCATTGTCCAAAAATTGACAACCACAACCCAAATATTATACATGAGATTTTGTTCTATAGCTAGAGACCAAGCAAATTATCAAACTGCACCTGGCACCCTTCCTATCCATAAACACACTAGTTAATAGATTAGAAAGCAGTTGCCTTCTTCAACCAACATCAGCAGCGCACGCGGAGCAACCACCTCCAACCGTAGCAACAGATAATCGTTCAGTAGAGTTATGCCGATCCATGAGGAGTGAGCCACTCGAAGAGACTATTAGGGTGTATTTGATTGATTTAGTTTTCAACGCATAAAATATTATAACTTGCCAATTTTTATTGGTAGGTAAATGAAAGAGATAGAGAATGAATTATCTGGAAAAAAAAAAAAAATCACCCTCCTAAAGAAAATGTCTTCCTTGTTTTTGAGGAAAATATGGTTACGTAACCAAAAGTTAAAAAATGTTTCTATGAAAAAATTGTCAATCAAATACCCCAAAAATAAAAATTTAAGTGAAAAAATGACATATTTCATGAAAAATAAAACTAATCGAACACACTCTTAGTGACGTATACTTTTTCACGTTATTTGTGCTAATTGATTCGGGTATATATTCGTACAAATTGGCAACGTTTTGTACTGCTGCATAGTGAACCTATACATGATACTTATCTTAACGTATCTCAAACTAGAGCCGTTTCAATTGATCCAAATGAATTATCTAAATTGACTAATTGTCCTTTCCTTACTAATTATTGTCAGTTAGATAGTGAGATCTCTGTTATGAATGATTGTTGAAGATGTCTAAACATGATAACGAGCATGTTTGGATGAGTTTATAGATTAAGAATAGTGGAAATTACACCACGCCCTACTTTATAAATTGACTATTCTAAAATCAGGCTGAAAGTTTAACTATTCAAAAATTAAATATTTCATATTTAAATATTAAATATACAATTTTCATCACAAATCCTAATCAATTTCACACTCCTCTCTCTCTCTCTTAATCACAATTCTCCATTTTCTCTCTCTACACCACCGACATTTCTCCCCAAACCCCTTCTCTTTCTACCTCTCCTCTCTCTCGTCGAGTCATTTCTCCATTGTGCCGACGACCATCACTTGCTGCGACAGCTGCATCACCGGCGATACTCTCTCTCTTGATCTCTCGACGCGACATGTGGTGGTGTGTGCGCGATTGTGGCGGTTTGCAATTTGTGGTTTGGTGGCGGCTTTGTAGGTTGGTTTGGTGGTGGCTTTCTGGGTGGATCTGGTGGCGGATTTATGGGTATGGTGTTGGAGATGGTGCGGCGGTGGTGCACGACTGTGGGTAGGTTGGTTGCTTTCTAAGTAGATATGGTGACAGATTTGTGTGTGCGATGTTGGAGATGGTGTGCGATTGTGGTGGCACGGCGATGGTGAGCGACTGTGTGTGCGACAGTGGTGGTATTTGTACGACTGTGTTGCAGTGGGTTCGGTGGCTGCGATGGTCGTGTGGTGGTTGGGTGTGCGTGCGTGTGGCAGTGGTGGACATGATTGTGACAGTGGGTACGACGGTGATGCATGACTATGGTGGTGGCAATGGTTGCAGTAGTGATGATGAGATGGTGACGATGGATCTATCGGGGTAGTGTTGCTATCAGGAAGTGGTGGTTTTTACGATGACGGTAGTGGTGTTGTTGGATGTAGCAGTGAGATGGTGATTGTAAGAGATCGTGGGGGTCACAAATTATTTGGTTAATTGTGATCATTAAATTTGTTAATATGTGACCAATAATCAGTGATTTGTGACTAATGAATAATGATTAAAATTCTGTGACTAAGAAATAATACGTGACTAGTTAATTTGATAATATATGATCAATAAATGAATTTGTAACCAAATTGTATAAATCTGTGACTAAGAAATAATGTGACCTAAGAAATTGTTAATCTGTGACCAATAATATGATAATTTTTTATTGTATAATAAGTTGTGACTTATAATTATTGTGATTTGTAATCGATGAATAAATTGTAACCTATGAAATTTTTGAATCGTGACCGTAAAATAATTTGTGACATTAAAATTTTGATTTGTGACCTCAAAAATAAACTATGACTTATAAATTCTTTGATATGTGATTTCGAAATAATTTGTGACTAATTAATTTGACAATATGTGATCAATAAATGAATTTGTGACCAAATTATATATATATATATATATATATATAATTAATTAAATCATAAATAAAAATTAATAAAATATCTAATTTTTAAAATTTAATTTTATTATTAAAATGGATCATTCTTATACTTTTACTTATGTAATTTTCCCTTAAGAATAATAAGCCCCAATTTGGTTTGGATAAAATTTAAAATTTTAATAGATTTTGATAAAATTGATTGAATGTATGGTTGAAAGGTGTGAATCTCACAAAATGTGTGGTTAAAAGAGTATTAGTTTGAGAGAGGAGCGGAGCGGAGCGGATAAGAAAGAGAGATTATTTTGTGCTCTATTATTTTTTATTAGTTTGTGCATGTTTCGAAATTAATGACGTGGCAATGGGATAGGAATGAGATCTGACGTGGACTTCTAACACTCGGCAGTTAGCAATTGCTAATTAGAGTGAAGACCGACTTAGATGACCAAGCACCTTGAATCATGTTGGTTTGTAAAAACAGTCTAAATTTTATTTTTATTTGTTATTCGAATTTTCAATTAAAATGGTTAATCTTTTTCAGAAAAATAAAGTAAAATGAAAAGTGCTTATGATGGGAATTGTATGAAAGAATGAAGCAGCTAATGAAACAACAATAAATTTTCTTTGCATTGCTTCAAATTAATGACTAAAAAGAACCTTCAACAAAATTCACACGTGAGCTCTTTAGGGTTTGTTTAATTGTAAGAATGAAATTTGGGTGGAAAGAAAAAGAATTACGGGAAATTAAATTGTCTAGAACTTGTTTTACTAGAAATTTTCGATTAATTGTGTTTGATTGATATAATTTTTTACTCGAAAAATTTTGAAATTTTGGATCTTTTTGTATTCGTTTGAATTTGTTTTTCATGAAAATAATCTAGTAAAGGGATATAATTTGTTACAATTGTCAATAATAATAATAATAAATAAATAAATTTCGAATACCATTCATTTGACTTTGTTTTTTGTGAAAATTATCAATTAAATGGATAGTTTTTTTTTTTTTCAACGGTTGAGGCTAGAATTTGTTCCAATTATAAATAAAAAGAAAAAAAAAAAGAGTCTAGAAAAAGTTTTTCCCACCAAAATCATGGAAAAATAAATTCCTCAAAAACCAAGAAATGGAGCATGTGTGGGTTGGTGGAGAAAATGGATTGTCAATAAAAGAAAGTCTATCAAACACTGCTTATGGATAGAAATGAAAAATGATTTTCATTTTTCATGGAAAATAAAAGCAAACAAACAGGGCCTGAATATATTATCGTTTTTCCTTTTATTGTTTGTCAGATTTTTTAATTTTTTATTAATTAATTTTTAAAATTTTTAATTCACAGCGAGTGCATTACTTAAAGAATTTTTTACATTTAACTGTCAAACTAATAATTTGCGCCACATAAGTTCTAATCTCACATGTTCGAATAGATTGAGGAGTCAAAATCTTACTTTTAAAGGTTATGAAGTTGATCTCACACTAGTTGAAAAGGTTGTGAAACTCGGCCCTAATTTTTCCTTTGAATTATTGAAATGCCCTATGATCAATTCAAATTAAGAATCTTGATTTGAGTTGAGATAACTAATCTCTATGAGTTGAAAAAATAAAATCAATGAGACTAAGTGCGGGAGAGTAAAAATAATGACATCGATATTCAGGTGTTCTAGGCTTAGAGAAACATTTTTCACTCAACGATGAAATTTTGCTTATTCCAAATGTCTGTAAATTTGAGTTACGTTGAGATTTGCATGAAAACGATATATTATTAATATAATTAAATTAATTTATCACATAAGATAAAATATGCAAGAGGAAAACCCAAGTATTGAATTAATTAATCCATTGGTCAGTATAATTTCCATAATATTTTCTATTGATCATCGTAATTTTCACGACCTTTCTTACTAACCACTGAATTTTGGTGACATAACAAAACTATTAGTTTCGAGGTGTCACATGTAAATATTCATCATCACGTCATCCATTCTGTCTACTTTTTAACAGTTGATGACCAAGTGACACATGGTGTAACAACTTGACAAGTTCAATGGCTAGTTAGAAATGTTTTAAGATTTTATTGACCGATAAAAAGTAGAATGATCATCGGTGCATTTAACCCACGAATTATAACTTTTGCATCTTATTTTGAATTTTAATGATAATTCATGTTAAGAAATAAGAATCACGAAATAATAAATTGATAGGTCAAATTCATACATGCGGAAGACATCGTGAATATAAATATTATCAGCTAGGCCTAGGTCTTCCCCTCTTTGCTCCACACAAAGTATTAGCCATCAACAGGGCAAGTCAATAAAACAATATAGAGAGAAGAGGGAACCTAGCATTTATATAGAAATTTATGGAGCCATCCCATTAACGACTTAAACCTTAATTAGAGTTTACATATATTTTCCGGCCCACATACTTAAAATTATCATATTATATAAAATATAACCCGTAAGGTGTAAATTGGCCAAATTGATCACTTAACATAATTGGGTCTAATCACGGTATCATTATAATTTATAAGTCACACATCTAACCCGTAAATTTTGCAATCAAATGAAAAGTCCATATTTAGAATTATTTTTAAAAAAAATAGTAGCACGTAAAATGTTAATTTTCAAGAGTGTAGATACGCCGTACATGGTATATATACAAGCAAATGATTCTATAATTTTTCTTATAATGATTCTATAATTTTTCTTATAATTATTGTGCAGTGCATAGCTTCTCAACCGTCTAATAAATTGGTGCACTGTGAACCATCCAATCTGACTTTGGGCTGTTGCTGTGAGATCCTAAAAAACGATCTTTCCTCGTACATATTTGGTTTATTTCTATTCTAGTCATGGAGAGGTCCTAAGTCATGGAGAGGTCCTAATGAGTTTATTATTTTTGTATTAGAGACTTTTCAACTAGAATTTCTTGAATTGTGAAATCTAATTATTATTGCTATGCGAAATCAATATGTAGATCGATCTTCAAGGTGAGGTCGTTGTGAGGGTTGGAACGGGGCAGGAAGCCCCCTCTCCATCGTTGGATTAAAATTTCATTAAGAACAATATAGGAATTTCACATTTTTAATTTCGATTTTGTAATAATTTGTCGAACAGAAAGTCGTCATTAAAATTTTATATTATCATCATAAAAGAAAGATGTCGGAGAAGATAATGTGTTTGATTTTTTATTTTTTATAAATTTCTTTTCATCATAGTTAATTACTACAGACGAGGAAGATAAAGTATTATCAAACCTTGTTAAATCTTGCGTGTTCATTTTTATTTCTGCAAATTGATTGCTTAGAGTTAATGTTTCCAATTCTCAACTGTTTTAATATTTGAACCTTGCGACGATGGGCCCCGAACCTTCCATATGTGGCACTTCGGTCCGTAATCCATTAAAAGTGTGCTAGTGCCATCCTTAATTGACGGAGAACATCAAATTACATGACTTTCCCACTCCATCAAACCTTAGTGTAGTTTTTCCTTTGTTCTGAATCGATCTTCAGATTGAAGGAAATGGGAAATGGAGAATTGATACTACAAATTTGAGTCCGCATGTCAAAGTCGACCACAAAACCAAGCAATAACTAGGGACATTCAGTGTCAAACCACTCAGCTCTATCTTGAACCCGTGACAGTGATCAAGCTAATTGAGACCGTGAAACACATAACAAATATATCTTCTATATATTAATAATAGCATCTTTGATCAAGACTGATCAAGAGTTCTAAAGGCAACTACTAGCACATGGAGGGAGAATCTCCATTTTTATACATATACTTTAGGAATAAATTCTAAAATAATATGCTAAATAAAAGACATTTTAACGAAACTAAAAACTTGTAAAAGCTGTTCTTGAACTTGCCCTTAATTTGTTTATTCCTCTGGAAAATCTAAGGTTTATGGTGCTGTGTGTAGATGTAATCCAGGTGAGCCTCTAAAAGAACCCTTCTCGAGCACTCTTCATCTTTGTTTGGACATTCCTCAGCCTCCATCAGCTTCTGCAAAAGTATGTTATAATTAGAACACCTAAGAAGAAACGTGCTCGATACACAGTAGTAGTGGTTGGAAAATTTGAAGAAGGAACTATAGGAAATTACATCAAAAGAATTAGTGGTCTCCTTCTGTATATGAAAATCCCTGTTGCTGATCTTGTTGAGATTCACACCTGCTTCTCCTGAACAAGATGAACTTTTAACTTTATTCTTCAATGAGGGAGATAAAACAGAGGCAAAAATTACTTAGCGTTTTATTTCTTACCTTGTTTGTTTGTGATTGCCAACTTGCGGGCAGTTGAATATGAGGTGCTGACTAGGGAAACAATAAGGAAGAGAATCAAAACTGAAAGGAAGTTCTGCTTCATACTTCACTTTACCTTGAAGAGGCTTATGTAGTCTATGTGTTTGTGTCTGTGTCTGTGTCTGTGTCTGAGAGAGAGAGAGAGAGAGAGAGAGAGTTCTTGTTGGGACTTGGGTGTTCGGAGTTGGGAGTGGAGGAAGCATATGGCTAATGCCTGGTATAAATACATGCAAAAGAAGGCACTACTGGCTGGATGTTCCGAATCTAATCGTCTATTTACTTTTTTTCTATCGGCTTGTTCTAAGATTTTTTTGGTTCATATTCTAATTTTCATTCTCATTCTTCTACTATTTTTCAATAAAATAATATTTTTCATCACATTAATAATTTTTCTTTATTTTTCAATCACATATTTACCATTACATCATCCAAAAAAATATATTCTTTCTATTTTAATATGCATCAGACAGAAACTAAGGGTCCGTTTGATAAAAAACATGGAATTTGGTTGGAAAGAAAACGAATTACAGGGAATTGAATTGCCTAGAATTTGTTTTAGAGGGAATTGTAATTAATGGTGTTTGATTGGTATAATTTTTCACTTGACAAATTTTTACGTTTGACTTTGTTTTTTACACAAATTGTCAATTAAATGGATAAATTTTTTTACCATTAACTTTAGAATGTGTTCCAATTGGTTAAAAAAAAAAAAAAAAAAAATTTGTTGGTCAAAAAGCTGGAAAACATTTTCCCACCAAAGTGGTGGGAAAATGTTTTCCAACTTTTGTGCATCAACAACTTGTACCTTGGAAAATGGTGGAAAATGTTTTCCCTAGAAAAAAATGTCAATCAAACAATGAAAAAGCTGGAAATGAAAAACCAATTCCACTTTCCCTAGAAAATTCCGGCCAATCAAACGCACCCTAAGTGAAAAAGCCACATAAGTTCACAAACATATAGGAATCCGTAAAAACTTGTAGGGACTAGTAAATTAGCATGCATTAAGAGTAAACCACTGTTTTTTTTTTTCTCGTTTTCAATAACAAGAATCCAACGAGTATTTTTAAGAAATGAAATCTCACAGCATGGTGTCACATTGCCTCGTGAAATGGGCCCAATCAAACTCAATCCAACCCAACTCACTGAAGAGCATCTTCTTATTGTACTCTCCCCATACTCTTGTGACAACACCAGTAGTAGCCAGCTATCAGTCTGATGAGAGAGGAATGGAGCTTTTGCTTTAGTCATTGTCAAGATAGAGTGGTCCATCCATGTAAATTGTCCTTTGATTTTGATCAGTTGAGAATTACTTTCCTTTCATGAGTTATGCTATATTGTCCGTATGGATGATCATGAAATCGACACCATACACACATAGGAAGAGAAATATTTTTTAGTTAGACGGGACCGACGTGTTCTATGTGAGAGCAGTGCCAATTAAAATGCCATTGGCTATGTTGATTTAACATTTTTCTACTTTCATACTCATTTTTAATTATATATTCTTAAAATAAAATTATTTTCACATTTTTTTATAACTTTTTCTTATTTTTAGTCACACGTTTACCTAAAAAAATATTTATCAAGAATCACGAAATTTTTACGTAAAAAAAGGCATGTGACCCAACACTCCAGAAAGCAATGTGGAATACTGGTTTTTGACAGTCTCAACAAAGTCAACCTTTTGGACATTTCAGACAACTGTTTCCATCATCACACGTTTCTGCTTTTTCTTTTACTCTTTCACTGTCCAAGCACACGGTCTCACCAAACTCTTTAACTCATCAAATGCAAAATCATCGGTATGTTAAAAAAAAATGGTAATTGAAACAAAACATTCAAACTTTTCAATATTACTGTACAAATTTTTTTTTTTTTATATTTTCACCCCTACCTTCCACCATTCATTGCAAAAAAAGGTCAATTTCATCAATTTTTTCAATAAAATAACGATTTTACCCTTCAAATAAAAGAAAAATAAAACAAAACAAAAAATATAACTAATTGCAATAATAGTCCTAAATTTTTTCAAAACATTACAGCTTAATCGTAAATTCTCCACCACCACTACTTTTACAACCCTACCAAGCCGTTACCTATTGATCCACATAGTACTACATTCCAGCCAAATTTAGGACTATTATTGCAATTAGTTATATATATTTTTTGTTTTGTTTTATTTAAATAGGAGGGTAAAATTGTTATTTTATTGAAAAAATGGATGAAAATGACATTTTGTCCAATGATAGGTAGAAAGTAGGGGTGAAAATGTTAAAAAATGAAAGGTTGAGACATTTTGCACAATAACATTGAAAGATAAGAACGTTTCATACCAATTACCCTTCAACAAAAAGAATATCTTTATTATTTCCGAATACAATACATATTATTGAACGAGACCAGACATTCCACGATTCACTTTATCGAACAAGTCAATAATGCGTTCGTTTAATAGATTGCATAAAAAAAATTCCACCTAGCACTGAAGGGCTATGCAGGAATAAATTTTTCTCTTACCATCTCTATATTTTTCTGAATGACAGTGAATGACCCACTTTCTTGGAATTTATTCGTACATTTCACATGCAAATTAAAGCATTATTTTGGGTAGACATCAATTTTGGCATATATTCTAGGGTTAAATCATTTCCTTAAAGTTGGTGCCATCATGTCTTTTTCTTCTATGATATTTTTATTTGATTATACTGAAAAATATTCGCATATGCATTGAAAAGGGGATTACACTTCTCTTTTAGGGGATTTGGTTATTTTTAAACCAATATTATTGATGTAAAATATCATTTGTATTCTTTCTAGGACAATTTGTTTAATTCATTTCTGCATGAAATAGTACTATTTATCTTGATAAAGCTGGAATATTTATGAGCAATGCTACAAGAACCATCTGGATGATCGCGTGTGAGTGTGGGAGGAAATATTATTCTATTTATGAGAGGTTCGAACACTCATAGGTGGTCATCCGAGTGGATTCTTTAGATTTATCCAATATTTATAGTGTCTGTTAGTTCCAGACAGGTGATTGAATATTGAACTATGAGTTTCACTTTCACACCGATTGTAAAATAAATTGAAGGCACAGAACTAAGCAAATGATTTGTTATTATCAGCAGTAATAGGGTTTTCTGATATCTTAAGCTGGTACCATGATAGAGTTCTAACTTCATGGTATTGGTCAGTGGTGGAACGTGACTGTGCCCACTCTTTGGCAAATGTCCATTTCCATCTTTACTCTACATTTTGCTGCAGCCAAGTCCATGTGGCACGACTAAGGTTAAAGTCAAGTGATTGATCAAGTTATAGTCCAAAAAAAGAGCTTGGAATTCGATTTAGAAACTTAGATAGAGGCATAATTTGCTGAATTCATCATCTTAGGACAACAAAGAGAGTAGCTGAGATACAAAGTCTCGACTTGAGTTATAAGAAGTTGAGCGGGAGAGACTAGTGTTCGTGATTAGACAATAGATCAAAGAACTTGAAATCGAACTCAAGAGTCAAGAGCTTGCCTAACCTCAAATAGAAGACAACACATCACGATCTAGACAAATTTTGCAAAAACAAGAAAGTGGGTATGCTCAGTGGCAAAGTGATCCACACTCCAATAGGACTTAATGCCCACTCTTGTTTTGTCGCTTTAAACAAAATCTAACATACTATATTAAAGAAAAAGCTATTTGTACAAAGTTGGGTTACAAAAGTTGAGTTATAAAGTATGTTGGCAAAATTCAGATCATTGCTTTCAAATGATTTAAAAGTCTGTTTTTGAAATGATTGGTATAGATATTATTTTGTCAATCAACTTTATAAACCAACTTTGTACATGTAGCATAACTCCAATATTAATTAGCCTTTTGTTTTCTCATAAATAATAGGATTAGTTTAAATCCCACATCGAGTAGTAAACCTTTGTTCTTCTATATATGAGAACAACCACTTCTGTATTTTGAAGTATCTTGGTTAATGAAATATATTTGCCATTGGATTAATTATTTCAGAGTGACGATAAACTACATTTCTCCATGAAATATCAATGTTCTACAAAACGAGCTCTTTCAATGAAAGACACCCCCATTTCTACATTCACACGACAACCAATTTCTCTGCAATTTTCAACGCTGTCAACAAAAGTTTTTTTTTAGTGGGAATGCAATGTGCGAGCACCAACTTTCTACTACTATCAATAATGAAACGAGCATTGTCATTGAATGTAGTTTTCAAAAACAAATATCATGGTAGTAGAATATTTATATTTGGTTGCAAATATTTTAAGCGGAAACACCGAGTATGCTTGCTAATATTTAATACTTTCAACGATGACAAACTTTTATCCTTCAAAATATTTTTTAACAACAAAATACACGATCATAGAATGTATATCCCTCGTCAACAAATTATTTTGCAAGAGTACAAAGGATTGATGACACTAATTTTTTAAATTTGTCGTTGAAGATGCATATTTTAATAACAAATTATTGTCATGAAAACATGTTTACTACTATATTAATATTTCATCGTCCACAATTATATGGTAATGACAAAACTTCTCGTTGTTAAAATAGTATTTAGCGATCAATTTATTTTTGTCATAAGAAACTTCTTGTGACTTCTCATTTTCTTGTAGTGCGCTATTCTAAAGAGGAATTCTACCTAGTTATACCCTTTGCCTCGATTTTGGAAACGAGTCTTGAGTTCACACAAACGTGAATAATCTGTGCAATATTGGAATGGCCTTAGTCGCTTGAAAAATATACCTTGCTTTTGCTTTAGCTTCATTCTTTTTCAAAAACACGATAGACTTGGACACTTGACTTCACAATTTCCATATAATGGCATCTTTATCAAGTGCTATTGATGCTTTTTTGCCCCCTTTTTCTAGGTCAACAGACATTTTTCCAGCCTTTTGTGGTCACTTTCCTCACATAATGCAATTGTTATTGGGGGAGTAAATTTGTGGTATATTGGCCTTTTCTGAATGCAAATTGGAGAGTGCAAAAATGGAGGTCAATATCTCTGTGTAGTATATGTTGACCTCGGAATCTGGCGAGATTAAGCTGTCGATAAATCTCAGCTTCTCATATTTATGTCTATGTTACATGCGCAGTTGGACAACATTAATTAAATTGCACATACTGTCATGCACTCTGACGCTTAAGTCAGATGATGCAGTATACTTGGGCGTGGAAGAGAGACAATGAACAGAAATGCGGTTTCCGTGTTTTTTACTTGCTATGAACCCAAATTATCTTGAATGAGAGAGGACCGAATATTTATACGAGGGAGCGGTAAAAAATACCTCTCTAGATCCTGTACATATGGCCTCATCATAACTGCTTGCTTATCATATTCTATTATGTCAATTCACAACCATCATAGGCATATGATTTGCAAACTTGAAAATTAGGCTTAAAGTTTTGATGTGATTGAGTGTCGTTGTAGAGCTGTTACATCTATCACTTTGTACAATGTACTACTACATAACTTAGTTGAAATGAGGATTGTAGCAGACGCTCATCATCACGAATATGCATTGCAATAGAGAGATGATGCATTGTCTCAGAAGAGGCATGTGGAAGAAGCGATGCAAAGTGTAGTGCTCACTCTACATGGTGTTTTGCTTTGATGATTATTACGTAGCCTGCTTAGTGGGTAACTGCATAACAATATATAATTAATTCATCCTATCAAAATGGGTGTAACACGTGTCGAAATATTTGGCCTTCTGAAATCCTTGCTTGATTGAACCTTTATATGAGTTAGTGGCAATTACGTGCATTGCACCAATCGTTAGTGCGCGGATAAATACGACCTTTTGCATACATCAAAATTAAATACGCTAATCTGCAGGCATGGCAGTTAGAGGCACGATTCATAATTTAATAATGGCAGAGAAGTGGGAAAATTAAGGGTTGAGAGGGTTTATGACAGAGAAGCCAAAACACTAGATGCACAGAGAGAGAGAGAGAGAGAGAGAGAGAGAGATGACATCATCAATGGCAACAAAGCTAGCATTGTGTGATTTCTTGAATGAACTATACATTACAGTCAAAATAGAAAAATGCTAAACAACCCACTTGGATGACCATACCCTCACATGAGGTGTGTGTCCTGTAGAAATAAAATAATATTTTTCCTCCCAATATGTGGATGTGATCATCCAAGCGGTCAAGCAAGCCGACAATATAGCATGACTCGTCAAAATATAATTCGCAGCATCGGAAAAGACTACTGGGAATTTCTAAACAAACAGGGCCTTGGACAAGCCCTGTTAATGGGGGACACATGTCACCCTATTAGCAGGGTGCCTGCCACTGTGTTACTCTAGCAGGGCTCTAGACTATTAGCCCTGATCTTGCTAGAAATTCTTCAGTGCCTTGATGACTCTAGATGATAAGGTTGTAGAGAATAATTTAATCTATGATCACGTCTAAAAAATTAATCTATTATAGACGAGACCCATTTATTCATTTTCGTTTTCACGAATATACTCCTTTATGTACTTTAGAGTTCAAGGCTAAAAAGAAGACGACCACTCAAAAAATATACATGCATGTTTTTACAAGTTAAGCATTACAACAAATGATAAATGAAAACAAGTACCTAATCTGCAATGTACACAAAATAACTCATCTTTATAAGATCTGTACGCCTGCGAAATCCCCACTGAAACAAACACGTACGAATCCAAGAAGGCTCATTCATGACAGTATCAGATGATATCGAAAGATCTTCAAGAGAGAAGATGAAAAATCATTTACATCCCGACCCATTTTACCCATTTGAAAACTCTGCCAACTCTGTATGGCAATTCGTAGTCTTTGCATACAGCAGGCTCTCTTCTAGCTGCCTCGGGTTCAGACCAGACGTATACACCACGTTCCTGTCGACTGCCCGGAACTGTGTTGTCGAGGATTACAGCTACTACGAATGCAATCACCATGTTAAAGGACAACGATGTATTCAGCACATAATTTAGCTGTCACGAGAGAGACAAACAAATGTTTAGGAAACTACTTAAAAAGGATTGTGTTGGTTATTAGCGAATAAGCAAGAAAATATTTACCCCTCTGAATTTGGTGAATATAGGACCATGAGAAGCAACAATATACGGCTGGAAGTAGGTCGGAACTGACAAATTTGTGTTTGGAGAGATACCATACTGCTGAAAATAAGCTGGTATTGATAGGGAAAAGAACAAAGACAGGCCAACAATTATAACGTTCCTTGAACTCCCAGCCTCACTATATCGTAAATTTGACAACCCCAATGCTGTAAGCAGTGCCCACGTAAAGCACAAGAGAGCGGCCACCATGACTTCAGGTATCGAAGCAATAAAACCCCCGACTTTACCTACAAAACAGAAGATTATGCACCCCTTAAAATTGAAAACTTAAAAAGCTCCCCAAGTGTCGTCAGCTAAGAAATAATTCCTTTTTTGAAGCAAAACTTGAGGCACAACGTGATTTTTTCCGTCAATGGCAAGATCCAACTATTTAATATATACGCCCTTGCTAAGATAATTCGAGATAAATTCAAAAGCATACCTATAAAGGATAGGATAATTAAAACACATGCACCCAACTCAACTGCTCTTCGACTTCCCATTTTAGTAACAACAATTGTATGTACGTTCTCGGTCAAAGTTGTGGAGCCAGTTCCAGTACCCCACAGACCAGCCAAGACACTAGAAAGACCTTCAAGACCAATTCCTCGGCTTACAATGCCCGGTGTTGGAGGTCTGGATGCAACCAATAATGATGATGCATGATATGAACCAACCTAGAAATTAACAAAACTGAAATAAACAGCATATCTAACATAGATACGAGACTATAGGAAAAAATAATGCCATAAATATACTCAAGATTTTTCAATATGATTTTCTTTGGCAGGCCATGACAAATTTTTCTTGTCCTATTGCCCAGACTGTTGGAGTTCACCCTAGCACAGTTTATATCCTCCTCCATAAGGTAGAATGTTTTGTTCAAAGAAGATTACATAGATAAATCATTCAACTGAAACAAGCATCACTCGATCCTATAATTTTAGGATGTAATAATTACTGTAAATTTCAAGTCCGAATTTCATCGACGTTATTTTCCATAAATTAAGGAAAAAGAAAATAAATATTCCTGCAATATTCTTTTGAAGGTCTAAAAGATCCAACACCGTTTGGTCCAAAGAATGAATTATGCACCAATGTCATTTAATAATTGTAAATAACACAACCTATGGGTATAAAATACTCAAAATGTCATGTTCCCAGGGCAACAATTGAAATGTTTAAGTGACTTGTAATTTTTCGCCTTTTTACAGTTCAAAAGCTTATTAGCAAGGGAAATAAATATAACTAATTACTAGCTTTGATTGTTTCATCAACGTATCAGGGTTTGAGAGAGACAGAAGGAAAAACAAACAAATTATCGATTAGCTACTCAGCGAAACAAGAACATTATAAAAGAAAGAAAACTTATATAACCATCTAATATCCCAAAAACATAGCTGACAGAGATTGCAACGGAAATTGGAACGAAGACTAGCCAAAAATACACACTTATTTTAGGCGTAGAGATACCAAGTGGTTTTGATTATTAATTTTAAGTCAAGGCTTCTACAGCATCACATGGGATATTTCTAAAAAATAAGATCTAATATTGAAACAAAAATAAAATAGATAAATCAACCATATCAAAGATAATGAAAAAAGTAACCTGCAGTGAGCAACAAATGAGTAGATGCTTCAGGGAGTATATCCTTCCTTATAGATACAAAGAAGAGTAAATGTACATTCATTAAGCACATACTACACATAGATAGAATTAGAAAATAGATAAATTTGGTGGCCATTCCTTTTCACTTCATATAACTACACTGGAAAAAGATTTTAAATTAAGCCTCTGTTTGGTGGAAATTAAAATTCAGATTTTAATTTAAATTAAAATCAACTAATTTTAACCACACATTTTATGGGACCCACAACTTTTCAACTACACATACATCAACTTTTATCAAAACTACTAAAAAATTGATTTTAATCCCCACCATATGGGGGCTAAATCTTATTTCGATAGGATAGAAATGTGAAGTAACTTAATTTATATTTATTTTAATTTCTCAGCATCTGGCAATTATTCTCTCTATTTTCATCATAGAATAATAATTTGATCAAACGCCTAATGGAGCAATGCTGCGTAGAGGTAAAAGGTCCACATAGGTCAATCTCCTTAGAAGCAAGCTTCACAATATTGTACCCATTAAATCACTTGATCTAAAGATTTAAGCTGTAATAAAGAAATCCCACACGTACTATCAAATCTTGTCTTCAACAATGCTCCCTTGCATGTACCCTCAAAGCCTGATGTGTACACAATTTCATTAATCAAGTGGTGGTGAGAATTTGCTTGTTCAAATATCATGTTCAACCATTTGATCTAAAAGTTTAAACAGTTAGAAAGGGCCTCATGTAGGTCATTTAAATCTCATCTTCAACAGTGCCATGCAGTTGAGCTTTCTACTTTTTGATCTGAAAGAATAATCCTTTCCACAGAGGTAAATCTTTGCCTACTAAGAAAGTGGAGTCCAGATGTTTAAGCTAAACAAGCGAGACAAAGTTCCCTTGTTGAGCTGGATGACTGGAATGCTCCAAGGTTTTCTCTCTCCCTACTTCTACTCCCTATTCTGTCTCTCTCTCTCTCTTGTTCTTCATCAACTATTTTTCTGAAGTACAGCGTAGTTGAATAACACCAAGAAGCTTAAAGTGGCTCCACTAGTGAATGGAGGGAGGCTAAGTAGTGAAGAGAAACAGATAGTCAAATAGAAGCATAAATTAAGTAACACAAGATATTCAATAGCAATCCAAACTAACAAGAGAAAATTGAGGACTCACTGAATCTACTGATGAAATTATAGACACCACACACATCACAAAGGCCATCTTCCAGTGAAAGACAGGCATACCCCATTGTAGAGGGTAAGGAAATCTAAACCACGGAGACGATCTCAATGCATCAGAAGTATCAACTCGACAGTACTTCATCCTCGAAACATGCTTTCTGCAGTGGTCAGATATTATATTTGAGGAAGGCACATTCACATCACAACCTTTATAGTTATATACGCCAGCTTCAGTCAGAAGGACAGCTGTACCCCATGTAATGGCAAGACCCAGTGGGACCTGTGTTTATACAAGTAAACTGAAAATCTATATCAAAATTTATAGTAAGAAGCAGAATGCAGGAGGAGAACATAAACTTACTGCATAAATTAGAAATACACGATGATCCAAAACTGATATTTTGCGAAGGTACTGCAAAAATTTGTCAGGTTACAAAAAAAACTCAGTATATATTTACAAAACAAGTATAATAATCTAAGTAACAAAATCCATTTCAGTGCCCCCACCCCCCCAATTTCTAGGAATCACAAAGCGGCCACTCTAATCGATAGAGACCGAAACAAGTTAATAAAAGTGATAAGAGATGGAAAGGACAACTTACAAGAGAAAAAATAACTACCAATAGTATCTGAAGTGCACCAATTTCAACGCAGGCACCAACTCGTGGGAAACCATAGGTGTAGAAAGAAAGTCCAACAGCAGCAATAGTAGGGGACACCACCACTGGATTAATTACCCTAAAAGAAAAAGGCAACATAACTGGAGATGAATTATTGGGATTTCAAGGGAAAATCAAAAGGAACCAGAAAACCCATACTGTTTGGGCAAATAATAACATGCTTTGATATGATTTTACATTATGTTAAACATATACAACATGGAGGACCTTTTTTTTGATAAATCCAAGAGACCAAAACATACCAAGCATTAAGTACCCAAAAGGGTATCACAATTTCATAAAAATAATACAGTCAATCAATCCCCTATATTTGACAATTCCCTCATGTTGACTACTAAATAGTATCTTCATGACTGGAAGGAATTATCAGTAAAAGTAAAACTTTACTCAAAAGTTTTATAGATGAACTAAATTAAGTGGCTGTATAAGAACATAATTATGCTTCCGGATTAAAAAAGAGCACTCAAGTTCACATAAATTAACTATTCCACCTCATAATCTATAGCACCTCCTGTTAAAAAATAATAATAATAATAAATAAATAAATTGCAGCACTTCTCAGAAGTAAAGGTGGCCTAGTTCCTTATATGATCGAAAACTATATTCCTCTTGCATCACTTATTCTGGGATAGTTCAATCATGAATGTCATCTGTTATACTTTGACTGTGACCTATACATAAATAAAATTCTCAATTGGAGGGCATTTATTTTATGATAGGGGTGCAGTTACATCTAACTTTCAGTGTAAGGAACTAAACTGCTAAAATTACTTTAGCCCCTATTTGATAACCATTAAAACAAACAGTTCGGCTTAAGAAACAGCATGGTGCACATCACTGTGCACAGCCACCTCACATTCAGTGGTGAGGTCAGTGATTAAAAAAATCGCCGACCCCACAGGCTCAGTCAATGCTGTGCACTGTGCTGTACAAACAGCATTTTTGTAGAACAAAACTATTTTTTCTCAAACTTATTTTCAATCACACTATCTCAAAACACGTAAACCTAAAAAAAATTCCTACTTTTTAACCACACATTCTCCATAAAAATCACTATTCCAAAACTCATTTTTCCAAAAAATTTAAAAAATAAAAAATAAAAAAATCTCATTTTAATGGTTGTTAAACAGGGGATCAATGATCAGAAGTATAGCAAAGCACTGTCATTTTCTAATTTCGCAAAATTTTGAGCTTGAAATGACCATAGGTTTATAATGTCAATCGAGTTTAATCAGGAATCCTAAATGGTGAAAAATCAATTAATTCACTTGTACAATGTTCCTGTAAAGTTAAATGAAAAGAGAGCATACAACTAATTAGATAGCAGTGAATTGCAACAAGTGAATAGACCGTTCAGAACAAAGTTTGCTATATTTTTAAATGTTATTACAGCAGCGTTTATATGTTTGTTTTAACAAGACGGAACTCTGAACAAACAAAAGTTTACAAAGCACTACCATTAACATTGTAGGACCAGGATTTTAGCTGATAACTATAATTTTCACTAAAACCTTACTCGGGTCAAGACTTGATTTTCTTTCCTAAGTAAATATACCAACCCTGAATCTAAACAAGTACTTACCTACTTTTCAAAATACAAAAAAATTTAAATACCAGCTCCATCTGCCCACAAGATCAAGTCTGTTAGAGATTATTGTAAGTTCCCTTTCTTTATTAAGGACAGTTAAATCTTTTCCCATGTTTACTGTTTCATAGTTAAGATTTTGCACTTTATTTCTAGGCATTCTTGTCAAACTAGGCAAACTTGACAAAAGTTCTAGTCCATTTAACTCTAATCTTCCTCGCCAACTTTGCATAGAGGACATTTTAATAAAAGGTTATTATGCTTGACAGAATGACCATTTACAATAAAATTTTTGGCGGGAATATATTTCATTTTGGTAAAAAAAATCGACTAGTTGAATTTTTTTTCCAACTTTTAACATACATCAAGGAGACTATGAGAGTACATGGCATGCCTGTTGACATTTTGTAAGTTGGGACCCTAGATTGATCACAATATTGGGAAAAGCTACATAATACAGTGAGAACAAATCGAGTTAAAAAAACAGATTGCCACAAAAATGGATGGAAAATCTGAAAGAGTGGTTCAAATTTTGAATGAAATTTCAGGCATGTGTAATTGACTTCAAAGGAAGTTGGGATCAGCATATGACCTTGACATAGTTCTATAGGAAGGCAGCTCTATTATATTAAAGAATGAAGTGACTCGAAGTGCACTCAAAAATCTCTCCAGCAGTATTAATATCCAAATGATAAAAAAGGAGCCTGTACTTATAACTGGTGGCCAGTGACGAGCAGGAAAATAAAAGTCAAAAGAAGTTGATTCTTTACCTAGTTTCAGCTTGAGCTATGGAAAGCTTAATATCACTAAGAATTATAATAGCAAGATATTCTATTATTTTCTCTACTTTTCTTAGCTTGAAGCATGAGAAAATCACATGATGTCATAAGCTGTTAGTATTAATAAAGCCTTTTCATGCATGAAAAAGCTTTTACAGTTTTGCTAACCACCAATCCAATGTACAAAATTCTTAGAACAAATTATATCATCCAGTATTTGAGTCAATTAAGCCGTTGTTTGAGCCTTATTCTCTAAAAATTCATTTTCCATCAAACTCATTTTTAACCACACATTCTCCTAATAAAACAATTTTAAACGTAAACCCAAAACTTTTCCTCATTTTTTAACCACACATTTTCCAAAAAATCACTATCCCAAAACTCATTTTCCCCAAAAATGGGGCCCAAACAAAGCCTAAGTTTTAAAATGCCTGAGACCTAAAACAGCAGACTTAATAGCGATCAACAATAGCGAGAAATGGTTTTTAATCTGACCAATTAATTAGTACAGTACCAAAAAATAAATAGTTGCATTCAGTATTCACCCAACTAATTTTGTTTATACAGAATCCAGTAAACCTCCAGGCAGGGAACGCTGTTAGCAACAAACAGGCATAAACAATCCATATAAATAAAGGATGTAACATGAAAGACCATCCATCTCCCAACCATGTAACATTTAAGAATATGTCTAAGCAAACTAATCTACAAATTCATCTCCAGAACATTCAAACGTTTAGAATCTTTGGGGAGTGTATAATTTCAGTGTCGGATATTCTCCCCCTCACAAAATCTAAACAATTGTTCAGAGGAATCACTAAGGTTATCATTTATAAAATGTTACGAAGAAATTGTATTAACTAAGTTACATCATACTAGAAGCCCTTCTGTGGTTTGGTTATTAAAATAGCTGCCAAAACACCAATGACAACTTGGCTTCTAGTCTATAACAAGAACCAAGTGAACTATAGAAATCAATATTTTAGGGCAATCAGCTTCTCAGTCAAAATAATTTAATGTAGACATTCAACAATTACCATATCAAGTAATAATGGAACAGCAGCATCCAACAAAAGAGAAGACGTTTCAAATGTGATCTTTCGAAAAGTATAAACTCATACCTTAGTAGTATTGTCATCAATCCACTGTATCCCAAGAATGCTTGAAAAGCAGAACCTATGATTACGGCTCCCTGTAGCTCTTTCATTATATGCTTGAAATTCTGCAACATAAAACTTTCTGAATAAACTACATTGAGAAAACAACTCATGGTGAAAACAATTATAATTTCAACATACAAGAGTGAAGTTGCGTAGAAATTGTATCAATTCTTGACAGTATAGAGTCAATGTCCTTCTGCAAATAATGGAACATAGGAAGTACTTCATTCAACAAAGCAAAGTGTTCACTTTATTTTTTCAGACAGAGTTGCTAGACAGCCCCATATTCATTCTAGACTTTTGGCTATAATTGGGATAAGTGGAGTTTGAATTGCTATCATTTGGGAGCATGACATTTAAACTCAAATTTCTGGGTAACAGTTATGCATCATCATCACTAGCCTTTCAGTTTTGCTTAAAAGAATAAAAGTTTATGTTCAAATCTTCTTTCTGGTTCTCATACCTACCACTATTCAAATCAGATATAGCTCATCAGTCTATTAGCACCATCATTATCTCTAATTGAGTATTTTTTCAATGCATTAACATACTTCTGTATCAACAGATAGACCTCAAACATGCTGATGAAAGAAGTATATTTTCCTCCAGTGTCGATGATGTGTTTGTCTATATCTAATTCTTTTCCACATGCAACCAGAAAACAACATGCTTAACATAAAAAAGCACTGTAAGTCTGGATACTTACATTTCCATTCAATCGCAAAAATTCGGGTGAGTTAATTATTGCAAGTGCTGGAGCCAGATAAACAAAAGAAGGGCCCTGTATCAAGGGCAATCTTGATCCAAACGATGTGTGCAAAAGTGTTGTCAGTCCTGTCATAAATAACGTGGTGGAAATGACATTTGCTGTATCCTCCTACGCCCACTAACATCCATTAGTCAATTCATCCATATTACAAAATCAACACAAGAAGTGAAAGCTCTATGCAATTAACTCACATAAGTGCCGCCCATTGCTGGAACTATTACCAGCGGAATTAGTATCAAGGAACCCAACATTGACAGGTAATGTTGAAATCCATATAGACCAATGGGAACTGAAATATCAGAACCAAAAAATTGCAGTTATAACTTCATTACCCTTCAAATTTTGATACAGACAAAAATTATTTCTCTTTGAATATATAATCATCAATATTGCAGAAGCATCAACTAATCCACGGCCATCCCGTACAAACATAAGTAGCTTTATCCAATCTCATGAAAAGTACGAAAAATTAATAAATCAACAAGGCATTTTGATTTCTACTGATTTTTTCCATTAATAACTAAATAAAACACGCCATGTTGCACACAAGAAACTATAAGCTTTTCAAGGTCAACAGAACTATACAAACCAAAAACTAAAAATGAGACCTTTTCATTGTAAAAAATATGTCACTGCAAATTAGCACTTCATGATTAGTTCATAACCACCAAAAATATTGATTTTCACCCTATATAATACATAAAGCTCACCTAGACCAGGAGTATCTCTAAGCTCATACTTCATATTTGTATGCCTCGAAACGAACCCATCATCATCCACCACCGTCCGCAGGACATCCACAGCATCCCCCTCCTGGTTCCTCACCGGCCTCTGGTTCCCCTCCTCCGGTATAGCAGCCATTGCCGACTGCACATTCTCTCTGGGTTTCTTGTCTCCATTTGAGTCCCTCCGCTTCTTCACTGGCCGCTTCTGCTCCTTCTCCCTCTCGTTATTCTTAGGAGGCTTCACACTGGCGGACTCCCCAATGGATGACGGACCGAGCCTCGGGCGGCCCGCTTCAAGGTCAGGTGTCGTGTCAACTTCCCTGGACTTGGGTTGGGATATTATTTGGCCAGAGTTACTGGCATTGGTCTCTCCGGAGAATTTGGGGCGGAATCCGGTGCGCTTGGCCCAGGTAGACGGTGGCATTGCGGCCGACTCGGGTGCAGGTATCCATTGTCCGGGTCGGGCAGGCCGCTTACTCGGGTCGGAGTTTGCCATTCTTAGTACTGCACTACACTACAAATGCAGAGCTGCAACTATAGAATCAAACATATACAAATATACAGAAAACAAATATATGAAATATGTACAGATCTGAAGTGATTGTTTAGGGTTCAGAATTCAGGAGAGAAAGAAAGATCGAATGTTGTGTGGGTAAATTGTAAGAATGTGTGAGGAATAAAGCTATGGAGGTGAGCAAACTGTTCATTATGCGTGTGCGTGACAGGGAGTAGAGGTGGGGTAGGTGGGGTTGAGGGTTGGACAGCGTCACAGCGGTCTGTGACGTGCACCGCGGAGTCAAAACCGGGTTTAACGGTTTGTTTCTGTAACTAGAGATGTTTCATATCATTGTTTGCACTCTTGTTTACATAACACTGAGTTGGAAATTCGGTTTCCTACACGTACATTCGAAATGAGATCTCGGATGATAGACTCCCTCATAATAGGAGACTCGTGATTTTTTTATTGGAGCGTGGATCCCCCTCTTATGAGGGAATCTGTCATTCCGAATGTACAAAGAGCAAAATTCTTGAAAATTTCTCATTGATTGTTGCACAAATAACAAAATGTCACTAGCCAATGAGAAATTGCCAACTCAATATTAGGTAAACAATGGTGTACAGGTAGCTTTAATCTTTGGGAATTAAATGACGTCATTATAGATTGATTTTTGTTTTCATCTATTAAACTTTACTACAAGTACAACAAGAGTTACATAATATACATGTAGCATCCCGTCATTGGTTGAAGGAAGATAACCTTTGATGTAATCTTTAATGTACAATTAGTATAATCATCTTTACGAAAACAAATGTAGGAAAAAAATTACGTCGACAACTCCTGCATCATTCATCCTCGATTAGATTTTCTAGTATCAATTAAAGAGATTTTCGAGCCAGATAATGACAGAGCATTTTAAGAAACCAAATGAGGTTAAATCGATAGAAGGTTGGAGACACTTGAGAAATTGTCATTTTGAGAAATCGCCAAGATACATGATTAATAATTAATTATGACCCTTTTCTGGAACAGTTTATAATTTATATGCATGCACGTAGGAATTAATTAATCCACGATACAGTTAATTAGCATCCATTTATGTCTGAAATGAAATTTATTTTCAAATCAAAGAAACATATGGTGTGGCCATGGCCCACTTGACACGTGGAAAATGGATGATTGGATCCCACGTAGTGGATTTCCATTTGTTTCAAGTAATACTATTTATCATCATATTCATAAGTCATTGGTGATGTGGCAATCCATTATTTTTCACATTTCTCTTTCTCTTGAGAACACGTTGTCTCATCTTGCTCTCTCTCATAAAAATTAAACTGTACAATCTCATTATTTTTCTTGAGAACACGTCTCATCACACAGTGGATTTCCATTTGTGTCGAGTAATATTATTTATCATCATGTTCATAAATCATTTGTGATGTGACAACCCACTATTTCTCACAATTCTCTTTCTCTTTAGAACACGTATCATCTTGCTCTCTCTCATAAAAATTAACTGTACAATCTCATTATTTCACATAAATTGACACCTCACCGATTATTTATCATATTATTCTTTGTTTCAAATCAATTAAAGTTGAAAGAGAGTGATAGCTGGATATGGCAAAGCACAAACCAGACCACACCCCATAGAAGAAAGCAATGGCCTTTTTGGATTTAAGAATAACTATCTATCGAGACAAAATATTGTTAATCATGCAAATTGAGCATTTAGAAAATTACTTTATGCGCTAAGTTTTCTAGTTTACGTTCAGAATTGTTCGTTTACCCATAATAGAAAAAGTTTTGGATTTTTTTATATATGAGCCTCATCGTCGTACGTAAAGATAAATTATTATGTCAATCCTTGAATCTCATAATCCTTTTGGATAGGCAATGTCCATGTTGATTGATTGTCACTATTAAATTTATATCCGTGAAATATAAAATGAAAAAATAACAAAAAATTATTTTATTAACTAGTTTATAAACTTTTGATTATTTATATTTTGTGGTGAAGAATATTTGAAAGGGGATAGCGAGAAGAAACTGCAATCCATGTCCGTGGAAGCTGTTGCTTAGTTGTATACTTAAATCTTGATGTAACTTCTAGACAATGCTTGAATATGACCGCTGCTTCTCGTTCTATTGCAATTGTAATTAGCCGTTGTTTGAGTTTCATTTTTTTTTTTAATAGATTTTGTCGGAAATAATTTTTTTTAGAAAATGTGCGATTAAAAAGTACGACAAATTTATAGATTTTCATACAAAATTATTTTGATTAGGCCAAGAATTATGATTCGACGCCCGTCTTTTGGAATCGTGGGGTCTTAATTAATCTATGGCATAGGTTCGATATACTGAGATGGTGTTTTGTTTGATTTGGTTCTCATTGATGTGTGTAACATCATCCTTGGGTGACCGAGCTCAATGTACGACGAGTGTTGCACGATGGCTGGGCAAATACTTTCAAGTTTTATCGTCGAAAACACTAAGGTTGCGTTATTACCTAATCGCGAGGACTCACTATCCCCTCTAATTGGGGACAGTACAAAACTTCTAGCTCAGGTTCCTTTTGAGCATGGTATGGTGGAGGAAGATGTGTTTTTCTTTTTATCGAGTGTTGGTATTAAGTTGTGGAGTCTATTTATTGTCAATGTGTAGAGTTTTTAAGTAGATCGACCTTCTTTCTAAAAAAAAAAAAAAGACCGGTTAAAGAAAATAGGATGTGTGATTGATTTTATTATAATTTTTTTTCATTATATTGAATGATTACAGTAGCGAATGAGGACGTACTATTATATTGAGATGAACCTCTATAAAATTTGTGTCTTTTTTTATTTTATTGTTCTTGATGGTATAGAATTATAATTTTTAATTATCAATTGTTGAGTAGTACTAAGTAGAATTATTCCACAACTGTAGAGTCACTATTAACCGAATATGTAGATGAACCACCTATCTTTTATAATCGTGGCATTTTAATTAATCTATAGCATAGGTTCGATATATTGGGACGATGTTGGTTTTCATGTGTTGCACGATGGCTGGGCAAATAACTATTATTTTGTAGTCAAAAGCACCCAAGGTTGTGTTACTGCCTAATGGCAACTGGCAAGGACTCACTATTCCCCCTACTTAGGGCCAGCACAAATCTTCTCGCTCGGGTTCCTTTTGAGCATGGTATTGTGGAAGAAGGTGTGTTTTTCTTTTCATCGAGTGTTATTGTTAAGTTGTGAAGTTTAATTATTGTCGATATGTAGAGTTCGTAAGGGAATTCAGCTTCTTTCTATCATCGAAAAAAAGGAGAGCAGTTAGAAAAAATAGAATGTGTGATAGATTGTAATACAAATTTCTTTTCATCATATTGAATTACTGCATTGGTGGATGAGAATGCAGTTTTACGTTGAGGCGAACCAATGAACTTTGCAAACTAATTCAATAGTATTTAAATTTTGAGGCTGAAGTTGCTCTAGAGGGTTTGGACTTAAAATGATGCAACCCACGAATAAAATTAGGGATCAATTTTGGGATGTTTACTTATTCAATTTTCTTATAGTAAATTTCATTTTTTGAAGTTGTAACTTTTTTCACTATAGTTGTTTTTAGATTTTCTTATTGCACTATGATTTTTGTCACATTTGGTTTTACATTTTCTGATAGCTCTAGAATTTGAACTAAAATTATTATCCTATGCTGAAAATACCCTCAAATCTCAGTTATTTATCCATATTTTTAACTCAATCAAGAAGTTTTCGATACCTACAAAGAAAATTAAGAAGAAGAATACTGTTTAATAGAACTTATATTTTTGTTTCGCTTCTGGTAAAATAGTTTCTTGATCAAGCTATCGTACGATAACTTTATTTAAAAGCTCTTTTAACTTGATAAAACACTTTAAAAAATAATTAAAATATGTTTAAAAATAACTTCTTAATTTTAGACTTGCCCAATGGCCCTTAATTTGGATTGATAAAATTAGTTCAATTCCTCACTTCCTAGTTTCTATATGCATAGTTAATGCAAACATTGCCAATTCAATGGGCTTCATTTTGTTTTAACGGGCTTTGTTTTTTGGTCTATAATAAAGATGAGTGGAAATTACATAAAATCAGGCATTTCAAAATTGCAATTCAAAAATCAGATAATAAGTTTGTTTAATCATAAATCAAGTACCCATCTTATCCATTCAAATTCCAAACCCTGAATTCTTTTATTTTCACTCCAACTCCTCTCCTCACTCTCTCCAAACCTTTGGCGCCGCCGTCCATTGCCGGAGACCACCGCGAACTCACAACAACGATAGTTGATGGTGCAAGTGATTGTCTCCCTAATCCCATCTCATTATTCTATCTATCTATCTATCTCCCTCTCTCTCTCTCTCTAAACACGCGCAGTCACGTATATGCTCTTCTCCCTAATTTCTTCTCTCAACCATAGCGACGCTGCTACTGGAAGAGGATCTTCAGCGCAACGGTGTTACCATGGATTGTTTGCGTAGTGACATCACCACCGGCTATCTCGAGTAGCAACGCTGTGAGCTGTGTGCTATCGTTCGTCTTACACACCTTGATATGAGCGCTGCTTTTGAGCTTCGCGCACATCGGTGCTCAGCTATGGTTTTGGGATGGTCTTCAGCTGTTTTACTTTAGACCTTGGTTTTAAGGATGGTCTTCGACCGTGAATTTGAATTTTGTGGTGGTTGTAGAGTAACTTTGGGCGGCATGAGCGTCGATGTTGTAGTGGTGGTGGTGTTTTTGGTAGGGATTGTGGTTGTGGTGTGGTTTAGATGAAGGGCTGGTGGTGTTAGTGGCGTGGCTGAATCGGTGGTGGTGCAGGTGGTGACGACGATGGTGCTACAGTGATGGTAAGTTGGTGCAATTTTCTGTTGGTGTCGGTAGTGGTTGTGGCTAATTATATACGTTGCTCTGTTGGTGCCATCGCGGTGGTGGGTGTCGGTGGCTTGAGTGAATCGTTGATGTTGCAGGTATTGACGGTGATGGTAAGTTAGTGCTGGTAGTGGTTGTGACCAATGATGTACGTTGTTCCGTTTGGTACCATCATGGTAGTGGTTTTTGGTGTTGGGTGTTGGTTTATTTAAGGTGGTAGTGTTGTTGCCGGGAGGTGGTGATGGTGGTAGTGTTGGCGATTGTACGACTGAAGGCGGTTGAGAGGGGTGGTCACAAATTGTTTGATTGATTTATGATCATATTTAGTGTATATGACTAACTGTTTGGTTAATTTATGACCAATAATTTAATTATAATCTAAAAATTTGATAATTTGTGATCAAATAATTTAAAAATCTGTGATCGTGACCTATAAATTTTTCGATTTGTAAGCAATTAAATAACCTGTGACCTACGAAAAAATTTATTTGTGAACTCGAAATAATTTGTAACCAATTAATTTGAACAATATGTGACCAGTAAAAAAAGTTGTGACCTATAAGTATGTATATGTGATTATTAATTGCATAATTGTGACCTTATTAAATTTAGGGCATGTTTGGAGTTGATTCTTTGTATGAAAGAGAAAATTTGATCGTTAAGGAAGTAGATCCCACATGAGAGAGGGATAGTCAACAAAAAGGGCTGAGTGAAAAGGCAACGGTTAAAATCAGGCAAGAAACAGAGCGCTTAATTAATAAATATTTTTAATTAATTAGTTAAAATATGAGTTTTGTATTTTTGAAACTTGACACCTGAAAATTGAATTTGTGATTTTAACTCCTGACTTTTGAATTTTTCCCTAAAGATAAAACTCGTCTACATTCCTTACCTCTTATAATATGAAAGTAATATTTAAATGTAATTGAATTATTAAAGAAATAAAATATCCTTCTTATATCTTTTCTAATACTTCACACAATCAAATTAATGACATAGGTGTAAAGAAACATAAACATATTGGGCCTGCATTGCAATGAAACGACACATAGTTGACATCAGATATTTAAAATGGACTTTAAAAAGTGGGAAAAATATAAATAAAAGGCCAACATTGAAGGTCAACTCGATATAATTTATGCTAGGAGACTTAAAAAAAAAATTGAACAAGAAAAAGAATAATGCTATTTGTTATCACTACAGACATTTCACATATGATGATCTGTAAGCACTATTACGAATAGCAATATCCAAGTTTATAAGAATAACAACTTTAATTTACTGAAGAGTATCCAATATTTTATTTTTGAACAATTTATGTAAGAATAATATTATTTACAGTAACTCACTAACATAATCGTTTTACGTGACATACATATGACAGTTAACGATTTAATGCATGAAGCAACAAAAGAATTTGTCATATTAATACATTAAATTACTAACCGACATATGTATGTCACGTAGGGCGACTACGATAATGAATGAATGTAAATAACATTATTCTTTATGTAAATATAAAGTTGTTGGAGAATTTAAATTGTCTTTACTAATGTCAGATCGTGTTTAGATTAAATAGATTTTTTTTATAAAAATTTGACACGTGTACAATTTCTATAAATGGCTGAGACGGAAAAGTGCAGGTAATGTGCATGAATTTTTTTTCAAAAAAAAAAATGAATTTAAAAATGTATTTCTGTTACAAATTTATGATTTACTTTTTCAAGAAAAGAATTTACTACTATTAAAATAACTAGCATAAAATTTACAATTAATTAAATAATGTGGAGAATTTCCCAGAAGCATCAAAGCTGGGCTGCCAAATTCTCAGTTTGTCACTAATATCCAATACCATTGACTTTAAGGGTCTGTTTGATTGTAATGGTGAAAAACGGATGGAAAAAAAGTGAATGGCAGGGAATTGAATTGCCTAGAAAACGTTTTACAGGGAATTGTAATTAATGGTGTTTGATCGGTATAATTTTTCACCTGACAAATTTTTCATTTGATTTTATTTTTTACACATATTGTCAATTAAATGGATAAATTTTTTTACCATTGACTTTGGAATGTGTTCCAATTGCTAAAAAAAATTAAAAAAAAAAAAAAATGTCAAAAAGTTGGAAAACGTTTTCCCACCACTATGATGAAAAAACGTTTTCTAGCTTTTGTGCATCAACCGCTTGTACCTTGGAAAACGTTGGTTTTCCCTAGAAAATTAGTGCAATCAAACAGGTGAATAATAAAAAGTAGGAAAACGTTTTCCACCTTTCACGGAAAACTTGACCAATCAAACAGGGCCTAACAGATTCATTTATGGTGCATTATCATAGTTGAGCTTTTTTAAATAAAGATACAGACGAGATATCTCGTCTGTTTGAATTTTTTTTTTTTATTAATTACTAAAAATTATTAAATTATATTTTCCTCTAGGGCAAGAGATTATTAATGGGACAATATGAGGATTTGAAGGTATTTCATTTTATTTTTATTAATGTTTGTTAATGATATTGAAAAATTTTCATAATATTATCGCGATATTTTCCGATATATTTCTTCATTTTCAGAATTTATTAAATAAATAGTACTTGTCCCCATAATTTAAATATCACTAATTAATTAGTCAAAGATTTAGCCCATCTTTGATGTACATTAAAATAAAAAGAATACATTTTTTTGGGTGATGCGATACTAAATATATGGTTGAAAAAGAAGGAAAAATTATTGACATGATGAAAAATATTATTTATTGAATAATGTGTGATTGAAAATGAGTAGAAGAATGAGAATAAAAATTAGAATGTGGATCAAACAATCCCTTAAGATGTTTGAACTGTTAATATTTTTTATTTTCCCAGTTTAATGTCTAATTCTATCTTAAGCCCTGTTTGAGCCTCATTTTTATCATAAAAAATATATTTTTGAATAGTGTATTGATGAGAAATGTGTAGTTAAAAAATAAGATTTTTTTGAATTTATGTATAATATTATTTTATTAAAAAATATGTGATTGAAATAATGTCAAAATATTGTTTAAGAATGTATTTTTTTTTTCAAAGAATGAGACTCAAACAAGGGATTAAGAAGAAACCAACCTACACATTATAAAAATAAATTAATAAAATATATTTTTAGTGTTAGCGGGTCATGTCACCAACTCGCAGCTTGCACGAGATAAGGTCTCGTTCGGATGTAGATATTTGTGATAGTGTTTTATAATACAAATAACTTGATAATGTTACAAATCTCTAATATTTTCATGAAATTCTAAAAGTTATATAATTGAGGGTCTGTTTGATATAAATTGTTTTGAATAATTTTTGTGAATAGTGATTTAAAAAAAAAAAAAAAAAAATTAGAATGCGTGACTAAAAATTGTAAAAAATAAAAAATAAATTATGGGTCAATGTGCAAATTTTATTTTATTGAATAATGTATGATTGAAAATAAATTTATACAAAAAAGAGATTGAATAAAACCATAGAAATTATTGTGAACTTAGGTGTCGAAACACGTAAATGAAACACTCATAAAAAAAATTATGATTACAACTAACAAAGGCTCTAAGCATGTTTAGTATTGCTAAACATCTTTAGGAAAAAAGGACTAAATTGTGGGTGTCTTAATTATCTTCACCTTGTTTGGTACGAATTAAAATTTTATTTTAATTTAAGTTAGAGTCAAACAATCAATATTAACCACATTTTTTATGAGTCTCATAACTTTTCAACTATACATTTCAAAAACTTTTATCATAATCTACTAAAAAATCTAATTTTAATCCATACCAAACACTACTACTTGTTTTTATTTAATCCTGGTGGTTCATTCTCAGCACTACACCATTCATATAATCCTCCTACACTTCAATTTAAAATGGATTTCGTGCACAAATCTACATAAAAATTGATTGAATGATTTGACATACAAGAAGGGAAAAAGAAGAAGTTATGGTGTGTTGGATAGATTGGAAAAGTGGGTGGAAATAGAAAATTTGTACAATTTTATTCAATTTGTGGTGTTTGATTGTCAAATAATTCCATGAAATTCATTTTCACCCAAATTCTAGGTACAACCTAGTGAAACACTATTTTTCACATTTATTTTCCTATGATTTTGGGGGAAAGTGAATTTTCATCTCTTTTTTTTTTTTTTTTTTTTTTGTAATGGAAATATATTCTAAATTCAATGGTAAAAAAATTTATCCATTTAATTGACAATTTGCATGAAAAACAAAGACAAACGAACACCAAAAATTTATGAAAATATTTTTAATTTTTTTTTTAACTTTTTGGCCATCTAAATAAATTTTAATACAGATTGTAAAAAAATTTATCCCAACAAATAACAATTTACATGAAAAATAAAACCAAACTGATTAGATAGGAAATTATATAAATCAAACACCATTAATTACATTTTCCTCTAAAACAAATTATAATCAATTCAATTCTCTGCTATTCATTTCATTTCCACCCAAATTTCATTCACCCTATGAAACGAACCCTTATATATCTTAGCCCCTGTTGGTTTTGCTGAAAAATAATTTTTTTAATAGAATGTGATAAATATTGATAAAATATGTGATTGAAAAATTATTAATTTTATTAAAAATGTGGTTAAAATTAATTGTTGGTTTCAACATAAATTCTTATAAATTAAATTAGAAAAAAAAAAAAAAAAAAAGCTTATTGTAGGCTCCGTTTGATTTCTATTTTGGGAGAAAAAATACATTTTGAATAGTTTATTGATAGATAATGTGTGGTTAAAAATTAAAAAAAAATAAAATTTGAGTTTGTGTGTAATATTATTTTATTGAAAAATGTGTGGTTAAAAAGAAGAGAGAAAAATAAATTTTAAAAAAAATGAGAATCAAACTGAGGTATAATGTCTAATAATCTGTATCTATCTAAAGTGCATGTTCAGACAACAATATTAAACATTATAATAAACAATTTTTTTATCATTCATTTCTTTATAATTAGTCATGTCGAGTACCAGCATGTTTGAATCTTCTTGACACAAAAACTGTTGCTGCTATCTTTGAGACAATGAAAAATTTCTTAGTCTTTTTTAATCAATTCCTTTGATTTGTCGATAAATACAGAAAAATCTAATTAAAGCAACTGTAATACCTCTTGGAGTAAAATAAAGAAAAAAAAATTAGAAAGTTGATTGTCACCTAATAATTTTAGTCATTAACAAATCAAAAACATGCAAATAAATGTTAGAAATCGCCCCTCGTGGAGTGGCTGAGTTGGGGAATTAGATGAAGGCGGAGGCCTTTGGTCACAAGTTTGATTCCCCTTCTTAATACTTTTTCGATCGAACTCGTCGTACCGGACTTGTCTAGTGTGGTTAACTTGACTGATGTGATTTGCAGACTATTGCGTTAGCTCGAGAATTTACCCAATACGCATCTGAAGAGTAGCAATTATAGGTTCCCGTCATTAAAAAAAAATTGTCAGAAATCCTTTTTAGTGCGGTTTTAACTAACGTTTGTGGGACGTTTTGGTGAGAATAACGTTAGTCAGTCGAAGTGTCGAACACCTAAGACTGCTATTGACGTGAATTCTATAAATTAACTTGTAGTGTCGGAGTTAAGGTTCCAGTAGTGGAGTTAACTATTCACCTTGGAAAAACTCTGTTGAATTTCATGACTAAATTCAGACAATTTGAAGAGTTAGTAGCGGTCCTAATTAACCTTATTTTCCGCCACTTTCAGGTTCATTTTATTGACTCATTCGCAATGAATTTTTTGATCATTTGGTCTAAACTTAAAATTCTTGAATTCAACGCAATTTTTATGCGTAGATTACACGCATAATTTTTGAACGAGTGGCGAATTTGATCTTTTGCTTGCCATATTAATCATCTTATTTAAAATTTTAAGCTGTTAAGGAGAAGTTACGCGTGTTTGTTGAAATTATTTTCAACGAATACCAATGATATGATACATTCAAACACTCCAAAGTCGTTAACGTGTTCAAGAAAAAAATTGGAATAAGAAATTGGGTCCAATACTCCTAGTAAACTATAATGGATCAAGATATTTGTATGAAATAATCCAATAACATTGTGACTAATCTCTTCCAACCCCAAATCCAACAACTAGGGTTTGATACCATCTGGGACTGGGGTCCAATGCCACGCCTGATCATCATCTATACCCTAAGTCAATTGATAATGCATTCAATGAATTTTATATCAAATTTCAATCACTTTACAAGTAAAGGGGGAGGTATGAGTGTCAAAAAACAATCATACCAAGACATCTGGAAGTTTTATAGTACAGGCTTTGTGTACGTATTCATGCGAATAATACGTTACGACTCTATTGAGTAGAACTTAAGATTTTTAAAGTTAATTTATAAAGAGAGAGTATTTGATTATTTATAAACTGAAAGTCAAGTCTAAATTTAGATATGCGAGTTACAATTAGTATTGTCATAATTGATCTCATTTGACAACCCACGCCTACCACAACAAACTTAACTATCACTTTAGATTAACTCAGCCTTACAATATGATTATAAGAAGAGGATACCCAAGTAACTACAAATCAACAAACCAAACCTTAACAACTAAGTCGAATAGAACTCGCTTTCAAGAGTAGTGAACCTTTGAAACATACAACAACCCTAGGTGAAAAAGAGACCTTCTTGTCGATGTGAGCTCTTGGAAAAGATCAATATGTTATGTCTAGAGCAATCGTTATCCTTTTTGTAGTGATGAATCTTGTATGTGTTCTTAAGTAAAGGAATTTTTCCATTTTCTAGGATCTCAAAGGGAGTGGAAACACATAAGAAATGTTGAATGAAAATGCAAAGGAAAATGTGTTCAAGTGGTTATAATCTACAAATCAATCCTTAACTGAAGATGCGGACATCAATAGAGTATTACTTTGCGACTGGATCGTACCACGAAATGAGTATTCAATTAGAAGTAGACCTCGAGTGATTGACCGATTTGTAACTCGCTATCATCCTAAGAAGTGTGTACGATATAAACATTGGGCACGTGGAGGGTGAAAGGGGTATAAAAGGACCTTATTAGCTACAAATTTAATTAGTTCACAGGTGGATTCACATATGTATTGTTACTTTCTCCCAACTGTAAGCTACATTGGAAATTAATCCAATAATAATGATAGATTAAATATGGAATATGTCGCTGTTAGTTTGAATTTAATTACTTTCACTAAAAGGGAAATGAAAAGGGTCACACTTATTATTTCCTTGCTTTTTGTTCATGTATAGATATAGATGAGTTGGTGGCTGAAAACCACTGGTCTTTAATTCATGAGGGACCATCACTCACTAAAAAAATTAATCATCTCGATGGAAAGAAACTATTATTTTTATTTGATGGTCCGTTCGAATGAAAATTATCTGGAATTAGTTTAGTTATAACCGTACTTTCGACGAAATTCAGACACCATTCCGATTGATAGTATACTAGGGCTAAAAGGGTCAAATCAGGTTCAAACTGGGAGTAAAAAAATATTAAAATCTTAAGGTGAATCGATCGATTCTTTGATTGTTTTATATAAGTTCACATTTTTTTTTTTTAAAATTTTTTACGTATAACTAGACTGAGTTTCTAGTTAAGGTAATTTTCAGAACATTGTGTATATCAAGTGTTCTAAAAGGCGCAATGCATTGCGATGTGTCGAGATCGAGAATCAAGAATCATAAGTTTAAGCGTGTCAATGCGAAGAATAGGCGTCATAATATGTTTCGTACTTTTAATATTATTTTAAGTTTAATAAATAGATTTTTATATTAAAAAAATAATTTTTTTTAATATAAAAATATACATACACATTTATTACAAAAAAAAATTAAAAAAATCCATAAAAAAAAGTGTTCTAAAAGGCGTCGTCTAGGCGAACCTAGGTGGCGCATTTTAGAACAAAAACGCACTTTCAAGCGCATATCACCAATTAGACGCGTCGCGTCTAAGCGGCGCATTTTCGCGCATTTTAGAACACTGGTATATCAAACTTTATTCAATTAATATCATTGATATTGTATAATCTTACTCTTGACGTTACTCTTTATCTTTTCTTGGTTGATTTGGTGAGTTAGTTGTTCCAATGGTCACTAAACTTATATCTATGTCTTCGATTGTTCACTTAAATTTAAACTGTCGAGTTTTGGCTACTGAACTTTGAAAAACGTGGTACTTTAGTCACTTCATTTATACGGCTTTAAACAATGCTTGTAAATTTGCGCAAAGAAAATGACTACTAATTGCAATGAAACACACAATATATTTGATATTAAAATTAAATTAAATTCGAATTTAACAACAAATTTTAGCTCCTGTTTGATGGCCATTATTAAAAAAAAAAGTTTTAAATACTAATTTTTTGAAAAATGTGTGATTAAAAAGTTGGAAAGAGTTTTGAGTTTACGTGTAAAATATTTTATTGTATAAATGTGTGATTAAAAATGAGTATGAAAATTAGAGAGTTTTATTTTAAAGGGAGATAAACAGAGATTTACTTAAATCCAAATTTATAATGTGCACTAGAAAACTTTTTTCAAAGTTTAGTGGCCAAAGTTCAACTATCAAAGTTCAGTGGCTAAAATTCAACTACATCAAAATTTAGTGAGCAATAAAAGATATTTTTTAAAATTTAGTGACCAAAATTTAACTACCTCAAAGTTTAACGGTGTGATGGGTCGTCACATGTGCATTCTGTCAGTCATGTCAATTTCGTTAGAAGTTTGAGACGGAAGTTATGTCAATGAATAACGTATAATATTTTTCAAAGTTCAGTGGACAAAATTCGATATTTTCGATATTTTAAAATTTAATGAGCAATAAAAAACATAGATTAACTTCGATTTGACAGGGTTTAGAGTCCTTAGACGTCGTAGAAATGCTTGACATCTTCACAGTCTGGTCAACCATTAATACCTTGGAAACAGAAACTTCAATAATAATAATTAAAGAAAAAATACTGAACAATTGTCATTACATTACTGCATCCATTCTATTCATCATTATTATATATTTATGTCTTAACTTGTTTAACCATTTGAAAATTTCAATATCTCAGATTGAGATGAACTGGCAAGATAAAGAAATACCTTCAAATTTTCTGTCTCAAAGTTCCATTCTTTCCTCTGCCTAAGACGCAATTTTTTTAGGTAAGAGAATCATGTTTAATTCATACATATGGGCCTGTCAGTAATCTTGGTTTTCATTTATCACCCTCAGAAATTTCCTCTTTAGAATATTTTCAGGCTTCAATTCAATCTCTCCATTCTTCTTCAACACAGTATGAGAGACTTTGTATCTTGTTTTAGTGAATATGCAGTGCAGGTTTCTGATACATCGTGTTCAAGTTATTCAAATAATTCTTGTATTTCTCCTAATCTGATCCCTTCGGTTCAAAATGCTGTCACGTGTTTATATAGAATCATTCTCTCCAATCAGAAGCAGATTTTGATCACAGTTACATGGTGCAAGAGCAGCTTGACTCAAGGCCTGAATATAACCTTTGGTGATGATCAATCAAGCGCCTTCAAACTTAACACGAATTCGCGCTTATTCAAAAAGTTAAAAGGCAGCAAATCATTTGAATTCCAGAATAGTAAAATTGAAGTTATCTGGGATCTTTCTGCAGCTAGGTATCCTACAGGCCCTGAACCTGTCGATGGTTATTATATCTTCATCACCATTGATTCAGAACTTGGCCTTATTCTTGGAGATACGGCTCAAGAAGCTTGGATGAAAAAGCACAAAAATGGCACTCAAATGGCGAAATTCTCATTAATTTCGCGCCAAGAACATTTTACGGGCAATACCCTTTATTCAACTAAGGCTCAGTTCTGCAATACTGGTGCTGCTCACGACATTTTGATACGTTGTAGTGGAGAAAAAGAAGGCCAAAAGCATCCGGTCCTATCAGTTTGTATCGATAAGAATATTGTAATTCGCATAAAGCGCTTGCAATGGAACTTCAGAGGGAATCAGACAATTTTCTTGGATGGTTTGCTTGTCGATCTCATGTGGGATGTTCATGATTGGTTCTACAATCCAGCCTCGGGATACGCCGTGTTTATGTTCAGGACCAGAAGTGGCATGGATAGCAGATTGTGGTTGGAAGAGAAGCAGTTGCAGAAAGATCAAGATCAAGTTGAATTCTCATTATTGATCTGCGCCTGCAAAAACATTTAGAAGACAAATTTTATGTTTTTTTTTTCTTTTCTTGTTTCTTTTTCGATTTTTTATATTAATAATTTGATCATGGTAAACTGATAATAACTTGACCAATGTAAACTATTATTCCTACTTTTTCTGTTTTTGAGGTTTGAAACTGCAAATGTTAGATTATTGAATTTTAGAGTGCTCTTAGACATGTAAAAGTGGGTAAATTTTTTACAGGATTTCCGTGGCCAGATGAGGCAAAAAGATTACAAAAGACACCCAGAACAATCATTTAGAATTTTGAAAGATTTCACTAAAGATTGCTATTTGTGCTTTTAACATTTTTCAAGAAAGGTCACTATAACCCAGAAAAAGACCAAAATAATGTTAGAGAATCTACTGTAAAGGGGTCTAATTATTCATTAGTCTTTATAATGGCACGCATGGATTTCCATATATATTTTGATCTTCGAACCAGAATTTAGGCAGACCAAAAAACAAAACACAGATACACACACTACATGGTTTCATCCATAAATTGGCAGTTGGCACCCAGAATTTAGGGCATGACAGAGCATACCAGAGCCCTTGTACCTTATCTTTGAACTACATTCATGGGGCCCTTAACTTTTGCGCTGGAAGTCTTTTAAGGCTAGGCTACGAGGAGTCAACATCGACAGTTGTTACACGTGATCTTTGCATGTTATGACCTGCATTGTCATCACACTTCAGCACTTTTGGCAGAAAACTGTTACAACTGTTCTTCCACGTCCGATTCGATAGGACAGACTGTGCAAAGAAGTTAAAAGATTGTCCATTCTAATTTTTTAGTCATGTCAAGTACTATGTACTATGAATCTAATCTCAGTGGTCGGCACGGGATGGGGCTCCTCTTGGGCATTTCCAAGTGTTGGAGTGGCCGAACCACGCATATGTGCATATTGTCCCTAACAAATTTGAATAAAGCTATTTGTACACAATCTCCTACACAATCTTCTACACCCCCTCACATGGAGGGGGGCTCACACATAATAAAATATTTGTGGACCCCCCTCCATGTGAGAGAGGTGTAGGAGATTGTGTAAGAGATTGTGTGTACATGTAGCATTTCCCAACAAATTTTAACTATAGATTAGAACCAATGCTCCTCAGTAAACTGCAGAGGAATGTTAAGGCCTTAAGGGAGTAGAACAATGTTAAGTGGCCGAGACGAGCTGCTTGGCATGAGGGCTCGTTCGAAGGGTGGCTCAGCTTACCTCTACAAGCTTGTCCCTTGGTGATGCGAGCCAAGCTGGCTAGTGAGGCAGTCTTGGCTCGCCCTTTTTTTTTTTTAGAATTTGAATATAAAATTGCACTCTGTCAAAAAAAAAAAAAAAAAAAATTCACATGGATCCATAAATTTTCCACAAAAACAACTTTTAATAAAATATATTCTCAAAAATTCTACAGCCTTAAGTCATAATTAACTCATGTTGAACATTGGAAATTCCAAGTGGTACTTTTATATAATTTTAAGAACTAAATGGTTTCATGGACCAAGTTTATGTAGGTCAGATTGGGATTTAAGCAATTCATTGCTTCCTATTGAATAACATATTCCCTTTTTGGTTTTGTAAGGATTACTTCTGATCCTCAAAATAAAAATTCAAAGCTCCTTATGAAAAGTACAAAATTAATGCAATTGGAGATTCAACGGTAAGATGCTCAGATTCAATCACCATGATATGACCTTTTGCAAGGAAGGATAAATACCATTCGAAGACTTTGTTTAGGGTTGCTGAATGTTTAATCCTCTCATCTAAAAGTATATACGTGCCAATGTTTACCAGTCTTTTGAAAGACTTTCGATTTTCAAAATAAGTCTTAAATGAATACGCTAGACTTCATAAGTTTTCGTGATGGACAAAGTATTCTTAAATGGACTGTCCAAATAAGCATGGAGATCTTAGATACTATTGTGTCTTGAAGTTTCATCTAAAAGGTCAACAATGAGTCATCTTAACACTTACACGTTTACTATTATTTTCGTATAAATTATGCAAGATTTTACTCTTAACATATTCTCTCAATATTGTGTCTCATTTAAGAGCACCGATCTTGAAATGTAATTACTTGTTTGATCATTATACATATTGATTGCTCATTTGAAGTTTTAGGTAATGTGTCGTAAAAGAGAATTTTGGAAGTAAACACTCAGTGTGTTTGAACTTTGAACCACTGTTTTAAAAGGGGCGCCTAGGCGCGATGCCTGGTGGAAACGTCAAGCCAAGTGGCTTAGAGTCTTATTTAGCGGTCAACGACAATCGTTAATCACTAAGACGCGCTTATTATCCTTTTTTTTTTTTACAATTTTTTAAAGTTAAAATTTAAAGACTGATTTCTTCCTCGTCTGTCCTAAATTCAGAACAACCCCTTGAAACCTTGAACAAAGAAAAACTTTCAAAAATTCTTATCTATTTACAATTTAGTATTTACATTTGAAACTTATCCTCTTGTTAGAAACTTTGAAAAAATGTATAACATTCCTATAAATCTATTTTAAATGTTTGGTATATATTATTTTTTATTATTAAATGATTTTTTTGATTGATTAAAAATTAAAATAAGAAAACGCATTTTTATGTTTTTTTTTACACATTTGTCTCGCCTAAGCTCGCTTAGCCCATAATTTGACCTCCACACATCGTCATGCATAACGCCTTTTAGAACACTAGTTTGAACGTATTCGGCCACCAACTTTGAATCGCTACATAAATATTTTCTTGACATAAACTGAAACCAAAGGGAACTTGGACCACACACAACCGGATATCCCCACAACATCATCCAGATTACAGCAGAATTCAGCCATCTTCAGCCGGTGAGGATGACTTTGGCTGAAGAATTCCCACATAAAGGCAAAGCATTGAGATTTGGGAATATTGAAATTAGATCTCTAGAAGTAGTCAATAGAGAACCACTGTGGTGTCCAAAAGCCACACCAGCCAGCTTCATTCAACATATCGTAATTATACTACCAGATAGTGATGTGCTGCTAATTAAGAAATGTTGTAATTCCACATATAAAATAATGATATAAATTACTTTATTGAAGAGTGAGGATTCATGGCTGTTAATTGACCATTCAGAGGCCTAAAAGTCCCAAAGATAACTTGAATTGAGAGAATATTTTCTTGTACTCCATTAATGATTAGTAACGATTATATCAAGAGTATTACAAGTACAAGAAGTTAAGGTTACAAGATAATGAAATACAAATTTGAAAACGACAGCAAAAATTGAATTACAACCAGCTAGGACTCTCTCTCTCTCTCTCTCTCTCTCTCTCTCTCTCTCTCTCTCTCGTTTAATTGTTTTAATTATTTTAGGTAGAAAAACATAAATTTATAATTTTGTCATTTTTAAAATTGATTAAGTTTAGATTAAACGCTTGACTTTTGGTCCACTAACGAACTTTTGGACGAAAATCGATGTCCTTTTGCCGCACATTTTTGAAAGGTTTAGATCCTCTTTCGGTATAATTTACTCTCTTAAAAATTCTATTTATTTGAGAAAGAGATTCTAAAAGTTTTAAAATTGGATCCGTACAGTAAGTGCAACTTAAGCTGCAATACTCTATAAAATTCCATACAAATCTTCCTAAAAGAATCTAGGCAACTATAATTTGGAGCAACACATAATTTTTTATAAATGAATCACGGTAAGAATTGCTAGATTAAATTAATTCACCCAGAGAAATTTATTAATGTATATTTTATCTTTAACCTTATGTTAATAAAATATGAATTCTAAAACAAAATCTATTGAAGACACAATATAAAAAGTACCTTCTCTAACAGTTCTACTTTTATTTAAAGTGGTTCGACATGATACAGAATCAAGTAGAGGTTTTACATTAAAGTTTCAACACCACCTATTTATGAAAATTATGTACATGACAGTCCTGGAAATATAAAAACAAATGAAAAGCTGCATTGAATGCATAATTTAAATAACAAAAATTTTCACATCTCTAAGTGGCTAAGCACCGAATCCAGTGGGTTCACCAAGCAAACTACAGCATCAGTTTCATTATATTCACAACAGTATTTGAAGTTTCAGAGAAAGCAGAAACTAAAGTACCTCATAAGGCCTAGAAATAGTCCTTCAGGATGAGGAAAAATAGTAGAAAGAAAACTATGTTACAGAAAGGGTTCAGAACTGCACCGACTGAAATCACCCTATCCTCTGAAAAATGCATCATATGAAAAGGTTTCAACTTGCAATACAAAAAAACAAGAGAATTGGGAACACAATAGTAAGTAGCTAAGTACTGGAAAAACTTACTGCACTCTTTTGGATGGCAAATGCATCTTAACTCAGCTCCACAATGTCCATCAGGTTTTTTACACTCGTCGCAAGGATTCGGTACATGATCCGGAATATTATCAAAACAAGTTGTGGAATTTAGAACTGAGCATGGAGTTAGTAAATTTCTTATACTATTTCCATACCTCACTGGGGTTTCTTGGGATATTGATTTTGGAAAGAAAATGCTCAGTAAGAGGAGAAGAAATCGAAGGAGATAGATTTTGTTCAACCTGTGCATTTTGCTTCTTTTCTTTCTCTGTTGATCATTCAACTGTAAAGAATCTTCAAGGGGGTCTTTTTAAGGAGTTGAAAAGCTGTAAAAGCCTGCAAAGATTCTTACTTTTTCTTGTGCCGGTCAATAATTCTAAGTTTTTCCAGTTGGCTATTCCCATTTAAGAGGATTCTTCGACAATATAGAAAAAAAAAATTATGTCTGGCCCTAGAAAACTAGATTTGGTAAAGATATTTCGATGCATTATTAGAATCAGATTCTGCTGAACATTCGAACATTATCCTGTCCACTACAGAAAATTCCATGCATTATTAGAATCAGATTCTGCCGAATGTCCGAGCATTATCCTGTCCACATTGGACATGATTAATCTCTAAATTCTCATACTATTATAATGACATTCACTTTATTTTCAAATTAAAAGTTATAAAAACGTATCCAACCAATTGTTGAAAGAGAAAGAGAGTATAAGATCAACACTAGAATAAGGTCCATGCCCTCAGAAATACCATTGCTCAAAAAATTCTGGTATAAATACATATAGGATCAAGAGTTCATAAAGATGTGATTTTATAATTATAGCATAGGACTGTCATGGGGTAATTCTACACGTAAGCCAGACTTTTTAAGCCAAGACACTCGTTTTCGATGGCTACGTCCCTGTTTATGTTGTTCCCATTCATGTCCCCCTCTGAGCACCTTATTCCCACATGCCTAACATTGAACAAAGACATAGGAAGTAGTAAAACATGTGAATATAGCTTTTTATAGTTCATGACTTTGCCATTACAAGCAAGGAAATGCTTGAGAGAGAGAGAGAGACAGAGAGAGAGAGAGAGTACGAGCAGCATCACTAACCTGGCAAGTATATTGAGTCCAAAGGTCCATTTTTGCCAATTTCAGCACTTCACAATCACTTCTGGCCTCTTCCATATTGTTCTTATCAAGGAAAGATTTGATAATTTCTAGTGACGGTTCAACCACATCTATAACCCATAAATAGTCTGAAGCACCTAAACAAAGCATGTCACCACGATTTAAATTAATCCCAACAAGATAAATTACTTCATAAAACCCAAACAATTTATCTATTAAAAAAAAAATGGAAAACCTACTAAATAAGCATCCAGTGACGTCAACATAATGAATATTCCATCCAAACAGCATTTGCAGTCTGCTAAGCCTTCTCTTCTGTAAAACAAAATTATTAGAAATAAAACATTGGATATGACATGTTAGAACATATTTCTTGCTGCTCTTACCAAAATAAATTGAATACTATGAGAATAATACTGATTTCTCAGTAAAATAGTGTATAAGAACTTGCTACTATGCTCAATTAAAAGAAGCACACTGATGAAGCTCTTTTAGTTAAATGTTGACAAAAATGCTACACAGTCGGTTGCCATACTCCGTATTAGTTTATTTTGGAACATGTTAAACAGATAATGGATAGCAAAGACTTTCATAGCCTTTTTGCAATCATCTTAAGGAAAGAACAAAAGAAGTCTTCCAGGATAAGCCTAGATGAAGTTACAAAGTGTAGGAATAAAATTTTAGTTGATAAACACTATGGAAGAAAACCAAATAATTACCAAACCAAACATGTATAAACATTGAGAAGTCTGATATCCAACAATAACCCATTACTTAGACAAAAAATCGTCAGATGATTCATGGTTAGTTGTGTAGACGTAGAAAATGTTGCTGCAGCATCATGCTCGGGGAAACCGGCATGAGTACTATGATGTGAAATTTAAAACAGTAAAAAGTTTGTACAAGTGAATATTATGATGCCACTGACAATGTCTCCGAGAAGGGTAGCAAATAAAAACTTGGTCTAGTTATTGAATGTATAAGTTGAAACCATAGAACCAATGTCATGAGATATAGCTCTTCCTATCCACAAAGATGTCTTATTTGTCTTTTGATAGTCAAATAGCATTTGGTCAAAGTGCTCCCTATATCTCTCTTTATATCCAAAATTATACTATCAATATCCTATCACTTCCATTCTTCTATTACTTTTTTTCCCCAGTAAAAGCAACCAGAAGAATAGAATAATATCACATCCTTTATGGGAAGCAAGGAGTGTCTATTGCCAGTCTGACCATTCAGTCATCCTCGTTTGACATTTCAAGTTATAGGTAAAAGAAAATACACCTTAAACATCCAAGAAACAAAAATATATAGCATAGTCTTCTTACTTGACGACGAACGAGTCTTTTGGTGTTTAATTTCACTTTATCAATAGCTTCTCTTAATAGAATCTTTTGTTGGTTCTCATTGGGGGAGTCCATGATTTGTCGCACGATTTCCTTGAAAGGCTTAGCATTTGAAATCTGAGCACAGACATCATAACTAGGATTTTGACTTTCAGAAGTGAAACATCTTAGGAAATCTTCAAACTCTCGGACACCAATTGCCTGTCGTAAACCTCGTGTATAATCCGCATTTAACTTGTAAATATCAACAACTTCCTCGAGTAGACCGGCATTTATCATGCAGTCAACTCTTTGATCTACATATTGATCCAATGCTTGAACTGACGCATCCAGCCAAATAAAACAGCAATCATATCTGAAATTATTAGCTCGGCCCCAGTTCTGCCCCGGCACATTTTGAAATAAGATAATTAAACAGGATGCTATGGTCCACAATGATATTTTACAATTTAGTCCACTATAATCTGAAGTTGTATAACAACAGCAATATAAGCAGACTGCTTTGTAAAAAAAGGAAATAACTAACTAGAAAGACAGCAAAATGCAGCAAGTTGATTCAAGTTATTTACTAATATTAAATAAACTAATAACCTATTTCTCCTGTTTCTTTGTATATTGTTTCATGTCCTTTTTCAAGTAGACAAATAACAATTTAACTTTTTAAGAGATCAGTAATCTAGAAGTTGCACATCTTGTGCATTAAGTTGGCTTCTCTTTGACATGAAGCATAAAGAATGACAACTAAGAAAACTAAAATGACGAAAATATAAGGATGGAGGATGCTAGGGAAAGAGAGAACTAAAAATGAAACAATGCGAGCTTGAAAGCATGTACAGATAATATCCATGAATATATACAATGGTAGCAGGTTGCTGTCTGTAGATACAGCAACCTGCAGTTGTGTGTGAGTGTAGCAGGTGGAAATGTGTCCTGGATTTAGCTGTGTTAGTAGATAACAAGTGCACTAACATTCAGGGATAAACAATTGTTATTATGTAGATAAGACAAGATGTAGAAAAAACCTCCATGATATTCCCCTGGAATAGCTCGCTCGGACGAACCCCAGTACGGCTATATAAACTAAGGTATTGATTAATCTGCCACAGTTGCAAATAAACAGTGAGTTACCAAACAATCTCAATAAATGGAGGTTAAAAAGACAAGTCTGCAAACTTATTTAGCAGACCTATGCTATATACTGATAACTGTACGAAGTATCAATTGTATTTGTTATCCAATAAACGTTTCCAGAATCTCAATGTTAACCCAACCACTAACACTCCACAGTAACCCCTATATGTAACTAAGAAAAGGAAAAAAAAATATGACCACTATTCCCCATATGTATATGCACATACAAAGTAGAAAAGAGGCCATCAAGATTTGAAAGTGCATATCATTATAACTATACATATGCCCATATGAAAAATTATAAGACAGCCGCACTATATAATTCCTGCAATGCTAATTTTCCTTGTGCAACAATTGCAATTAATCTCAGGTGCAATACGCAGAAGTTCAAAGAGTCATAGACTGGAAGTATTGAACATGATATACAAAGGGAAGATGGGTGGAAAAATCAGCTTCTTGAAAACACTATCACCTTCCTATGATCATTAGGATGAATTCTATTTGCTGCTACCGGATCAAGGTCTTTAAGACGACTATAATTATAATCGCCAATTTCATCCATGGGATTGGGTTCAAGTTCAAAATCTGGTTTCTTGTCTCCTGCTAGAAGCAAAAACATGTAACACATGGTCTTGCTTGTCAGATATTAGATGTCCACATTCATGTGCAGAATATAATGACTCTAAGATGATATTTGGAACGCAAAATATAATGCAAAGAAGCAGTGATCACAGATTACCAGGAAGATTAAATAAGTAATCTGCTTCCAGATCTTCTACATAATCATCCAGAAGGAACTGACTTACAAGAGCCTGCTTGATAACAAGGAATATCTATCAGGTCAGATAGAAATGTGACATCATTAAAAATATAACACTTCAAGAATTTTCAAGCGATTGAAGACAAAACAGCATAATACAGTTCGGTCCAGAGGAGATTTTCATGGTCCAGCATTACCAAAGAAAAGTTAGCGAGTGCTGATAGTTAAAGAAAAGGAATGACAGTTAAATACATTACAACAGTCACGATAAACCATCCATAAGGGAAACAAGGTTTGTGTGTGTGGTAAAAATTTAAGAAAAATGCTGCTGATAGTGAAAGTGATGCGGCAACAGAACTGAAGGAAACAGTGAGAAAGCAGAATTACAAGTGGTCTTAGGCTTCACATAAATGGGTTGCCGGGAAGATAAATAGATGGGTCACGAACATGACACAGTTGCAAGCAACTGGCAAAGCAAATATGGAGATTCAAGACCCTTGAAGACATTTTATAAACCATAACAGCCATTTAATGATTCCACAATGGAGACTTTGTTTTTTAGGAGGAAATTCTATCTGCTAAGTTTTTAGTAATAATTAATATTGAAGGGTTATTCAGTGGTTCTCTATAAGAGTGACGGTGATTAATGAAGGAAATTTTATCTCCTAATATTTTGAGTAGTAAGTAATATAGAAGGGTTATCAGTGGTGCTCTATAAGAGTGACGGTGATTTCTTTGACCGCAAGTCTTCCATTGTTGCTTCATCATTGACTCCAAACATCAGGTCTTTTCAAGAGAAACTTTAAGGCAGGTCAATGAAGAATTTCAGATGTGTACAACTGGAACAAAATATCACCTTTGGTGATTTATACCAGAGAAATTAAAACAGAGGGAATCCAACCGGCACTTGATCTGATACCATGTAGACATTCATTCCGTCATAGCTCTAACTGTTACCAATATATATTTTTTTTGTCTTAGCTATTCCAGGATTATAACAGAAGATTTCTTTCAACAGTACCTCTGGAAATAAGATATTAAGAAACTCCGTGAACATGTATTTTCCTCTAGAATCAGATTGTCAAATTCTTTTGTTTTTCAAATTTTCTGTTGATTTAGTGCAAAATATTGGGGAAGTTTTTATTCTATTGCATTGCATGAAAAAATAGGGTAAAAGGATTTTTAACATATGCTTGGTAAAGATTTTTGTAGATTATAAGTTGTCGGTCTATAAAAAAGTGTGGATAAAAATTGTAGGTCCTACGAAATTTGTGGATAAAAAGATGCTTGACCAGCTTATAATCTTAAAAAAGCTTTGCCAAACATACTCTCAGAGTAGAATGTTACACAGACTGAAAGATTACAGGGAAAAGGTTCAACAGAAGTTTAACTTCAACAGCCATATTGCATCACAACAGAAAAGACTGAACGATTACAGGGGAAAAAAAGTACAGTCACAATACAATCTCAAAGATAGCAGCTAACCTGGATATAATAATTTGTTCCACCTACTATAACAGGTAAGCAATCGCGTGACCATATCTCACTGATGAGCTGAAAACACATTCAAATGTCAAAAGATCAGACAAGGTATTATTCAAATGTCTAATACACAATAAAAAATGTACTTTTACTATAACTATTTTTATCACTTCTATTGCAGCAAGAACAAATAATTTTTGCAAGTGTGTAGCCATCGAAAAAGCATAGGTCAGAAGGAAAATGTAGAAGATTCCTTATAAAAGACAAAAAAGAAGGGAATGGCGGCGTTCTTTCTGTGCAATTTTTTGGAGTCATTATTTTGTCGAAGCATCTCTTCAGAAGTCAGTCAACTGATAGTCAAATTGAATCTTTTAGCGAGATTTCAAGCACATGCATAGGCAGACTCTAATTGTAAAATTGTTGAGCCACGTAGGCTTCTAGCTCCAAAATTAACTGCTCTACACATCAAAAAATAAATTCAGAGTTTCTTAACAAAATTCACTGCAGCTAGGTAACAAAATTCTTAGCAGCTAGGCCTGATTGGAAAACTTTTTAGATGAATAGCTCCCCACATTAAGACTTTCAGCCTTATAAGCCTAAACCTTCAGTATTTACATGTCACAAGTCATGCATAAGTGTGTCATAGACTACAATCATGAGAATGTATACAAATCAAAACATAATTTCCATCAATTAGATGCCAACATCAGAGCCACATAACCAACCTTCAGCAAACGTAAGTTCAACCACCTTCTGTAAGCAAGTGAAAAGTGCATGTCATGCAAAAATCTTATTGAAAAAAAAATTAAAATAAAAAAATAAAAGCTTTAAAAGGTGAAGATGGACAGTGCTAAACTAAATCGAGTGAAATCATCACAAAGAAGATGACGTCAAATAAAAAATGGGTAAACTTTAAGGTGTGAAAACTAATATGCGAACATAATCAATTGGTCTATTAGACAGCAATAGACTGTATGGTTTGAATGGCAGACTCAAATATGCCTTTCATTTTGAACATTTAAAAAGTTCTTTACAGCGTAAATAAGTAAAAGAAATTCCAAATTAATTTCTTTGTCTGTCACAAGCATGCATAGAGGCTTGTGCATCAAACAAAAAAATTACAAAAAAATGGTACATAATCAGAGGATAGACAGACAACAGATTGATGTTAGTGCGAAAAATAACATATTGTTTTGGACCCTACCTATAAAGATAGAGTTTGATGCAAATTCTGTAATAGGCCGAAACATAAAAGGGAGATATGCTTGAAACTACATGGGAAACCAGCAAACTAGAAGAAAAACCGTGGATCAGAAAAGACAACTGCTAAAAGACTTCAAGTTGCAGCAGAAACTAGACTAGCTGTTTGTCAAAGTCAGAGGTGCCTTCATTCTGTTAGGAACGACTAGAGAAACTTTATAGGTTTTTAAATCAATCTAACCTTCTTCCAGTCTTCCATCTTCTTCATAGGCTCAAAAAGGTAAAAATCCCAATATCGTTATTTCTACTAGCTATATAAGGTTTTGGATTATTGATTTAGGGACAACCGATCATATGACCAGCCTTTTTTGATCTTACACACTCTGTCCAGAAAATATGAAAATTAAAGATAAAGAGCACGAAGGACTCTAGTATTTTCAAGATGACGTCTTATGTAGTAGACAGGCTCCTATAATAAATACTGTTATTTATCTCTGTTAACAATAAAATAATGCTATAGAGCTGAACGCTTAGTTATTTTGTTTTAGCTTAACTCCACCTCTCATATCAGCTAATCAATCAATAAGGGCAGCTTTCTTAAATTGCCAAAACTCTTTCTAGTATTGTTTAAAATAATGACGCTTCTATATGTTATTGTGAAGCACCGTAATTCCGCGTTTCCTTCACATCCTAACGAAGAGTCTGAACCGTTTGAAAGGATACACAGTGATATTTGAGTCTTTAGTAAATCAAGGTTTAAGCCTCACAAATGGCATTCAAGGCATAAACTCTGAGGAGTTTAAGGAGCACATCTCGTGAGACGGGAGTCGATGGCGTAGCCTCAGAAGGTTTTCTAAACAATGGCCACTAGATATGCCGAGAGAAACGATGGTGGATAAACAACAAATCAAAGGGTAGTTGGCAAATTAATCTACTCCTCTCAAACAAGATTATCCTTTGTCAAAATTGCTTGTAAACATAACAAAAAGAAATGCCAGATAAATATTAATATAATCATAAGAAATTGCCTCACTGGAATAGCAAAATCCCGGAAGTCCTTGGCAGTGAATGCGACATTTGGGCTGACTGTCCCGAGCAGATGGTGCTGCACTCCTGCCCCAGAAGATACGTGGATGATATAAATAGTAAAATAGCTACGGTCAATCACACAAAACTGAATATAAATAAACAAATTTTTCAAGACTATATATAATTGTGTTTACACAGACAGACAGACTACAGGTAGTAAAAAGCAAAGACCTTTTTGGTCTTGAGCGGGAACTTTATTGGTAAGAACATCCAATCCTTGATAAACCTGTCAATAAATTGGATTCATTATACCAGTGGCGAATACATATCATGCCCTTTTACAGTTCTCTTTCCTTTCTCAGATTTTTTTATTCACTTTCAATCTGTAATCAAACTTTGCATAGCATCCACTTAATCACGTCATCATCAGTCTTGTGTAGTAAAAGTTACCTGCATGGAGTCGGCATTTATGATTTCGATGGGGAAGTGGGAGGCGAGGTCTATGGCCAATTTGGATTTGCCAGAGCCAGTGGCGCCCATTATCACTACAATCTTGTGCTTTGATTTCGTTTTAGGGTTTAAATCCAGGTCTTCGTTCATCATCTGTGGAGTCCCTTTTTGCCCCGGAGGTGGATTTCCATTTTCCATTCTCTCTCAAGTTCTCAACCTCTTTCGACGCCTCGTTGGAGTTAAAGAGTTAAGTAGCTGCTTAATTGGATTAATTATAGTTAATTGTTACTGGCGGTCACCTAACTTCGCCTCAGATGTAACTTAGGTCACTAAATTTTAATTTATAGCAATCAAGCCACTAAACTTTAATTTAACAACAACCAAAGCACTCCGTATGGGTGCCGCTAGAGGATGTAAGGGTCCGTTTGATTGTAAAAGTAGAATTTGGGTGGTAAGGAAATGAATTCTAGGGAATTGAATTGGTTAGAATTGTTTTACCAGGAATTGTTAATTAAATGTGTTTGATTGGAATAATTTTTCACCTAATACGTTTGACTTTATTTTTCATGCAAATTGTTATTTTTTGAGATAAATTTTTTTACAATCTGTATTAAAATTTGTTTGGATTGCCAAAAAGTTAAAAATATATATATATTTTGAATTTTTTTTTGTCTTTGTTTGCTTAATTTTTCATGCAAATTGTCAATTAAATGAAATTTTTTTTTTTGCCATTGAGTCTAAAATTTGTTCTCATTGCCAAAAAAAAAAAAAAAAAGATGGAAAACAAAAATCATCTAATAAGTGAGAAACCATTTCCAAGCAAAATGTGTACTGATGGGTTGTACCTAGAAAACGGTTGGAATTCAATCCCATGAAAAATTTGGTGTATCAAACACCAAAAATTTGGAAAAAACTGAAATTCAATTGTCAATTTCATAAAAATGACTGTATCAAACAGACCCTAAAAGATTTGATCCTTGTAAATTAAAACTTATTTTTCTCATCTTCATCCCAATCATTAATTTTGACATGTCAGTTCCATCTCAAACATCATTTTGTTAAAAAAAGTATGAAATTAATGAAAGAACAATTGGTCAGAGGAAAATATTTTATATATAGCTTGAATAATATATATATCTGATCGGGTCCATATGGTATCTCGAAAAAAGTTTTGGACTCAATTACAAGTAAATTCAAAGTTTTGAATTGTAATTGATTATCAATTTTGGATTTTTATAGGGTGTATGGTGGGGATAAAAATGAGATTTTTAGTAGATTGTGATAGAAGTTTTTGAAATGTGTATTTAAAAAGTTGTGACATCCATGAAAGACAGACGTGGTTAATATTGATTATTTGACTTAGATTTAGAATAAAATCATATTTTAATCTGAATCAAATAGACTAAGTTAATTTATTATTACATTCACAATAACAATCGAATTAAAGTTTTAATTTTTCGAGTAATTCTTGTTCCATATTCCAATAGCCGACCTCTAAAACTGTTTTCGATGGTGCAGACGATAACTTCAGTGACATCCTCAAGACACTCAAACCGGACCTTGTAATATGACTTCTTGCAGGCATGGGCACAAGGCACCAGAAGCAGCTTATGAGGAAAACATAAATACGGTGCTCTTTCAGAGTCAGAAACTTGTTCGGTTTATATGTGATGTTTCAAATAGCCTCATGAACGAGGATAAGTTCTTAGGAATGCATACTAGTAGTCCCTTCAAATGCAGTAAACTATCAGGATGGGAACGAGTGTTTATTATTATTTCAAATATGATATCATGTCTTTGTCAATAGAATGTAATGTAAACTATTGACCTCAAAAAATGCGCAAAAAGAATTTCAACTACATCTTCTCTACGTGGGTATCACCTGCACAATGAACACATGGTTAGAAAGCAAAAATCTCCAGTTGAGAATAGGGTTCGACAATCGTTTGCACTTCAATGATCAAGTCAATAGCTGGACAAGTGAAATATGAGTGCATGAGACGGGAGAGAAGGTTTGGCTAGTGTTAGAGTAGCATCCATTATTATGAAATGAACACTCATATATATAAAGAAATAAAATGGGCCACGTGGGCATGATGGGCGAGCTCCAAGCCCAATATGATGTTACTTGATTAATTAAGCAAATTCAATCACAAGATGCTATTAGTTAATTAAATAAGTCCAATCAATTAAATAGTCGACGTCATGTTGGCATATGTGGAACCCCTCTCTGTCATGTGCATGCTACGTAATTTATAGGTGTAACATAAATTTTTTGACTGCATATAAATATATAAGCGTAAAACAAATTTTCTTGGATGAGTCAAATCGAAAAGCTTAATGAGTCTACAAGCCTCATGTAGTTTTCGGGGTGGAGAGTGAAGAGAGACCAGAAGAATGATTCATTTGGATCAACGAGGATTTGGGACCGGCCATATTGGTCAGCTAAGCTGAAGGATAGCCTATAGTTTCCATCGAAGATTGGACTGCAGTATTTTGATCTGGGTCATTCTTGTCAGTGATTTTTATTGACTTCAAAGGTTTTGGTTCGAGTCCAGGTTGTGACATGACAAAGGGCAACCTCCTCTCTTAAGAAAATCTTGATATCCTTCATGGGATTGCCCGATTTCCATGGAGATGTTCCCCACCTGGGTATATTAATGCTTGCCCTATTGGAGATTCGAACTATCAAAATTATGTTTCTTCCAAGACAAATAAAGTGCTTTTTTCGAGGAGTCATGGATTTGCTTGGAATTTCGGACCAGATGGTGACTGGCTTAGTAATGAGTGAACTTTATTATATTACGAGTGCTAATAGATTCCCTGTGATTCTTTGATAGCTCTCCAGCTAGGAGATCTGCTGATTTTGTTTCCATGGGAATAGATAAGTAAAGCAATGATCCGAACAAAAATGAGAGAAGTGCTGCCCTCTAGCATCAGGGTATAGTGAGGTCCAATTGATGGATGCGGTTGCCCTGTCTAAACGTTCCCTAAAACATGCAGTCGACGATGGAGAAAGATATATAGAAGAACTTTTAAGCAGAACTCGGAGATCTTTAAGAATGATTGCTAAGCGATAAGTAGCAGACAACTGATGCATTATCAATTATGAAATTTTACTTTTGGCTTAAACTTGATCATACTAATTTTCCAAAGCACGGGTAGATGACCATCCTTGCCACTTTGTTTAAGCGAGCAGAAAGCCTACTGAAAGGATCATTGTACAAAATCTATACAATTTGCAGGAAAGAAGCTGAAGCATCGTAAAATTTAATGGATATATCTCGGATTTGATAAAAACTTCACTAAAGGTAGGGCAGGCGTAGACATTTTGACTTAAGGGAGCACAATTAAACTTGCAAAAAAGTTGTAAAGAATTTTTTATTCAAAAATTTACATCCAAAAAAAGTACCCCATGTAATTTTATATCAAAAAATTTACTTGTGTATGACTTTTTTGGATGTAGGATTTCGAAAATTTTTGATGTCACATCCCATGAAAATTTTCCTAGTAAAATGATGTAAATTATATTGAAAATTTGTATCGCAAAATTAATAATAATTGATGATTTTTAACTATTTTTGATATCTATTTAGACCATTCGATGTGCTTATGATGTAGTTCTCAAAATGAGATTCGAGATGACATAGGCGATTTTTGAATTTGGCTAGCGTACGATCGTCGGAGAATTTTTATAATGAACATGTCGAAATTCTTGAAATACTAATTTGGAATGACCTATTTTGACAAGCTGAAATATTTGTTACGGTTGTCCGTTTTGCACGTTATTAACAACGTAGAAAACTAGGCCGTGAACACTTCAAAATGATATTAAGAATGTAATATTTCGAGTTAGTTTGACATCTCATAATGACTTCGAAAATTGAGACAATAACATAGAGGAAGAAAAATAGGCCCACCCCCTGTGCCGCGGTTGACTAAAGGGATTGTAAATCATAACCCAGAAGAAATGTTTGAAAATACAAATAAGAAAATACAAAGACAGAAACCAACAATAACAATAAACTTCAATGTTTACAGCACTAATTGCAATCGACGAATTCTGGAATCGTGCTGTCAACATATCTCAGCAAAGGGATTCCATATTCTTGCACAGCTCCTCCAGTTTCTTCATCCTCAGTTTCTCACTTTCAGATACCAACTGGCCAATAATTCATTAGGAAAACAATAGATTAAATAAGGTAAAATGATTTCAGTTATGTTTTTTGCTAAAGCTAGGATAGATTTACCTCCATTAGTTTGGTAATCAGCTGAGCCTTTTCCCTGTTCTTCTCGTTAAAAGCCTCGAGGGCTTCTTTGTACTCTCTTTCCTGTGAAAAAAAGGTAAATTTTGTTATAAAAAATTTTACCGGCATATAATTAACTAGAGGTCCCTTTTGTCCATTGATTGAACAAAAAAAGGCTCGTTCAGACTCACAGTTTGTTGAGTTAAAAATCTGAATTCTTAACTAAAAGATATTCACTCTTGAGCTCGAAAAAGCTCAATACTTCACCTTTTTCTGGCAGCTTAGTCCCAATGGCCTCAAGTCTCGATTAATCAGGTCAATCCTCTTGCGTATAAGTGAAACTTCCTTCCTCATTGGATCTGTTAGAGCTTCAAGCTCCTACTAGATTAGAGTTTAACAAACATGAATATAATTTGAATCATTTCTTCAAGAAAAAATACAGAATAGATACACCATATGTAGTTGAACATAATCATGCTATTCTATTATAGTGACTGAAAAATCCAATGTTAAAAAGCAAGAATCTTGATCAAACCACAAAGAAGCAATCCTAGCCATACGATTGACAAAATCATTACTGCCAAAATCCAACTTACTTCACGAATTTCAGCCAATTTCTTGGTTTCTTCCTCAACACGGCCTAACTGAGCCTGGACTTTCTCTCGGATCTCAGTTTTCTTCCTCTCGATTTCTTCTTCCTTAGCATGGAATGCTGCAAGAGCTGATCTCGTCATCTCCTCTTCTTTTTCATCATTCAGTAAAGGACTCGCAGTATAATTGATCAATCCTGGATTCTTCAAGCGCGTCATTTGCGATTCTTGCTGCTCCAAAGTCTGCTTCTGTATTGACATAACTCTTTGTTCAAAGTTGGCCTTCAATCTTGTATGCCTCTATGGTTTTGAATGATGCTTCTCTTTTCCCTGTTACAGATGCTTAACAAGGAGGACTGGCTTTAAAGGTATGATATCATGTTCATGTTGCTTTGCAATGAGGGTAATGACCCTAGTGACCTTATGATGAGAAAGTTTGGGATTATTACACTTTATAATTATAAAATAGATTTCTTTTTCGTCATTTGCATGAGAATTTTGTTCAGATATATTCTTTTAATTAGCATTATAATCTCTTCTTAATAAAATCTGATGAAAATGTCTTTATAGTCCTCTTTTGGTGAAGCAACTGTTTTCTTGAGTAGGTACATAGGCAAATTATGCTAACCACTACACTTACAAAACTGGAATACAATATATTCTCCTACATAGATATCCATGACAATTTTTGAGGACCAATATTGCACATAAAATTTGTTGGAGGGTCTCCATTGACATATTTTATTTTATCCTTGATATGTGACACTTGAGCTGGAAGGTTCCTTCCCTGAGTAGACAATCTACACTGAATTAAATCAAAAAGCCTTAACGGCCAAGACACAACTACAAATGAACTGCTAGCTACCTTTATCAGTTATCATTGACCTTCATGCTTACACTTGTTCAAGAATCTTTAGCTTTTTTGGATTTTCATTTTTTATTTTATATCAACAACTTTATTTATTTCCTCCAAAATCCATTTAAGAATTGATAATTTAATTTTTCTTAAGAAAAAAGTGTTATACGAATCAATCTCCTATAGTCCGACCTTGACTTTTGCCGTAATTGGAGATATTGGACCAAGCTCTCGAGTTGTCTTGTTTGAATTCTTTGGCGGGCGAGTCTCTTCTTGACCAAGTCAATGGGAGTCTCTAACTTATCCAACGTGGACTTCAGATCGACAACAAATCTATTCGATGTGAACTTTAGATCAACTACAACAACAAAAAGAATAATTGGACAATCTCCTCATAGTTAAGCTTGCAAATGAAGTCGCCAAAAAAGTAAAATTCATGTAGTTGACCTCAAATTTATTAGAAAACGTACTTAAATTTTGTCCCATGAAGTCACGGAATTTATATACGTCAAAGCTAATTTTGAAAAATTGAAGGCAATTGCTTTTGATTGTGAATCTTTTTAATAATGTACCCTTGAGAACTTTTCTTGCGTAAAGGAGATAATAACTTATATTAATGACATTCAAATGCATAATTCATCATCATTTAACAGGTCGTACCATGTCACCATGTTCAAAATCAAACATTTCCCTGCAACCTTTTTGGAAGCACAGTGTTTTCTAAACTTTCCATGCTTGCGTTTTTTAGTATAGTTAGAACTAACACGACATGTGAATAAGTCAGTGGCGGAGCCAGCTTGTTAGAAATGGGGGGTCCAAATTTGAAAATATATAGGTGAAGGGGTGGGGGCCAACGGGCTGCCCCCGAAATTTTTTTTTTTTAAGAAAGCTACAAAAATGAGAGGAAACAAAAGTTCACTAATTGAGTAATTTATCTTCTCTGCGGATAGTACATCAGTGTAAATATTACTAATACGTTGAGAATTAACCTAAAATAAGTGGAAGAAATAAGATTAACTTTTTTCGCAAGTTTATTTGTAATAAAATAGAAGTTACAATTCTTCAATCCTTCCAATTTAAAAAAAAAAAACCCAAAAGAAAAAAAAAAAAAAAAAAAAAGTTCTCAAAAAACTGGGGTGTCCAAGACTCCCCACCTCCGCCCCTGGAATAAGTCATACATGTCACAGGGTTAGCTCTCAACATGATCCCCCATTTTTCTTCTAAGTTGAAGTTGAGTGAAACTTAATATCGAAGAATTTTACCATGGTGCTCTTTAAATGGATTCTAACCTTAATGCGCATTTGAGCAAACCTTAAACCTTTCAAATAACAGACAACGGCAAAGAGAACTAAAAAAAAAAAAAAGTAGCTAAAGTAATTAAAGTATTAAAGCAAAGAGGTGAACTTTACTTATTTGCATTGAGAGAGAGAGAGAGAGAGATAACCAAAATATATTTCATTCCATAAAAGAGGATACTTGAAAATATTTCCACTTGAGTATAGGTCAATTTTGATTACTTGCAAAAGGATCCACAAGGTGTTCATTGTAGAGTTTAATATCGCGATCACGATCATAATGTTGATTGTCTGGATGCTAAGTATAATTTAAACTCCACCAATGATTTTTGTCAATGTTTAATAATATGTACAATTACTTGATCAATTGTCGAATTTCCTTATACATTGGTGAGAACATTTAGCTAGGTGGGCCATTCCTCTTTGTGGGCCCGAGCATTATTCCTTCCTTTGATTGTTTGTGGTGTACGAAAAAAGTTTTAGTAGGACGGTCATATAATCACACATATAGGACTGTTTATTTAGATCATAACAAATCGAATCTCAAATAGTTTAAATCATACCACATCGACATCTGAGCTCTAATTTCTTTCTTACTTACAACTTCGAATGTTAAAGTGTCACGATTTAAAAGGTAAATGGTTGGTCCTAGCATATTGAAGTTTTTCTTGTGGGGTAGGGTTTTCCATTCCATCTTTGATACTGGGCTTTCTTGTGTGGCTCTCAAGCCTTCCTGTCCCCTATTATTGGGCCTTAGTTGGGTTTGGTGTGGTAAACAGGTGCCCTCTTAACTTGATTTTAACCTCAAGCCCAATGAAGTGGCCCATTTCTAAATCTATAAAGTTCGGGCTTTCGCTTATAACAATCAAAAGTTTGGTTTTTCTTTTCTCGTTCTAGTTTCACGTGTTTCCAATTATCCCCAAATTAGCACAAGAAACGAAATCCCTTGAAATTCTATTGATTTTTCAGTTTTCTCTAGGTAAACTTCCCCAGAAACCCAATTTCCATTTCCTTTTCACGCTCACATAACAACAGTTATCTATCCCACTAGCGACAAATAATCGTAGCTCGTTGAAAACGCAGCAAAAAAACTGAAAAAGAACAATGGGATCTTCCATTTTTAAGGTTCGATGTTATTGCTGAACAAATATCAAAATCTTGTTGATTTAAAAAAAACTAAGATTGGTGTTTTGGGTTCATTTTCCACTAAATATTTTAGCGTTCTATGTTTAGGATTCGAATGCCTCAGTTCGATATTTTATGTTCACTGATTATTATGTAGTGCTACGTTTATGATACCATCGATTTGAGTGTACAATCGGTTAAGAAGAGAAAGGTGTATTAAATTCTGTTGTTGATTTAGTGGAATGATGAGAGAAAGGAGGTACGTTTTGGACAGTCGAGTTCGATCGCCATCGCCTCAGCGTCGAACACTAAGGTATCGGGATTTTTCACTGTCCCGGCGTCAGGAGTATTCAACCTATCAACGTAACGTGGATGATTTACATGCGACAGATGGTATGCAATATACCGAGAGGTCTAAGGGAACGGAAAGGAGGGATCATTTTGATAGAGATCTTGATTCGCTGGCTGTGAGATTCTCAGATTCTCATGATAGAGATAGAGATAGAGATAGAGATAGAGAGAGGGATAAAGAGAGTGATAGCTATAGGTACAAGGATGGTGTTGGACATTCTCGGAGATTATACAGAGAGGACTCATTGATTGGGGACTCTGCTTCAATGAAGTTTCGGCAGAATTATGGTTTAGATAATCCTCGAAACTCTGATGGCTTCAATGTGAAAGATAATGTGAATGACTACCGTGGTGTTAGTGATCCTAATATCACAAGAGTGAGTGGTGAGAAAGATTATTATCCGGGGAGTCAATATTTGGATGAGGGTCAATCTAGATTGCCTGCAGAGTTGCGCTATTTGGGTGTTAGCAAGCCTAGTCCCCTGGAAACTGAGAGGACACAGAGCAGGTACACTGATTCATATGCTTTGGATCATGCTGGTGTCGATGGTCTACCTAAAAGTTTAGGTGGTTATGACATTGGTACTCGTCAAGCGCCATCTTCAGAATTGCAATATTTGATTACTGATACTCATGAAGATGGTGACTTTAATTCTGTAGATGAGCTTCATTTGGCGAAAAAAGGTAGAGACATTCACTCTAGGGACAACTGTCATTTGAGTAAAAAAGATGGACATTTTCGTCCTGGAGATGAGCTTATTAATCTGGATGAGTATGTTAGACCAATTGATAGAGAAATGTACAAGTACAACAGGGAAGATAACCTCCTGTCTTTAAGTGGCTATTTATCGGGTGATGTTGACCATACAATGTTATCATCTCGGCCCAAGGATTATGCCAAGGGGTCATCTGGTTTCTCCTCTAGGGAAGACCTATATGTGCCATTGCCATCAGATGGTACAAGAATGAGGACTGGAATGACTTCCGAGACTATTGGTTGTGATGGAGGGTCTGGTGAAAAATCACAAAATAGGTCTCCCATGACTTCACAAGATATCACGAGTTACTCAAGATCATATTTTGGCTCACTAGAGAGACATGGAGCTCATATTTATCCAGAATTTGGTAGAAGCCACATGGGCTCGTCGAGTACAAGGTCCAGTGGATTACCATATGGAAAAACATTGATGGATGTTAAAGAATACAGAAGCCAGGATACTTCAAGAACTGACTTTATGTATCCCGTAGATGCAATTGATGAATCGTCTAGAATACGTTTAGAAGACGTTGAACTTTGGAATCACCATGCTTCTTCACGAGGAGAGTTGACTCATAATTATTCTGATGCACGTGGATTCTCGTATGCAAGAGAACAAGATGACAAAGTATTAGGTTGCGGTAGTACGCACGCGAGTTACGATAGGGAATTATTTCACAACTATGCAAGCATTGAACCACGAGAGATTCATAGTAATCAGATGGATGGTGGCCCATGGACTCATGAAGAAAGATCAGACGTGTTGCAGCTGAAAGAATCTGAGACGAAGCTCAAGCGAAAGCATTTTATGGGTGAGAAATTGCACAAGCATGATGTCAGTAGGAAGAATATTCGCAAGAGTTACCATCTAGGGCGTGGAGGAGAGGATGTGGATCCAGTAAGTTTTTCAGATAAATTCAAATCAAGAAAATATGATTATGCAAATGCAAGTGAATCGAGTGAGATGGCCAATTATCAGTCATCCTGTGAAAAATTCATAGCAAATCACTCGAACAATCACCATAAGTCTGGCTCTAGAGACATAAAGAAGCGGTTGGGACCACGTCCTCAAAAGCTTCATGTTTCTCAACGGATGGTAAAGAAATACAAACCTTCATTGGAGAAGAGGTTGGGACCTCCTCCAAAGATTCATGATAGACTCCCATGGCTGAAAAATATAAGTTCCAAAAAATTTCCAAGAGTCCAAGATGATTCAGATGGAAATCCTGATGATGTAGTGGGTGACCAGTTAGAAGATAATGTTCGTCTTGAAAAGCCTGAACCACCTGAAAAGTCCGATGAGTTCAAGCAGTTGGTGCAGAGTGCTTTTTTCAAGTTTCTCAAACAAACAAGTGAAACGCCAGCAAAAATGAAGACATACATGGAACAAGTAAAAACTTATAGTTTAAAGTGCCTCGTCTGTGGAAGGTCTGTGTTCTATAGCATGGAGCATATTTTACTCTCCCCTTTTTTCGTTCAACTTATTCTTTCTTGTTGTGCTTCAATCAAGTAAGTTTCCTGTTACTGATCTCATGTCGTTGCTTCCCAAAGGAACCACCCAATCAGGCTCTCTGTCAGAATATTTTGGTATATCCTGCATTTCATGAAGTTTTGAGGTTGTGGATGCAAACCATAGAGAAAGTATAGAGGTTAAAATTTTAATTACTTGACGATGAGAGTCTGAAGTTCAATAGTTTGAACTTCCTGAACTCTGTTGCTGGAGAAATTATGGTTACTAAACAAACTGTGTAAGCTTTTTGCGTCTTTGCACACCTTTAGTCTGTCTGCTGCGTTCTGAGCTATACTTTGTCTTTTGGGTTATTGACCAAAGGATACCTCAAATACCCGTGTTTGAGGCTGTTCTTTACTTCAGTATGTTATATTACATTAATAAGAAATAGAAATTTGAATTTCATGAATACTGATTAGAAGTTGGGAAGAGGTGAAGTAACAAGGAATGGAAATAGAAATCTATTAATTTTTTCTGCTCGATTGATTGAGCAAAAGGAATGTTATGTGCCATAATTACTGATTGAGTTGTGACAAATTGGTTGTGGTGGGGGAGGAGTAGAATTTTTTTCTGCCCACAGCATGGAGAGGAAAACCATAAAAAATCTGCCGTTAATGAAATATATGGTAGGGCAAGCCTAGGATTGCTGTAAGCAAAATAAAAGGCCCTATTTAGTAGTATTTGGTTCCTCTACATTGGTTGAGTGCTTCTACTTTGAAATCATGGTTTACCTGAGTTAGCATGTCTATGGTCATGCCATGTAATTCAATTTGAAGGAATCTCACACGGTGGGAATAAGATAAAATTCTATATCTTTATTATACAATTATATTTACATATAAACTTCGGGATCAGAGTGATTACGAGCCCTACTGAGTCATTACTTTTAAGATTCTTGTAGTTGGGAAAAATAGCATGTAAAACTTGTTGATTTCATGGCTTTCCTGGTCATTGAAAATGATTTTGGGTTAGGCAATTTCTGATGTTTTCTTTGTTCGGTACTGTTAACAATATATATTTGGAATGGTGCAAGTACATTCATTGCTGTACTAACTGAGGTGAGGAGATTTCTGATGAAGCATCCATTTCGCTGAATGGTCTTTTTGGAAAAAAAAATTTACTGAGTCAGAAATATTGACGCTTTCTTGATGTCCTGCCTGGCTCTAGTCTCTTCTACCTTTCTCTTCCTTTCATGTGGATAGTTTTCCCCTTTTGGATGATCTTCTTGCTGTAGATGAATTTTGTTATCAAATAAAGTAACTTCAATAGTTCTTGTTCTATATATATATATATATATATATATATATATATATTAGTCTTTGCATCATCTGTAAGCATGACATAATTTTGGGATATTTTCCTCAAACTACCAAGGATGCTCCTGTTGAAAGAAACTAAATTATTTGCAAATCTTGGAGGAACCCTATCTATCTTATCTCACAAATGTGGTCCTCATTAAGAATTTATTTTGCATCTGATGAATTTTATCTTACTTCCCGTCTAATTTGTGTCCATTATCCATTATCCATTATCCTAGGTATGTTGTTTTTGTAGTTCACCTGCAAACTATTACAATATGTTCCTTTTGAGTTGACATGAATTGATTGTTTTAGCTGAATGCTGTTTCAGCAACTCAGACAAGTTTGCAGACACAGAAAGTTTGGCAATGCATGCCTTCACATCCACCAAGGTTGGCCTCAGGTCGCAACACTTGGGATTGCACAAAGCACTTTGCGTACTGATGGGATGGAAAAGTACAGAGGATTTCAGTAGTCAGTGGCTTTCTGAGGTCTTGTCTGATTCTGAAACTTCATCCATTAAAGAAGACCTCATTATCTGGCCACCAGTTGTGATCATTTATAACAGTACTATAGGAAAAACAAATCCTGATGAGCAGGTTATCCTATCCACTGAAGCTCTAGAGTCCAAGCTCAAAGGTAAATTTCTTTATCTTGAATGATCCCTTTTCTTTAGTGTGTTTGCTGGTCTTTATTTTCAGTTTGATTTATATACAGTATGTGACTTCCATTTCCCCCCACTTCTCTCAACCTAAACATTAAGATGAATTTTCTCATAAGTTGTAGTTGAACAGCTTCTGGTTAATTCTGCAGGAGTGTGCAACTGTATTATAGTATATGTATTTACATAATGTTGGTGGTTAACTCTCATGGTTATTGCTCCCAACTCAAGATGATTCAAGAGTTTAATACTTACTTCATTTCTTTATCTTGTTACCATGTTAGGGTATTGAAACATGCAAAAACAATTTTTCGATGGACAAGCCTCGGTGCTTGTAGAATTGAAATATGCCCTTTATCAAATGCTAAAGCCTAGCGATTTTTGTGTTATAAATTCCTCTGCTATGGACCCTAATACCTGATATGTTGCATGCTAAATTCATGGACGGGCATGTGTTTATTTCTCTGTAGCACTATATAATATAAATGTTAATGGTTAACAAATTCATCTTGGACAAATATATTTTAAAGCTTGTCAGCTTGTCCTTCAACAACGGTACCCAACTTTTTCAATTTTCAAATATTAGTATATCTTGCTTTGGCAGTCCAGAGTTTTGCTCTGTTCGTCACAAAGAACTATATACATCCAGATAACAATATTACATGAGAATGTAGTTTAATGATGGAGTGCATAAAATCTTTTCCTTTAAAACTGACATTATTTTTTATAACACATGGGCATACAGATAGGCTTTTTAAACCTATAAAGTCAGCTCAAGTTTATAATTGTCCTGAACACTTCTAATTTGCAAGTCTGTTCAACTGGAGAAAGCCTGGTTGTTTTTGATATTCTATTTTAACATAAATGTCTAATTCAAATGATTTACAATTGAATTTCTTCATGTGCTCATTATCCGCGTAATTTATTAACTTTTTTGCCCCTTGTAGACATGGGATTTGGGAACATTAGTAAGGTCTGCATCGGTAAACCTGCAAATCAAAGTGTAATGTTGGCAATATTCAATGGCACACTTTCTGGGTTACAAGAGGCAGAGAGATTGCATAAAAATTATCTTGAGACTAAGCATGGGAGGATGGAATTCATGCAAGTTATGTCCAGTGAGAAAGGAAGTTGTAGTGAAGAAACACAAACAGTATCTGCAGAGAAGGAAGAAAAGTTCTTGTACTGTTACCTGGGACTTTTAGAGGATCTGCATAAACTTGACTTCATCACCAAGAAACGATGTGTGGTGAGGAGCAAGAGGGAGATTCAGTCCATCGCAGATGCACCTTTAAATACTAAGGGAGAGCATAGATGATCATAGGATGTAATGCTGATAAAGTACTGATGGTGTGTTTCGACTATGTGATGGTTAGTTTTTGCTTCTGTCCAGTCACTTACTGAAACTTCCTTGTTTTTGGCTTCATCTACACCAGTTGATTCGGGATCAGAACATTAACTGGATTTTGTTTTCTTTTGGATCCCAATTCCAAGTTTATCATTTTCACTTTCTCGCTAATATAGTGGGAATGAGAGTAGATTCTACGTATTTTTATACCAGAATTTTCTTTATTCCATACTGATGCTTAACATAAGCGAAATCTTGTATGAATTGGCGCAATCACTTTATATATTTTGCTGCTGTTCTTTTGTCCAATTGTGTCTTGTCATCGCCACGAATAATTTCCTTGATTAGCAATAATTGTAGTTTTGCAAATGTAATCTGTTCGATAGGAAATCTTGAAACTTATTTAGTTTGATAAAATCCATGGACGTTTTGATGGACATTATATGCTTGTTACAATAACCCCTTATAGGAAGGGCAAAACGAGGAGTCAAATATATGAAATTGGAGGTTTGGGCTCCATAGGGATTTGGTGATGTTCATTACACGAGATAAATAAATAAATTTATTGGTAAATTATTCATGAACAGCATAAATTTAGGTTGGCAGATTATTTTTGAATAGCACATGCACCAGTAGAGATTTCTCGAAGTGCTAAGTTTTAGATTAATTAATAATTGGTACTATTTGGAACAAGGTATTTTCCCTAGGGAACTCCAAATAATTACTATTGTATCCCATATAAAAAGAATTGTTGTAGAAATTATTTACTCCATATTTTTGTAATTGCTTAATAAGTGTCGAGTTACTCTAAAAAAGAGAGAATAAGAAGTGGAACCTGTAATGTTCCGACCGCCAAGAAAAATGTGATTCGTGAGATTGAGGTTAAACTTTATTGTAAAATACTCGTAAAATTTGAATTTAGATGAAGTTCTGATCATGTATCAAATAAAAAGATGTGAATCTTTTATTAGAAATAAACTTTTCAGAAGCATCTTACTTGTATAATACAGAAGCATTACAAAATTCATCGAGACAAAAAGAATAATTATACATTGAATAAGAAATCAAACCACACAGAACTAACTTGTAGCAGACAGCTGAGCTACACCTACTACACAACTGATATACACTTGAACTCTATGGTATAAGCCTAAAGATCTTAAAAATTAGCCCCGAAAGTTTGGATTTCTCTATCTCCTTTGGAAGTTGAGAAACTTGATCCCATAGGCAAACACAAAGAAAAAGAGAAGCACCCAACCAACATGGGCAAAAACCACTGGTATAAGGAAGTCATGTTCATAACCCAAGTAGTCTTTAAGGAAATCATTAATCTTTACTGTACCAGTGTTGCCAGTGCGTACAAGATCGCCCGTCTGATCGCCTATCTGAGATGCGAAAATACCGTAGATTGTCCAGGCAACAGGAGAAGCCCAGTAGTACCACCTCCACCAGATCGGGATGAGCTGCAAGAATTTGTACACCAGGTTAGTAGTAAATTATTGAAATAGCAAGTATAGTTTTTATATTTTGAAAAGTAGTTTCGTGTGGTGGAAATAGGAATACGTACTGGACGGGGGATGAGGAAACCGGAGAACAAGTTCCAGAAGCTGAGGAAGAACGACATAACAATGGCAGCGATTTGGAAGCCTGGAGTCAATGCGACAACCATCATACCATACATTGAGAAGTAGGTGAAGCACATGAATATGAAGTAGTAGAAATAGAAGAACTTTTCTCCTGTCCATTGGTATCCAATCATGGAGTACAGAAGTAGAGAGTAAACAAAGGTCTGAATTGCAACATAGATAGTCTCTATAGCCACCTATAAACAATGAAAACAAGTTAGAATTGCTAGATAAGTAATAAGATTGAGTGATTACTTAAAAATTAACTTCAAAACCTGTTGTGAGATTTTCCATTTCATACCTGAGCAAATGCATAGGGTAACTCTGAGTACATTCCTGCGGCTCTTTCACGGTAGAATACTGTTCTTTCAATTGCTACAACAGATTGAACTGCAGAAGCATTGGTGGCTCCCAAGAAAAGAACAGCAGCATAAGTAGCGCCCAACAGATTGAGCAAGTCTTGTTGTCTATTTCTGTTTGAAGAACACAGAGAGTTAGATTCGAGCTTTTTGGTAGGTAATGTAACATATGATTATAACCACAGTTTAAAAATGTCTAGACAGACTGCTTTCTTTAGAGTTCAATGACTAAGCAAGCTTCAAAGAAGGAAATGTTGGACTTACATTTGATCTCCCTTTTGCCAAAAGATGACACCAAATAAAATTCCTATGACAACTGTTGTGAAGAACCTAATTGCATTGTACTGCGAGTTCCTCCAGTATGACCAATTTTGTTTCCAGAAGCAAGCCTTGCACTGAATCAAGAAGGATTGGGAATATTGTGTAGGGAAGTAGAGGTCCTTCGAGCCTGGTGCCGGAGTGCCAAGTTCCTTTATTAAATCTTGGTTCCTCCTGAAGGTGGAAAATTAAGAAAATGATCAAAAATTTGTACAACATTAGACAATATTAAGGAAGAAAAACTGTACAGTCGTGTCTAGTACTATATACCATGTCATATTGGTATTGTCATCTATCACTCACCTATAAAGATCAGAGTTGACATAAATTTCTGCAAAATCAACATCGAGTTGAGACTCAGCAGCACTGGAGCTGACGTCTAACATCCAAGTTGCTGGATTGTAACCCTCTTTGTTCTTGGGAACTCCTGGTACAGCCTGCATGATTAAATAGAAGAAAATCATGTATCAGCTTATTGTTTAAAGGATAATAAAACTTGTGAATGAGTTTTGACTAAATAAAACAGCAGCAAACTCATACAAGAGAGCAAAACTCACCTCGAAATAGTCGACAAGCTTATGGGATCGGCGACCAAGAGGTCCGGCATAAATGACTTGTCCTCCTCTCTTCATCAACAGTAGCTGCAAGGAGAAATTAATGTACGCGTGTCAAATAAAATGCAGCTTTACAAGAGTCGATGATTTAACTATTGAGACGATTTACATGTGAAACTATACCTCATCAAAAGCTTCAAATATGTCGATGCTAGGCTGGTGAATAGTGCAGACCACTGTTCGGCCTGTATCCACCGTGTTTCTCACTGTACGCATGACAATTGCAGCAGCTCTAGCATCAAGTCCGGAGGTGGGCTCATCCATAAAGATTATGGACGGATTGGCAACTAATTCTACAGCAATGGTGAGCCTCTTTCTCTGTTCAGTCGAAAGACCGTCTACTCCTGGAAGTCCAACAAGAGCATTCCTCAAGGGATTAAGCTCAACTAAGTCCATTACCTCCTCAACAAACATCTGAAATGAGAAAAACTCTGTCAGACAAAAATGCTTATGTATGGTTTCTATGATATACATGTTTCTCAGATAGTGTTAATCTGTTACATGCCTTTCGTGTTTCTGTCTTCACGTCAGCAGCAAGCCGTAGCCAGGCAGAGTAAAGGAGTGACTCGTATACAGTAACATAAGGTGAATGGATATCGTTCTGTTCACAGTAACCGCTGACTCGTGCAAATGTTTCTTGTTTCTTTGGGAAACCCGAAATACTTATGCTTCCTTCAATATACCCTCCAGTCTTTCTACCCGCCAAGACATCCATTAAGGTAGTCTTTCCGGCTCCACTGACACCAACCAATGCTGTTAGAACACCTGGCCTGAAAGCTCCACTAACATCTCGTAACAGTTGTAGTCTTTCGTCGTTAACCCCTTGAGTCTTCATTTCCTGATATAAAACAATTTCATCAAGTTAGAAAACTTGTCATAGATGGAACATATACACTATGAATAAAGGTTTGGAGAGTGAGACCCACAGCTGGCATATCAACGTAGTAATTCACATGGTTGAAAGCAAGTGAGAGGGGCTCGAAAGGCAACACCATCCCTTTTCTTGTTTCATTGTTTACTGTTCCAATACTTCCATGGGGATTTCTCACACTCATTTGAACACCTGTAGTTATTGTTATATATCAGATGAATAAAGGTGTCATGCAGATATTTTAGTTCTTATGAACAAGCAATTATATGTCTCACTACCTTCCATTGGGTGAGAAAAATAGATTACACGAATAGAAAAATTAGTCTAAGAAACCACAAACCTTCAGCACTTGATATCAATTGCCGTTTATTCTTCTTTTCTTCTTCTCCATCGTCTGTTATGACAGCTTTATTATCCCCCAGAGCTGATTGTTCAACAGGACATAGTTAAGAGATGGACTTCTTTATTATTTCCAACAGTATAGAATTCAAAATCTAGTATGAATGTTTTACTCACGATTTAAGAATGTCAATGCAGCGATGAACAGAACGTTGAACAGAAGAGAGAATCCGAAAAGAGCAAAAATGCAAATCCAGTACCATGACTCTGTTGTAAATAAACCTCTGTCTCGAAGAAGAGTCTTTCCAACAGTATTTTCACGTCCTTCAGTGGGCTGCATAAAGAGGCAAGTATAGAAAACAAACATTAATATTGTATTTTTTGCTTTCAAATTGGCATGTGGAGATAAGAATCAAGAGATCTTACTGCGCTCCATCTCTCAGAAAGAAACTCATTGATGGCAATGGCATTTTGTCCATACATCATAGGAGAAACATAGTATCCCCATATCATCCAATCTTGAATATCATCTGTAAAATGCAAAATGGCGAATAAATGAAGTTTTTACAACTCAAATTAAACGAAATAATTCAGCACTGAATAAAACTTTGTAGATCAAGTCTGGCTGAGCCTTAAATAAGAAGAAGTACTTGTTTGGAAAGTAAGTAAAGACTTGCTTTCACAAAAGTAAACTTTTATACTAAAATCCTCCCCAAAATGTAACTTAAAAACATGTTTAGCAAGAAAGATTACTTAAACTTAACATAGTGAATAAAAGAATGAACTACGGACCTTTTGCTACAACGAAGCCTCCAAGTACGAACACCATCAACAAGGTGAAGGTTCCTAGTGTGTTCGCAACCACTTGAGTTCTTCCAAGTGCTGCAATGAAACGGAACAAAGAAAGCGCCATCTGATGTACACCAATAAATGCCAACAATTGTTTGAAAAACCTACACAAGTATAGATAATTCATCAATAAAAGAGAATCATGATAAAGATTTCATAAAACTTGCGCGTTTTTTGAACTTACCTTGCGGGAGCAGGTGCAAAGCCAATGGTGTAATACGTAAAAACAATCCATAATACAGACTCCATCACTGAAATGGGAATACGAAGGACCCATATTGGCAAAGCAAAAGCCCAAGCAGGGTAGAATAAACAGTCCCTCTGTTTAAAGAACACGGGAAGCCTGAAAACTGTCATTGCTAACTCTTGCATTCCATTGAACATCACATTGATGAGACTGAAGAACAATGCACCCCAAAATTTAGCAGAAGTTTCTATTTGACCAGCTTCCATTTCAGTTCTCAAGAAAACTGTTAATGCAATTGTTGCCATTATTGTTATCTGTGTAGTCTTGAAGATGTACACGAACGAAGCTCGTTTCATCAAGAGCCATTCCCTCGAGAAGCATGCCCTGAAGAGTTCCCAATTTGAGATACCATATTTCTCTTTCACCAAGGCAGCTGGATGGGTTCTCGACTTATCATATGGAATTCTAAGTTCTTCCGCTATTTCTTGCCCAATGTGAAAAGAATTGAAGGCCTCTGCAAATTCAGGTACGGATACATATCGATAAGGTTGGTTTCTTTTGCACCAATACTGTTCTTGGTCCTTCTTTGATGTCACTTCTTGTAGAAAATCAGCAACTCCCTTCCTTTCTGGACATCTAAATCCCATGTATTCGAAAAATTCAAGAATTTCCTCACGTGGACCCTGATAAACAATCTGACCATCTGAAAGAAGTATAACATCATCAAATAGTTCGAAAGTCTCGGGAGCAGGCTGTAAGAGAGAGATGATCATGGTTATATCATTGATATGAACCATCTGTCTCATAAACTTGACAATTTGGAAAGTTGTGGAACTATCCAGCCCGGTCGATATCTCATCCATGAAGAATGCTTTTGCTGGTCCTACCAACATTTCCCCTGCGCCCAATAGAACCATAAGATTGTTAACATCTCTAAGAAAATATAAAATTGTATTGATCTAACTATTTGTTAAGAACTCGTTGAAAATTGTATTGATCTAACTATTTGTTAAGAACTCGTTGTGGAACGACATACCGGTAGTAACACGCTTCTTTTGTCCACCTGAAATTCCCCTTCTCATATCATCTCCCACCATAATATCAGCACAAATATCCAATCCAAGAATCTGTTGTAAAATCATGATATGTTAGGCTTGCCAAAAAAGGCTTAAAAAGATAAATATTTGCGTCTAGATACTAATGGCACAGACCTTAAGCACATAATCCGTAATCAGACTAGTTTCCTTTCCAGCCATAGCTGTGGCTTTCATAAATGCATCAATCTCAGGATCGGGTTTAATGCCAGCTTCTTTCTCTCTTCTTGACAGTTCTAGCAGCATTTCATACCTGGTTCCGACTCCTAGACATCTACCAGAGAAATCTAGCGTCTCACGGACTGTCATTTCACCGTGGTGAAGATCATGCTGGCTAATATAAGCACAAGTTCTTTGGGGAACGAATTCGTTAAATTCATGGCCACAATAGGTGATTTTCCCAGTCACCTGTTCTCAAACTCGATCCGTTATAAAAATGAAACAAAGGAAAAATGAAATCATCTTTGAATTCCATAGGTTCAAGTTTCTTTTTCTTTTTGCCATATTTAGCGGTAACTAAATAAAAAATGTTTGTCCAAGTATAATGAAAGAAAAATTCTCTCGATTATAGATTACTCCAAGTATAATGAAAGAAAAAAGTTCAATTTTTGTCCATTATATTGTATAGTCGTGTCTAATATTGCATACAGAATATGTTGTAACAAAAAAAGGTTTACATAATTACCATACCTTCATATCATCATCAGGTTTCCCTGCTAGTGCTTTTAGTAATGTTGTTTTGCCTGAGCCTGGTGGCCCAAGAAGCAAGGTCATCCTGCACACAGATCACCAGTAAATTTATGCAAAAAAGTAGGAAGTTCTAAATTTTAAAGCTGTTTTTCTACAATCTTGGTAAAACAAGATCTGCAGGATTTTAAATACATACCTTGATGGTTTTATAAATCCACTCACATCCTTAAGGATTTGAACCACCCTCTTCTTTGATGGAGAAAGCCCAATCATCCCTAAAGCAGCCTATTAAAGAAAGTCGAGATCAACGAATGAAGACTGCACATTTAAAGAAGATTATATGTGCAAATTGAGAAGTACCTCTATAGTATTCAGGGTTGAGTTGAGCAGAGTAGGCAGTGCCCTTGTTCCAACAAATGCATCTCCCTCTATAGATAAATTCTGGAATCTCACTTCAATTTTTGGAATTTCAATTCCCACCCTGTAAAAAAAAACCAACTTTCATAATCAGATCATTTTCGAATTTAAGCCAATCAAGAATCCAAATTGTATTTATCATAAGAAATTCACCTATCAGTCCTATTTCTGAGCCTCAGAAGGAACTTCTCATTATCATCCTCAACAACTTTAAGAATGCTCTCCATTAGCTGCTTCTTATCCTGTGCACCAAGATTGGCCACATCAACCTCAGCATGTACTATCCTCCCATTGCTCATAACCTGCTGCAGCATCCCTTTTCTCATCCGGTCATATGTCGGCAGCCGCTCGATGGCGGCCCACTTGAGCTCCGTCTCATCATCCACCTCCTGCCGCCGTGTACTGTTCCTGGTGAACACATCCGGCGGCCCTTGCCACACTTCTCTTATGCTCTGTGACCTCCAGCTCCTTTTACTGCTCGACGTCCGAGATAGATCATCTACGGCTAGTGCAGCCGCCATTTTAAAGTCCTTTTTAAGCTCTCTTTTCCTTTTTGACAACAGCCCTTTTTTCTTCCAGCACAAAGATATATCAGAATCCAACTATGCAAGTACTAAGAAATATCTGTATATTGATAGTTGAAATGTAATTAATGGCATGAATTTTTGGTTGCATGCAGTTTCTCTTTCATTTGTTAATGAAATGAGAAACTGGTAAATCACAAATATTTTCTTGGGAGAAAATTGTCTACTTATATATTAGTGGGCGTGGGGTCGGGTGAGCGAAGGGGAAGCGTTGGTGGTTTCATTACATTAATTCTGGTCAAAATTAGGCTACAAACAGATGCCTCCGCTTTTCAACGCGGTGACAAAAGTACAGTTGGAAAGTTCGGGTAGGGGAGGGATCAGGTGATATGGTGTATAGGCTAATTTTCGTGATGGTTCTATCATGGCCGTTGACGGGTGGTGATTGTGGGTCCTCTTCATTAAATTAAAGGATAAATTCTTCAAGGGCTTCGTAACCGTGACAATCATGTTTTCCAACTTTTTAATTTGCACTCGTGTCCCAACTTTCTAACATTCTGCACAGTATCGTTACCCAACCGAATGTCTCTTTAGATATTAAATTATACAATCATGTTACTTGTACACTATATTTGACATTGTACCACGTGTCAGCACATGATTAGTTGATTTTTGAATACAACACACTTTCCCACCACACAACATCTTGAATTTGTAAAGAATTACAAATGATGTCAAACTTCATGAATGTACAAAGAACATTATTCTAAATTATATGGTAATGCGATGCACATGATGTCTAACGAAATGATAAAATTGTCTTTCAAATCCCTTTTATTGCTGTCAAAACGGGTCGCAATCAAGTGTTGGATTAGTATTTAAATTAAACGAATATCTTTTTTGAACAATATTATACCCTTTTAGTTAAAAATTATGTATGTGTCACGTGATAATTTAATTTTTAAATAGACGTTTTTAATATACGAGACATTAGCACACAATTTTTTTAAATTGAAAAAATGGGTATCACAAACAGAAGGTTGGTGATCTAGACGGAACCACTCGAGGAAATTTACCCTACTAGCTTAACTAATTGGATAATGGCATGTGCTCAATATGTTAGGTGGTCTTGGATCTTCTCAACCTCAAAAGCTAGATTAAGATATGAGACTTTCCATCACACTTATAAATTGACCACCAACCCATTTCACAATCAATGTGGAATAATCAGAATCTAATAATCTCTCTCACACTCATTGAGCCCTAGGTGGGATCAAACCCGTATTTCTCGTGGACAGTTAGGGAAGACTCGTTGATAACCTGGAAGTATTAGGTCGGTCCTGTACCTTCTCAACCTCAAAAGTTGGTTAAAGAAATTGATCATCAACCCCTTCCACAACTGATGTGGAATAACATCAACACAATATAGGGGGTATATTTTGTTGCCTAGTCATGTTTTTTTGAAAAATTAGTAAATATGTTACTTTGGCCACATTTGATATGGATTAAATTTAGTTTTTAATTTAAAGTAAAGTCAATATTTGATTTTAATCACATATTTTATAGTACTCGTAAATTTTCAACCACATATTTCATTAATTTTTTTAATAAAAATTTACTAAAATGTTAATTTTCGTAAATATGTGAAAAATACGTGAGAGTGATTTTTTTTATTTTTATTCTTTTAACGTTGGATAGAGATGGAGAATATTGATGTGGAATAAAGTATTAGACAAAACTTAAAAAAGTCATAATTATTAAAGTCGTGTTGTGATGTCGGGTGTTGTTTTCATACTAGATAAATGTTTGAATTCGAGCATCTTCATGAAACTTTTTAAATATGAAATGTTCTCTATTGTAAATAGTCAACTCTTGAAATCATGCTTCAAAAACTCTTTAAATTAATATTTTAATTTAGAGAGTGAGTTCACTTTTTATAATTAAATGCATTCAAAGTATTTTAATTTTCAATGTAAAAAAATAATAAAATAATCTAAAGAAAAGCTGGTTAAAAATAAAAGATAAAGAAAAGTAATAAATATTTGTTGGGAGTAATAAAATTAAGTGTTAAATATAAAAAGCTTGCTAGAATATTTTAAAATTTCAATTTTCTAAATTTATAAATACTCTCCAAATGATAAAATATGCTCATTAAAAATAGGGATAATTGTAGTCGCGGTCCCTAACTTTTGCATTTTTTACAGATTTTACCCTAACCTTCAATTTGTACCACCCGGAGTCCCAAACCTTTAATAAATTCGCACCCCAGGTCCAAATGGACGGAAACCGTCCACTTTGACCGTTTGTTGACCAATAAAATTGATTTTGACCAAATTTTGACCATTTTTAGAGGGTAAAATGTAACATTATTATTTACCCTATAAACAAATAACTAAAATAAAATAAAAATAAAAAAGAACTATTCATCTTCTTCTTCATCCCATGCTATCCCATCCCCCACCCCAACCCAACCCAACCCAACCCAACTCAACCCAAAACCACCTCCCAAAATCATCTTCCTCTGCACCTTCGTCTCTTTCTCTCTCAGCCTCTGCGCCACCGACTCGACCGCCGCCTCCACCTCCACCTCCACCTCCACCTCCACCTCCACCACCTCCCAAACCTCTACCTCCATGGCTGAATCCAAACCAAAAGCCTCACTTGACTCCAATAAATCCACCACCACATTGCCGGCACTACTTCCTTAATGACTGACATTCTAGTAATTGTTGCAAGACTGTGCCACTTTTCAATCAAATTCCTCTCCGACACAGCAAACACCTGAGGGGCTTTCCTAAACATTTCTACTTAGCCGTTTCAAATTGCAGATCTCATCTTAGCCGTTTAACTTGAGCCCACCCTACTTTTTACCTGCAAATTTACATTCACTCAGTGAGGAGAGAGAGAGAGAGAGAGAGAGAGAGAGGGAGATCCTTCTTCAATAACGAAGAATCCCAAGTGAAATCTTCAGAGAAAAATGGAAAGAAAATCATACATATAGCATGTTTTTTATTCAAGGTTTAGCTGAAATCCACAAAGAAACCAGCTGAATGTGAGCTCTTTCATATTCTATGTAAGTGAGAAAAAATTTCGGGATTTCGTGTTTTTGGAGCTCTCTTCTTCATTTCCTCTTACAGGTATACGTCCAAGAAATTAAGAATTATTCAAATATCCCTTTCTGTTTTGTAATTTCTGTTTGGATTTCTGGGGGTTACAGAATGTTGAGGGATTTCAAATTTTTGCGCTGAAATTCCGGCAAGAATCCCAACAAAGAGGAAATCGTGAATGTCCCCGTAAATCCCAGGGACTCCTTGGGTCCTCAAATTATCAAAGATTCTGCGTGGGGTGGGGTGGGGTGGGGTGGGGTGAATATTTCTTTTCTTTTAGTTATTTGTTTATGGGGTAAATAATAAAGTTACATTTTTACCCTTTAAAAATAGTCAAAATTTGTTCAAAATTAATTTTATTGGTCAACTAACGGTCAAAGTTGACGATTTTCGTCCATTTAGACCTCGGATGCGAATTTATTAAAGGTTTGGGACTCCGAGTGGTACAAATTGAAGATTAGGGTAAAGTCTGCAAAAAATACAAAGGTTAGGGACCGCGGCTGCAATTATCTCTTAAAAATAAAGTCTCCTGAAAATATTTTAAGAAGATATTTATCAATGTTAACAAAATCGTATAAAGATCCAAAATCAATTTAGCCAAACAACAAACTACTTGTTATATTTTGTGGTGCAAATTCTCCCTCTTTATTTATATCAATCCAGTATGACTCTCATACACCGAAATCTCATTTTCAACATTGTTAAGCATATCACTATGATTGAGAATGAAGAACTTAATATCAGGAGAGATGAAGTGGATGTCGTGCCACTTGAATGGATACTTAGCACCACTAAAATTAAATTGCATCACTCTTTATCTCTAGATCAAAATTGATCAAGTTTCTGTGTTCGGATTATTCGCTTCTTTTTATTTGATCGATCTGATTCAGTTTGTTTAATTGTACCTTCATTCCAATCATCACTTTCTCGATGGGTCGAGCATTTTAACCCTCTTCCTTCAATTGTCCTAAATATGTCACCACCAACTATTTTTACTCTCTCGAGCTTTGATAGCATGGACAAAATCAGTAAGTTAGTAGTTCAAGAACAAGACAAGGGTTTCGAGAAGGGACCAAGTCTCCTTCGAAACCATAGAGTTAAAAGTCAAAATAATATATATATATATATATATATATATATATATATATTAATAGAGTACGTCAATTCGTTTTAAATATGATAACTGTTTTTGGTCCCCCTATATTTTTATCTTCTGTAGCCAATAAATTATTCAATAATAATGTATGTCACTTCTAGGTCTTCTATTCATTTAATAGGGTACAATAATTGGGAAAAAAAAGTGAAGTACTAAAAGAAATTAGATACAATTAACACTCACTTCTCCCCTACTAATGCATCGTCCCTAGTCCATTCTCCTCATCCCCTTATTGTGTGTTCGGGATAGCAATGCGTCGCTTGCGTTCTCTTGAGCACACAATGAGGGCTGAGACCAGACATAAGACGAAAATGGAACTTGAATGCTTGGAGAATTACAGTACCGGGTATGGAATATGACAAGAAAATATTAGCTCATGAACATACCTCGAAAAATATTTTTCTTCAAGATGGTGTAGGGGTCGGGGTTAGTTATCTCGACAAGTTGTTAAGATATTTTCCATGACATACTTTGTCCATATTTGATTTCACACATAAGCATAGACTGGGTTTTCTTATCATTTTTGCATTAATTATTTGTGGGACCAATTAAAATATTTTAAAATTGCAGAGGTATCTTGCATGCCCAATTTCAAAGAATTTGACTTGTAGAGGCCGGCTCAAAACTTTGTACACACATACTTACCAAATGATGGGCTTTAGCCGTCGACTTGATCAGCCTCCAGCAATTGATACAAGCAAAATGCATCAAGGTAAGGGCAAGTTGGGCAAAAGGTCACATTTGGCAATATGTCACTAAATTTAATTAAAGACAGTGACTTCTTACCAATATGAGTAATTATTTGGACATAGGAATTTATAACTGCATAGATTCAAGTCAAAAATTTAGGTCTCTCTCTCTCTCTCTCTTTTTCCCAGAATCCTGGTATTTTAACTATCCCATTATAGAGTCAGAAACTGCTTTTGCAAAATCAAGTAAAATTATAAGATATTTTAAGTTTTCAAGCACTAAGTCAACCAATGAAGATAAGAATTCAAGAATTAGCTAACATTGGATTAATTATTGAGATTGAGTGCAATGTTGCCTTTTTGGCATATTGCGCAGAAGCCAGAATTTGACCGTTGTTAATTTCCAATTTTCTATCACTTCCACTCAATTGTGCATCAAGGAACCATATATATGGGAGGGTTACAATCATTTTTAGGCTCGAGAAAAGAGTCCTCAATTTTGACATTAAGCCCATGTTTGATAGCAATTAAAATCAAATTAAAGTCGGTAATTAATTTTTACCACATATTTCATGAAATTTACAATTATTCAACTACATATTTCATCAATTTTTATTCAAATATACTCAAATTTTGATTTTAATCACAATCAAACATGGAGTTAGTCAATCCTATACATCACTTGTCAAAGATGATATTTAAATAATAGTTTCATTTTAAACGGCTCAACACGTCACCAGAGCTAGCAAATATCCAGAATTTAAGTCTCCCATACTATCTATTTAAATAAATTGTACATACGTTAGACTTAGATGAAAAAAAAATAAAAAAAATCATGACTATTATTTGAAGAAGGGTAATTAGCACAAAACTTTCTTATCTTTCAATATTATTGTGCAAAACATTCTTATCTTTTAGTTTTTTGACATTTTTATTCTTATTTTCATATTTTATTGCGAAAAAATGTCATTTTAATTGTATAAATTATTTTAATTGATATTCTGTTATTAACTTGGGTTTTGATATTTGTACTGCACAGTCCCCTCTAATAGGGAGTGGGGTCCGCGATTATTTTAATCGCGGGCCCCACCCCCTATTGTGAGGGCACTGTGCATCGTACGGTAACTGTAGCGCCACTCTATTAACTTTTGGCTATGCAGTTCTCAGCTCTCACCATATTTGACCCTAGCTGCTGAATATAAAGGGTCAAAAGTACCCATTTTAACAAGTCTTTTATATCCAGAAGGTCACACTTCTAATTTCTCTTATCCTCAATTAAAAGTCACAACATGTTTTCCATGTAACTAGACCGGTATCATACAATTTCTTATGAAATGATCTATAAATTACTTAAGATTACTTGCAATCTTGGCCGTGCATTTAAATTAATAATCATAAATGATGTGTGTATCGGAAGCACGGTGGTGATCCTATAGTAGAATTACTCAAAATCTGTAATAATCTTTTTTGTGAGATATGTAATATTCAACTCTTCAATATTTTTGTCTCTTTGAGTGATTATTCAAGTATAACTGTGTTGATTTCAAGATCATGTCGAATCCAGCTATCAACGGGCGAAGTTAAGTTTCGCGTCCACTTGTATGCATCTACACAATAAGAGAACATATTACTTTGGCCTCCATTATTTTAAATGATAATGGGTGGAATAATATTTATATTTTTAAGAATGAGTGATTGAAAAAGAATGAAAAATTTTCAATTTATGTGTATTATTATTTTATGAAAAATTGTGCGATTAAAAATATGAGAGAGAAAAGTGAAATTTAATTTAGTGTTGGAGGGGGAGGGGGAGGGGGAGCGGGGGGGGGGGGGGGTTAAACTGGGCTACAATGTTTGACCATCGTAATCAGTGCAGAGAATGCTGTAGGCATCAAGGTGCTAACGTCAAACTAGAATTTGGGTGTGAAAAGAAAAATGCTAAAGTCAAACTAGAATTTGGGTGTGAAAAGACAAACAACGATTTTTTTCGAAATTTGCATATGAACAATGTACGTATAGATTAAAATGAAGAGTCGTGGCGGGTGAAAGTCACGTCACCTCTCTTATTCTTGCCAAGTACTATTTTCACTATCATGTATTGGGTTCATTATAACGACACAATCAATCTATAATGATGTGATTTATGGCACGAAAGCAAATTTGGACAATGATTCGTTGATTATTGAAGAAGACCCTATAACTAAATCGCGAGCAAAGAGGGTTAAAGAAATTATGAGACTACTTCCTCAAGCCACGGTGGATGAAACACTGATCATTGCAAGCAAATAATCAAGTTTTATGTTGGGCTCGGAAGAAGAAACACGATTGATCAACTTGATTCGAGCAATGGACAAAGGAGCAGGACCACATAACTATTCGACCGCATAGTCTTTTGCAGAAAAATTAAGTTAGCCGCATAGAGTATTTTTTAGGCTCGATTTTTCAAATTTCGTGAAATCTTCTATTTATGTTAAAGCTCTATTTTATGATATATTTTAGTATATTTAGACTTTAATTCCGTTTTTGCTAAGGTTTTATGCGTTCCTTGTAAATAGAACTCATTATTTATATTGTAAAACAATTTTACTCATATATATAATTGAAAGATTATTTGTGAGCATATTTTGCTTTCAATTCTTTGTTCTTCATTAAATTAATTTCGAATTTATCAAGATTTATTTCTTGTGGCGTTCAAATAATTCGGGTGAGATTCTTGAATCTTGTGATCACGAGGTCAACATATTGTCGGCGATCGTGTTGATACTTTGATTCAATATTTTTGAGTTAAACTCTAAACGTTGATTCTTGACTTTCTTGGGTTTGAATCAATCTTTTGTGAATTTCATAGTTTCCATTGCTACATGAGTTTGCATCACATAATAATCAATCAATCAATCAGTTTGTGCTCGACTTTGATTATATCGTTGTATTGCTTGTAGGACTGTTGTGTGGTCGACTTGTGTATAGCTTCAAATCAATTCAGAGGCCTAAAAAGGAGACAATTGCCTGATTAACTATTGTGTAAGCCATTACTTGTCACATGTATTGATGCACGTTATGTGAATTTTAGCATAGAATCTCACAAAAGTTGTTAATAAAATTTTAGAAAATGAACTCATTCTAAAATGATCGGGTTTTGGATCTTTGGAATTGTTAAAATTTGGGTGTGATCTGAATTTTTTGTTGAAGATGATTGAAAATTTTAATTAAAGTGTACATTAAGAAGAATTTTATTTTGAATGTTATTATGAAATCCTATTCAAGTTTAATTGGCGAATTCTAATTGAAATTTTATTTGAAATCCCATTGAAAGTAGGAATTTGTATTGGACATAAAGAAGACACTGTGATGAAGAAAATCAAGAATTTGGAGTAAAGGATCCGAAAGTGGCCTACTCGGCAACGTCGTGGCGCCAAGGCGATTTTCTCCCCGCGTTGCAATGCCGGCCCCGTGGAGCTACAACACTACTTGTACGTTTCGCCTCTTACACGTTTTTTCCTCATCTACTCCTTTTTGGACTCCATTTCTTACATTTTATTTCAACTACAACTCTACTATGAGGATTTGAACGTCCCCTATTTGTTCCCTATATATAATTGACTTTTCATTATGATTTAGTAAGAAATTAGAAACATTGTAAACGCGTAAGTTTTATATTATTTCTCCATATTGTAATAAAATCTTTATTTTATGTAAAATTGCACTGTTCTTATGATCAATTATTTCATATTGACTTAATCTCTTATTTTCTTCAACAAAGTGATATTGAATTAATCCGTTATTATCTCTGCTTTTCACAACAAGAGTGAAATCGAGAAATGGATTCCATTTATGGTTGCACTACTCATACACAACAGTTAAAAAGACGGGGTCAGTTCCAATGACAATTTGATATCACATAATCACATTTGAGAACTAAATTGATTTTTACATGTAAATTTAATTAATTGTGAAATATGAAATAATTTATATATCCAAAAGGTTTTATTCAGTGTTGATTCCAGTGCTTTTATTTGACTCTTTGCTTTGCATGAAAAATTATTTTAAGATCTTTCTTGGCAGCTCTCCTTTTGACTTTTAGATTTCAACTTTTACTAGTAATTTGATTGTAATTTCATGTACTATTTCAACTAAATTCTTGACTTGCACTTGCATTTGAAACTTGACAATTTGAAACTGGGGATTGAGTAGAATTTTGACCATTGAATTAGTAAACGTTCACAATAAAAGAAGCTCAACACGACTCCATGATCCATCCAAGAAAAATTTTGGGTCGTATTGTGCCATTGTTATGAAACTTGCAGTCTAAACAAACCAAAAAAAAAAAAAAAAAATTGGCAATTTAAGTCCGATATGTCTCACTTTATATCTAGAATCGATGAATTACGAGTAAAAAAATATGATGACATCAAAATGCGGAATTAAAAATAGTACCTAGAAGTAAAACATCTACTCCCTAAAAAAAAAAATCACACTGCTGGTAGTAGATTTGCACAATAGAGTACTACAGATGAAGTTCTGGACCCAATAGATGCTATTTTTGTAAATTTCAGTTTGTTCGGTCCTTGACAGGCAGGCCCGCTTCCTGAACAGTAACCAGACCGGAAGACACTCACCGGTCTGACCCGAAATGCTCCACAATTTTCAACTCTTGCTATTGCCATTTTTTGCACGCACTCGTTAATCTTATCTACTGTGTTACAGCCACTTCATCGTCTCTGTTACCTCGTGCCTTTTCAATTCACAATCAGGCAAGTATATATATCTCATCTCTATTCTTGATTTTAATTTTGTTACCAAAATTTATCAGTTTTTGCCTTGCAGTAAATTTGTCATTATCTAGGATTCGTTCTTGTTTACGGATTTTTGATCTGTTGAATTCGGTATTCTATATTAGATCTAGGCTTTCAATCCTTTTCTGTTTTTAATTTTTGTTCGATGGTCGTATCTTTGAGAATATATGGTTTGTGCGAACGTTTCATTGAATTTTGAAGCTTATTAGTTTGCATGTTGGGGATTCTGGTATAGCTCGTTGAATCTCAATTCCATGTTTGAATAATATTTCGCATCCTGATGTTAAGAATTGAGTATAGAAAATGCTGTTTATTACAGTGAGGAAAAACGAAGAATGGGTTGGAAATTAGTTTGAAAACAATCGAAAATCAAAGTCTGACTTCAAGTCAACTTCGGTCAAATATTCAGATCTGATATGTTTATGTAAAATAGTTCGCTGCTTCAACGCTCCGAAACGGGGATCGACCTACCGGTCAAATTCCCAGGGGTCGAGGGGGCAATACCCCTGAAAGGAAATTTTGATTTTTGTGTATATTTGGCGCGTTGAAACAAATTTAGGATGAATGAAAAATTGCGGTCAAAAAGTTGGAGAAAATTTAGACGAAATCGGATAACATTGTCGCTTTAGCGATAAGTGTTTCGCTTGAACGATGTTGAGCGAAGAGTGAGCGACCAACTCTTGCCGCTAGAGCAATAATCTATCGAAAAGCTAGCGAAGTGAATTGAGGTTTCTGTTCGTAAGGTTGTGCGATTTTGTCCGCAATCTTTCATCTATATCACTTCATCATCTATATAAAGGACTCTATGAACGACCATATAGCATGTCATCTCATACTTTGCATTGAGAAATCTTCTAAACTCTTGCAAAACTATCTCTTCTTCATATTCTTGCATTTCCCGATAGAGAGAAAATTACGTCGAAAGTTGGCTGGAACTTGTGGCTTGTAATGCTACTTCCACAAATTGAATCCATTGTATTTTGGGAGACAAGTGCCGTGACTGCAAGTACCGTTGTATGACAATATTGTCTTAAGGAGAAAGTGTCATCACTTGCCTCGGATTTCTGTTTTTCATTCCAAATCTTCTTCTTGTTTTCTGAATTTTGTTCCTATTTCGTGTAGTACATTTTACCGCACATTTGTCACCTTTTTATATCCAATAATATTGTGGTTTAATTATGCTCCTGTGGTTTAAACTTTGTCCTAACATTTAACATATACAAATAAACTTTTCCGCATATTCTACAACCCGGTTCTAACAAAATGTTTATTTTTACTACTAATTTCTTGCACTTAAAATAATCCCCAACAATAGAATACGTTCATTTCTTTTTAAAGGCTGAACAAGTTTCATTTGCCAATCTTATCTCTACGCCCACGTAACGGGATGAAGAAAAAGAAAATGTAGACTGGATAAAGCGTTGAATTGCTAATCCGACTTCTTCTTGTTAACATGAAACTTACTCGGTAGATTGAGAAGTTGCAACAAGTATTTTGGTCATCGATTTCCGTTTTGTCGAGAAGTTTTGTTTTAGGGAATAGAACTGAATAGTTGAAGAATAAATAAGACCCTGTTTGACAACCATTGTTTCAAAATTCTTTATTCTACGTACTTATTTTCAATTATATATTAACATATTAAAATATTCTGTAAATAAATTCAAAACTTTTCTCTACTTTTTGACAACACATTCTCCAAAAATTTACTATTCAAAACAAGTTTTTGCCAAATAATGGCCATCAAACATGGGCTAAATAATGCAGGATGTCTGAAGAGCCCTTTAGGCCAAGGGAAAAGCTGGTTGAGAAGCAAAAGTTTTTTCAGAGCATCCACAAACACACATATCTGAAAGGACCGTATGACAAGATTACTTCAGTCGCCATTCCTTTGGCTTTGGCTGCTACTTCTTTATATATGATTGTGAGTTCGTTTTGCTCTTTTGAGTGTTTAGGCTATTCATATCCACAATTGAGTTTGATCTGATGGTTCTTGATGATTGTTGTTCAGGGAAGAGGGATCTATAACATGTCTCATGGGACTGGGAAGAAGGAATGAGGATATATTCTCCGTTCAGTGATTTCAAATTAGTTTGTTCTTGAAGTATGTTCTTTGTCCTCAATGACTGGATTTCATTTCCCATCATTTGGTTTTCCGTGGAATGCGATTGAAATTTAAGAAGTATCCGTTTAACTTAATGATATTCCTTGGAAAATGAAGAAGAATTACGTTGTGCCAGACGTAAATCTTTAATATGACTGGAGGTTTGTTGAACGTAACTTGGTTAGAATAGTATATTTTTCCAGTGTTTCTTTGTATGAATTGTGGTCATAAAATTAGCTATGCTTTTTATGTGATTACAAACTTGAATGGTTGTTACCTATAACTCTATAAGTTTTGTTTCATCGAAACTAAGACTGTTAAGTGTTATACAATTTCCTCTTGACCTTTATTTGGTTCCATTAGTAAGTGTTACGTAAATATTGGCCTTGATGAGGTGATATTCAAATGGGATTGTGGCACGTGTGTGGACTGGAGACGTAAGTGCGAATTTGGCAATTTCGTATCGTCATTGGTGTTACAAAATCCGTCTAGGTGTTATTATGTGAAATAAGAGGTACAATTAAAATTTAACATTTAACTCAGTCTATATCTAAATTAACATTCCTCTTTCCAGCCGCGGTATTGGAAATGGTAGTGTACTTTACAGTGGCAATTATCAATTATTATTAGAATAATACCTTTTAGCTTGGGTTTCATTTTTCTTAATTAAAAAAAGTTATTTTTAAAGTCAAACTTTCATTTTAATTTTATATTTCGTAGAATTTATAAGTATTATTTATTGAATAATGTTATTTGTAAATAATAAAGTTATATAATAGTTTACATACGGATAATTATAAAAAAAGGGAGTGAAAAAAGTTTTTTTTTTTTATAATTTGGTTGAAGAAATTAATTTTTTATTATGTAAATAATTATTACATGCAGTACAATTGAACGTATTTCACAAAATCATGTATATGTAAATTATTATGTAAATAGTTATGTATATATAGCATAATCATTAATGATGAATGATGTTACTTGTACATATTGTAGTTATTGTCAAAACGAACCTTTTTTATTTTTTTGAAATCGTTGTCAAAACGAACTTGAAAAGAGGATTGTTGGAAACAAAAATCAGCTTACGGCTTCCAAAATCCACAAATAATAATTTTTTTTTTTTTTGTAAACAAAAAAAATCACTTTCATACTCTAACTATTCACAATAAGCTTGCCGAGGGGGGCTGTGTGATGTACCAAATATCTATCAATCCTAGGGTTAACCAATCAAGATCCACGTGTCATTACATACAATGGATAATATCAATATGGAAAAACGATAAACCTGACTATCTCTTCAATTCCACCGGAGCTGAGCTTCTCTGTAGTAGAGCACCGCACCACCGACCACCGCCAGTGGACCCTCCACAGCCTCTTTAAACCCAATAATTTCTCGTGAAGAATTCAGAAATCATCCTGCGATTAAACTCATCTTCATAAATCACGTAAGCAAATGAATGCTTACTTTTTCGTGTTTTATTTCATGTTTGATATTTTCACGTCAGATTGATCACTTGTCGTTCTTTTAATTTTAGTAACTCTAGAAGGGTTCCAGTTAAATGTTAAAATATATTAATAGTAGGCTCCTTTGAAATCAAATATATCAATTGTTTCTAGGTGGTTTTTATTAATTTACTTAACTCGTGATCTATTAGTTTAGCATCTCTAGATTTAAATACTTCTATTCATTTGTAATGTTAATTTTTGTGTTAATATAACTTATAAATTGAATTTTGAGTTTTATAGGTACAGCATATCCATCTTTTAACCAAGGGGATTACCAAATTCTGAATTCACATTGTAATGGGCGCTTCAGAAGCAGCCCTGCAGATTCTGTCTGGAACATTTGCACTACAGTTCCAAACAAATTTGAGTTCGAAGTTTTCTTCTATATGTTGCTTCAAAAGTAGAAAGGATAGACATGATGGGAGTTACACTCGAAACCGTGTAATAAGAAATTTTGATGGTCTTTTTAAAGGAGAGAAGAAAAAAACCCGGTCAGAGTCCTTGCGTTGCAAATGCAGCCTGGCTGAAAATAATAGGGAGGCTTTTCTAGAAGTGGGAAGTGGGAGATTGGTGAATGGTCTGGCCGATGACCCGAATTATCAAAATGTTGAGTTGGGGCAGCCTTTGAAAAATGAAAATGGAACTCTTTTATCAGATGATGGATTGACAGCTCCTACATCAAATATATTTGGGGCAAATTCTATTGAGGATGAAGCATGGACTTTGTTGCGTGCGTCCATGGTCTATTATTGTGGCAATCCAGTTGGCACCATTGCTGCCAATGATCCAAGTAACTCAAACACACTCAACTATGATCAAGTGTTTATCCGTGATTTCATACCCTCTGGGATTGCTTTCCTATTAAAAGGAGACTATGAAATCGTTCGGAACTTCATCCTTCACACTCTTCAGTTGCAGGTATTCATCCTAAAACATACATATTTGTATCAGTTGTGTGGTTTGTTAAAATTTAGGTACATATTCTGTATGGAATATTTTTGTCTAAATTATTAAATTGAACTTAAAGCAAGTAAATAATTCCTCAGGGGCTACATTGTCGTGCCATTTTATATCTGGATAACAAATTATAACTTGATTTCGATCTTTAAGAACAATCTTTTCAGTATAACATGTATCCGTACACACAGTGGTTGTTTTCTTTTTTCACTGTTCATCCTAACATGTATCACTAGCATCATTACATGATACACAATAATTGATACCGTTTTTACATGTCAGGGCATTTTTTTTTAGTTTCCCTGCTGATATACTTTGATACACAGGTTCTTTGTTTTGTTACTCTCATTTATATATAAATACCTCTATTTAGTTAGTGCAAAGCTGTTGAATCAGGTTAAATTCATTCTTAACAGTAGCTCACGCATAGTTTCTCATTTTTCTTCTTTTTGCTTCTAGAAGAATAATGTCTAATAAATTAAGCATTTAGCATCCATCTTTTTCCCTACCCTTCTGCAAGGTATGGTTAATAATAAATGAGAAATTGAATTGAAAATAATTTTTGACTTGCATCATGTAGATGATATGAAAGATTTTGCTAGGGGAATGGTGTTTATAAAATTGTTTGTATTTCCAATTTATATTTACTATTATTTTGTTAAACCTCTGTTGTGGTCTCACCAGAGCTGGGAGAAAACCATGGATTGCCATAGTCCTGGACAAGGACTGATGCCAGCGAGCTTCAAAGTGCGTACAGTTCCACTTGATGGTGATGAGGGTGCAACCGAAGAGGTCTTAGATCCCGACTTTGGTGAGGCAGCAATTGGTCGGGTGGCACCAGTTGATTCTGGTTTGTTGATGATTTGGTGATCTGCGCATTGTGAATATTTTAACATATATAACATCATGAGTTTGTTTCTCAGGTTTGTGGTGGATCATATTATTACGGGCATATGGAAAATGCTCTGGAGACACTTCAGTTCAGGAAAGAATTGATGTGCAAACTGGAATCAAGATGATATTAAAGCTTTGTTTGGCAGATGGTTTTGACATGTTTCCAACGCTGTTAGTGACAGATGGTTCGTGCATGATAGATCGTCGCATGGGTATTCATGGCCACCCACTGGAAATTCAGGTTCTCTTCTCTTTTCTTTTCTGTTGAAGTATGAGTCATTAATAGACCTTCTATATTCTCTTATCTAGCTCATTCATCTCCTCCATTCCTTGCCCTTCTATCTGCATGCCCGCTGCCTGATTATGTGCTGTTTGGTTCATGGGAAGAGTTCTATTCTCATTCTTACTCCCATTCTGTAATCTGAAGTTACAGTTTTGATTGTCTTATTATGGAAAATGAACATCATATTTTTTGGAAGGTAATAAATGTTTCTTCATTTGGATGTGCTGACCTGGGCCTTTTTTATTTGTTTGAGTTGCTTTCTGTTTCCAATAACATTAAGCTGCCAATGTCTTAGCTTTGGCAATTACTGTGGCATTAGCTTTTCTGTTGGGAAAAATAGGAAGTGCAATCTATAGTATGAGATGCAGGAAAAAATGAAATGCCTATATAGTGGCATTAATTTTTATGTCTGACAAGCAAAGAGGATATTGTTTTAAGAATGTTTAAGAATGTTTATTGCTGCTTTGAAGCTTGTCTGCCCATATTAAGTCAATATCTTATTATTGTGCACATGCGTTTTGTCAAAATGTTTACAAGTTGAAAATATCATTATTCTGCAAAGCTTATTAGAGTCTACTTGGAATTGTTTTGCTGCTACCTTAGCATTGTGCAAGTGTTGTCTAAAAGCAGGGTTCTGTGAAGACTTGTTGAGTGTGTTTATTACTTTCAACAGGACAAAATGCTCCTCCAGCAGGTGTTTATAGTTTATTTCGTGACCCAGGTGGCCAAATGCTAAAACATCTTGATCCTTCTTGGTAGATGTTCATCCTGATGTTAATTTGTTGATGACGAAGGAGAAAATTTTCCATGAAGCTTATCGCGTGTTTCTGTTTAATTTGTTGAATGTCCGTCAAATTAAAAGTTCAGTATCTTCCATCAAGTAGTGAATGAAATAAGTTGAAATCATTAGGCTGTGAAACTTATCCATCTAAACTGTGTATTTATTCTGCAAATATTTGTCCTAATCCATGCAAAGAAATAGAGTCGTATACATGTTTGTTTTTGCTACAGTTATTTTAGAAAAGGTTTACTAAAGCATAATTGTTGACTGTATTGGCAGGCATTATTTTATTCAGCTCTACTCTGTGCCCGTGAGATGCTTACTCCAGAGGAAGCATCAGCCGACCTTTCCAGGGCACTTAACAATCGTCTAGTAGCCATGTCGTTCCACATCAGGGAGTACTATTGGATCGATATGAAGAAATTAAATGAAATCTATCGTTACAAGACGGAAGAGTACTCCTTTGATGCAGTTAACAAGTTCAACATTTATCCAGATCAGATTCCTCCCTGGCTTGTGGAGTGGATGCCCCATAGAGGAGGCTATCTTATTGGAAACTTACAACCAGCTCATATGGACTTCCGTTTTTTTTCACTTGGAAACCTTTGGGCTATAATAAGCAGTCTTGCAACCACAGATGAGTCACACGCAATACTAGATTTTATTGAAGCCAAATGGTCAGATCTAGTGGGTGGCATGCCACTGAAGATTTGTTACCCTGCTCTCGACGGCGAGGAGTGGCGGATTATCACAGGCAGTGATCCAAAGAATACGTAATGTTTCTATATTAATGCTGTGGTGTTTTTTCATCCATTTTTCTTATTGATGCATAGATATTGCTTTTGTATGCAGTCCTTGGTCTTACCACAATGGAGGCTCCTGGCCAACTTTGCTCTGGCAGGTTGGGTTTGTTTATTCTTTTCTATTCATTTTGCTACTGTTTTATGTGCTTATAATTTTTCAGTAAAGCAATCCTTAAATGACACTCCTTCCAGTTGGAATTAAATATCTTGGTTATAATGTGTGACGCAATAATTTAGTTGAGTTGAAAAAGGATGGTTGTTGGTTATGATACCAGTGCAAATTCATGATAATGCAGAAAATACTAGTTCAGTGAAAATAAGCCCTTAGTTAACACACGATAGTCTTTCTTTTATGTGTCCTGTCCCATTTCTCCTTAAATTTGAATCCTGAAGCCTGAGTTTTGTGTCATTGTCATATGTATTATTCATTTATAAAGCGTATATCAAGATTGTACGTTTCATTACCTATTTTTGTGTTCAGATAAGAACTTCTTTGTATGCTCCCATGACTGGATGGTTTAATCTGTGGAGAAATTTAATGGGAGGATAGTTTAAACCAACTATTATACTGCCATGGCAATTGGCAATGTCAACTCATTGATTTACAGAAATATAACTTTTAAGTTTCAGAATAATAAAGCTAAAGCTATTGTGATGGCTGATATGGTTTTAATTTTGTGATTTTCAATTGATACTATCTCGTCATTGTGGAATCATTGGTAATTTTTTTATTCTAATGCATAAATATGTGCCATTTTCAGCTGACTGTGGCATGCATAAAGATGAAGAGACCAGAGATAGCTGAAAAAGCAATCAAGGTTGCCGAGAGACGTATAGCTACAGACAAGTGGCCTGAATATTATGACACCAAAGGAGCGAGATTCATTGGGAAACAAGCACGCCTCTTTCAGACTTGGTCTATTGCAGGATATCTAGTGGCAAAACTACTCATCAACAACCCTAATGCAGCTAACATGTTAGTTAACGTTGAGGATGCAGAGCTTGTGAATGCCTTTTCTTTCGCTCTAACTGCTAATCCAAGGAGAAAGCGTTTGCGCAAAGGACCAAAACAGTCTTTCATTATATGAATTCATACAACTGATTTGAAATTCATAAAAAAAAATGTCAGATCATAAGGGGCGATACATCTACTGCCATGTTACTGTAGTTTTGGTGGAAGTGGGCTTTGTGACTGCAGAACTCGGAGAAAAGAAAGAAGTCAATTGTGGGAACATATGCAGAACTCCACTCTTGTGTTATAGTTTGTCATCACCATATAGTTTCGGTTATAGTTACAGATACCCTTTCTCTCTAAACTGGTATTTAAATTCGATGAGTATTTCAATTTGTATGAGTTTTGTGATAGTATAATGCTATGTGTTGATCATCGGTCTAGGTGTTAGCATGATATAGGTTCTATTAACTAAAGTTACAAATCATTGTATTTCATTGAACTTGTAATTTAATGCAACAAGTGTTGCAACCTAAATTTTTGTTAAACATTAGTGGTGCTAAATAATATTACTCTGTGTGATATTATTGTAGTGTATTTAGGTGAATTTTAGTAAATTCTGGTATTGAAGTGACTTTGTGTTCGTGTGTATCATCACAAGCACAGTTCACCAGCAGTAGCAGTTGGCTTATCAACTGTCGTAGACTTGTACCTGTTTATCGTAAATATATAACACTTAATCGAGGAACACGAGGTCGAATTTGTAAGATCAGTAGGCATATGTCAGATCATTATGCAAAAGACAATATGTTGAAACCTCTTGACCTTGTAACAAGGAAAATGAGTTAAATTTTGTACGAATTATTCCAACGTGTTATAGCTAATAACGTGATCTGAAGTCCCTTTTGGTCTAGAGAATTTTCTTAGCTTTGTTTAGTTTCATTCGAACTTTCAGAGGATGATGTTGCTGGTTAAGAGAAACTTCTGATCTTCTGATAATAAAATAATCTAAATTTGTTCTTCAAATAGGAAAATTAGTTCCTTTTTTTTTAGGACTCTATTTAACAACAAAAATGAGTACTTGAACCATTCTTACGGTTCACTCAATCAGCAAAAACAGTCTATACCAGTGGACATGCTGAAGCTGAAAGGGTAATTTATGCCGAGTATCTTTATCTTCTATTTTGCAACAATATATTCAATTGTTTGCATGCTCCCAGATTTCTGAATACATGTACACTAATACTATATGCCATATATTTATATATATCTGTTACAACAAGGATATGAGAAAGCTCAAGTCAGGAGGAGAAATCTAACCTATATCTCTCAACAAAGGTTTTTGCTAGAACATCTCAAATTCTATACCATCTCCAGTATCTTCGTATTCTGTTTGGCACTTGTTACTCTTATTTTGAGAGGACGTGTCCGGGATAAGGTTTCCCAAATCAAAGACTCTAGGGAGCTCAGGAGGAATTTCACATCGTATCAAAGCCCAGTTCAGGCCGTCAAAGAATGGATGTCGCTTAATCTCCGCTGCTCCCTTCTCATAACCCAATCTATTCTCTGGCTCCTTCTTTAACAGCCTTCTAATTAAATCTCGAGCATGAGAACTGACCATAGGGCTTCCAGGGAACTTGAGGCATTGGGATACCACATTTGATAGAGTATCCTCGTTGGTTGATCCTTTGAAGGGTGTCTTGCCATATAAAATCTCGTAAACAAAAATTCCAAAGGTCCACCAATCAACAGCACTCCCATGACCTTCCCCTTTGATGATCTCTGGAGCCAGGTATTCATGAGTTCCTACAAAGGAGTTGGACCGCGCACTGGTAGGTTCCACTACAAGCTGTGGTAGCGGGATGACCTGGGCAGCTAGTTCAGATTTTAGTTTACGGGTTTTTGCTGCAGCAGATAAAAACCCAGGTGTGAAACAGGAGACTTGCCAAGACGGATGGAGGCAGAAAGGCTCTATGCAGCTAGAATCTGAACACGGACTAGACATTTTTTTTGGAGGCTCAACAACAGGTGAAGACGACTTGAGTAATGTAGGATTTACGGCACATCTAAGAGACAAATCGAAATCTGAAAGCATGATGTGACCATCTTCTCTGATCATAATGTTTTCAGGCTTCAGGTCTCTGTATACAACTCCAAGCATGTGAAGGTACTCTAACGCAAGAAGAACTTCGGCAACATAAAACCTGTGCATATTTAGTATTGCAAGAGACCAGACAACATGGTGAGCACATAGCTTCGTTGCCAAAGAAGACAATCATAATTAAACACCTTGCCTATGTCACAAAGAATGCAGCAAATGAGTAATCTCAGAAGTCTGTTGCAAGCACACCGAACGTGTTCAACAAACGAAAAGAAGAACATCTAGCAAGGAAACATATAATGCACCTTTTGTGATGTACAAACTTTTGATTCAATGCTATTGACATGTTATTATGTTAGGTTCGGGATCTTGAATTAACAGGGTATAAGAATGTAATTAGGACTTTGGGAAGTTCACACTTGCACCAAGTTCAAGTTTTGACATTTGAAAATGCTAAACGGGGATAATAAACAAGACTGGATTCTGTGGAAATTGTCAGAAGTCCCCACCAAATGTTTAACTGCAAGATTTGAGTTTGGATGGCCTCATATCTTTACCTGCTTAGGTGTAATCCTGTTGGGCCCTCCAAGAACATTTACTAGAACATATTTCTACTGAATCAATAAAAGGTTTTGTAAGATAATATCACAAAGAATTTAGGCTATCATATGAAGCGAGTATAAATTATGGGCAGTCAAATTGGGATGCTATCAGTACTTCCTTGTTTGACTTGTTTATTGTCCTTTTCATGAATGAGTTTATTGTCCTTTTGGTTCATAATTTTTACGTGATATAGTTTCTGCTTGTTTGCCTATTCACAGGTGGGCATAATTGGCTCATAAGTTCCAATTTAGGTACTCAGTTCTATTTCTTAGCTAACAATTAGGTTCCTGCCCCCACAATCCTTTACTTAATTCAACTTATGCAAGTCTGGACCCTCCTATTTCTGTGAAAAAATCTATTCTACAGAAGGACAGGCCAATCCATAAAAATCAAATCAGACAAAGACGCACATTGTTCTCAGATGCAACTTCAAGCACAAATCTACATATGAACCAAATTTCCATTAGACATTCATCAATGATTTGTTTTAGCCAAAAAACAATCAGCTGCTCATGATTCAAAGGTACTAAGAAGAATCACAGCAAACTATCATATGAGTTGGCAATACAGCTTAAAACATCTACCTGGCTGCTTGCTCAGGGAAACTTTTGGTAGGTTGCTTCTGCCGGAGCACATGCAGATCACCTCCAGGACAATATTCCATAACCAAACACGAGAACTTATTTGTCAGAAAATGGGCATAGAGTGTAGGAAGGAACGGGTGATCCAGCATTTCCAGTATCTCTTTTTCAGTTTGAGCCCTCAACATCTTCTTTCTGCTGGCCAGACAATTATTATCCATAACTTTCACGGCAAAAAGGCAGTTTGTATCAACAAGCTCAGAAAGGTAAACACTGCCAATGTCTCCACCACCAAGTTTCCTCAGCAACTTGAAATGCTTCAAAGACAAGCTTCCATGCTGCTTTTGAGCGTAATGTATGGCTTCCCATCTCAAGTCTTTGGACATGTGAGGCCGATAGCCACTGCGACTAGACCCACTGAGATGGCTTTCCTCACTATAGCTTGTCGTACTACTGTACTCTCCAATGCTACTTTTTGAGCTTTGAGAGATGTCCCCTTTTTCCCTTGAACTTGATCTTTCATCAGCTTTTGTCACTATATTTCTACTTTTGACAAGGCCATGTGCAGTAGAACAGACTTCAAGACTTACATTAGTACTTGATGCTGGTGATACTTTATCCATTTCTTTACATCCATTTTTCAGGACATAGTCAGGTGCCTGATTCACCAGTTTACTAGTTTGGCAACTGGGACTGCAGGAAACAGGATTTTGTTTTGACATAATCTTCTTCTTGACAAAGTTTTGGCTTCTTATAGGTGGTTTGCTCGAAGGTGAACTTGTATTCGAAGGTTTAATGATCTTGATTCCTGCATTAAAGATTGATGATGAAGATGTAGAATGTAGCTCGCCTTCCTGCTCCTTTTCCAGCCCACCTGATGTGATTGAATCCTCATCCGAGATGGGAACTATCTCATCCAACACCGGGAGTTTCTTGTCATGTACAATACCAATTGAAGAATATGAAGATTCCAACTTCCTATTTTGCTCTGACTCAGATTTTGACACTTCAAAACAATGACGAGTTGAAAGACGAACATTCTCATCCTTTGTTATATTTTTTGTTATTTTAGACTCCTGTATCAATGCATCTACTGAATGATCAGAAGACTGAGCATTTTCGTGAGATATTTCAGCCATGGATGCTTGCCCAGATTGAGATGTCTTGTCTGAAATATTTGATGTGCTTCTTTCGGGTGTAAAGGATATCTCCACCACATTTCCTTTGCCTTCATCAAGGGGTTGACCAGATTCACTGGCCTCAATTACTACAGCCCTGTACAACCTCGTAACAGCTCCTCCTTCTAAGAACCTTGGGGAAGCTGATGGTTTTGACAATCGCTTCTTTACTGCGGCCATCTCTGATGCTTGTGAGATGCATAATCCTCTTAAAGCCTGTTTCAGACTCACTGATTCCGAGATTCCAATACCTGATGCATGAGAGGGAGAGGGACTAACCCTCATCGGCCTTTTCGTGGCACTCTTATGTAAAGAATCTCTAACACCTCCTTCAGATTGACATGCGCCTCGACGAGAACTCCTAATGTCTATTGCCTCAAATAGTTTATTGATGTCATCCTCTATAGAATATTTCTTCATCTGCTTCCCTATTGTATCTTCATTGACATTAGAATTAGAATCCATTTCTTCTCCCAACTCCACAATTTCATTACTGCTAGAAAATGTACCCATCATTTTTAAATTTGGTCGCAGCAGCTGAAGCTTCTGTCAAACCATCTTAGATAATGCACTGCGGATATAAAGAAGCCTGAAATCAGAATACAAACGAACATCTTCTCAAAGCATTCCTTAACCATGCTGAACATTTAAATTCAGTCATGTAAAGATCCCTTGACGGCATTCAACATAAAAGATCTGCTATGATCTCAAATTTGCAGGAAATGAAGTATGTACTCAGCCATTTTTTACACTAAATGACTCCCCTTTTTCATAGTTTTTTCATAACTGTTGACAGCTTGAAATTAAAATCAGCTGTATTAATTCAGTACAAAATAAAGTCTGTTACAGTTGTACTACAAAGAACCAACTGCCTCCGTTATCATAGATAATAAAGGTTAATAATGTAGATGTCGTGAAAAATTTAAAATGCGCTCAACCACCATATAAGCCTGTTATTCAAGGTAACAAATTACTTCACTATGTTGTGTTTGGAAACTTAATTAGGGCCCCAAATTACAATTCAAGGAAAAAAAAATTAAACTTGAATAGAATTCGGTTGATCAAATTCTAGAGTAAAAGACCGAACTCTATGACACCATCCTCTAGAGATAAATACCGAAATTCGGAAATATTTACAAAAATGAATTCGCTGTTTAATATCTAAAACAAGTAGAATTCTCATGAGATATTTATTGAGAACCCTTTAACACATAAAGACCATAAAATAAAAATTTACAAAAAAGAAAAATGAAAAAAATTGGAACTTGGAAAAGGGAGAAAATTAGAAGTTCTCCTTGGGTTTGAATCTGAAAATTGTGAAAACCACTTTTTGGAATCAATGAAGACAGCATAAAACAAAATAAATCAAGAAATAGGATCACTTTTTATGTTGGTAGTATCAAAACAAAGGCAAGAACCAAACATATAGGCGCAGCTAAACAAACCCAAACAATTACTGCCGTAAACACACACACATACCTGCATCGATAGAGAGAGAAAAAAAACAGAGAATCGAAGACAGTACCTTGGAAAGAATTCAGGGATCTTTCTGGAGGGGAAAAAGGGGGGGTTTCGTAAATTTCAAAAGGGCAATTAAAATTCGAACAAAAGTGATTGTTGGAAATAGTTAGTTTTTGAACAGATTTTTTCATCAACGCGAGAAAGGGTGGGATTGGTGCAATGAAAAATTGAATAAAAGTAAAGTGTGAGAGAGAGAGAGAGAGAGAGAGAGAGAGAGAGTGTAAACTGTAAAGTGGGAGAGACAGAAGTAAGGGAGAAAAAATTGATGCAAATCACGAGAAGCACCACTGTTTCTTTTCCTCTATATGAAATTATGATTACGATGATGATGATGATGACGATGATCAAGAAGAAATACTAATTTGGCGGAAAACAGATGAAAGTTGAAGAGAAAAAGGAGGCCATTTTTAATTTCATAAACCATACGTAAATCAATTCCGTATATTGCTACTATACAGACTGTGTAAGCCGTAGCTCGAGCAGAGGATGCAGCAACGATCAGCTAAGTAAAATTGCTTTATTTGAACGTCAAATAGTCATATGGAAAATTTGTACATTTCGTTTTCCAATTTTAATGAAATATAATAAATTTATCCTCAATATTTTTTAACATAAAGCATTCCCAATCTTGCAATTATATAGCAAAACTCTGTCGTTCCTTCCATTTTGACAATTAAACGATGAATTTGCCCTCATTAAGTCCTTGTTTGGTCTCATTAATATTTTAATACATTTTTTTATATTCTTTTTAATCATACATTCTTCAATAAAATTATTACGCGTAAGCCAAAAAAAATCTTCTTTTTTAATCACATATTCTCCCAAAAATTAATATTTCAAAATATATTATTTCCAAAATATCATTATAATGGGGGCCAAACAAGGGATAAACAAAAACAAAAGAAAGCAATATGACAACAAAGAATAAGGAAAAACTGCGGAGATTTCGCTCCGAAAATCTTAAATCTTTTTTAAAACGGATGGTAGACGGCTGGTGAGGTACTCATTACAAGTAGTGGTTCAACGACGGCGGCTGGTAAGGTGGGTTTAGAGAAAAATATATATTTGTTATGAAAAAGAAGAGAAAATAAAAGTCAATAGAGTTTTATCAAGAATCAAAGCCATTTATTTACAGGAAAGAATCGGGGATACATCGGTAATAATTTATACGACTGCAAGGACACAGTTATCATTCACTAATAAATTTACCATTTATAACACCCTTATTGAATGACACATTCAAAATATCGGTCTCGTTAAAATCTTGTTTGATAAAAATTTAATAGGATCAAACGAAAGAAAAATAGTACAGTTATTTTGGAGTATTAAAAATAAATATTGTTTCATTAAAATTTTGTTAGGAAAATTCAGTGGGATAAAACCTAAGTGAAGGAAAAAGAATACAGCTACTCCCATGATATTGATCACTGAAAATTATTGAATCGACACATTCCAATTTCATAAACCAATTTCTTGAATATAGATGTTGGCAGTGCTTTGTAAATAAATCGATCACACTGTCTTTTGAGCGAATTTGTTGGATATCAACAGAGCCATTCTTCTGAAACTCATGTGTATGAAAGAATTTTGGAGAAATATGTGTCATCTTGTCACCTTTAATATAACTTCGTTTGAGTTGTGCAATACAAGTTGCATTGTCTTCATACAAAATTGTTGCACTATCTTTTGTTGAAAATAGCCCGCATAATGCTTGGATAGGATGAGTCATGTTCCTCAACAATACATATTCTCAGTTTGTTTCATGAATTGCAATAATTTCAGAATGATTTGAGGATATTGCTATCAAATATTGCTTCACAGATCTCTATGTCATAGTTGTTCCTCAACTTGTAAACACGTATACATTCCAATGTCTTTGATATTGCAATTTTTGGTGAAGTATGTCTCATGTCATCTTGTACAGTTTTCAAATACACACCATGTATTTTATCAACCTTTAATAACTGTAGTAACACGATAATCCAGAAAATAGCTCTTGTTGATATCTTCAAGAGTCTTATATATATAAAAAAATATTATTTTATGGGTAAATGTCATGTGTGTTATGGACATTCATTATACAAAGAATATGCCTCATTAAAATCTTATTAGAAAATACCCTATGAGAAAAATCGTAATGAAGGAAAAAAGTATATTATTCTTTTAAATATACAACAAATGTTGTCTCATTATTAAAAAAAAAAAAACACCCAAATGGAACAAAAGCTTGGTTAAGGGAAAAAGAGTACAATGCTCATTTACTCTCCATCATGATAATATGCATTGAATTATGCTTCGAGTGTATTAAATGATTCTAGGATAGTATTAAAACTATACAAATAAATTGTTTATAATCACATTTATTACATGCATTATCACGCAAATGAAATCGAGGTTTGTGATTACATCCACCACATGATAATTTATTTATACAAGTTTTCGCAAAATTCATTATATAACAAGTCGTACATTTCTTATTACGACTTTACTTTTTCTGTTTTCATTTCACATAAATATACACATTTTGGTGTTCGGACTGTAGATCTAGAAATTTCAGGTTTCTCTAATAAATTCCATTTAAGACTGCTTCCCTTTTATTTGATCAATCATCACTTCGATCGATATATTTCAATACATTTATTTCAACCTCTCGCTATTCATAATATGATGGAGTACATCATGTGTAAAAATGTTGTCGACAACTTTTTCTTTTCTTGTTCGATTTTATTTGTTTCTCTATGATGACATAACTTATAAAAATATCTCAATTTTTAATATATCAGGTACCTAAACCTCTCTGGGGTTTTATATTTTTTTATATCTAAATACTTATAAATGATGTACACCTCCTTAATGAGACCATCTTCGTTAATTGCTTCATTTCTTTTAAAGTTTTTTTTTTCATATTCGAATTGAATATCATCACGCTTCAGATGTGCCATAAATATATCAAATATAATGTTAACAAATTGTCCTCACAGGACATCAATTCGTGTTGGAGCATTTAAACTGGTGCATGAGATGTTGTTTATCTATTTAATTAGTAAATGCATATAAATATGTTCGAATGATATTTTGTAAGGATTTAGATAATGGTGCATTTATACATTAATTTAAAATTCTTAATTCATATCCATAATGTTGAGAGAATTGTCCAATCAAATTGACAATCCTTTTTTTTAGAGTTATAAAATATCACACTTTTGGGATAAGGGATCAAACTATACATTTATTCTCAACTTCTTTACTTTTTTTGGTGCAATGTGGTGGATTAATTGCGCTACCAAATAATTTGGTGAAGAAATTGAGCTCTGACCGTAAGTCAATTATAACGGGGAGAACTAATAGCATTCCCTAAATAGAAATGCGAAGTACTTTGTTCTTAATTAAATTAATTAAGAGGTGTTTAACAAATAATAGTGTTAAATAATTTATTGGCATCTCAACTAACACTTATTAAAAAGTTGAGATTGCGGATCACTAACATTAACAAAACACACTATCTTGATTGTATTTTTTGAAAATTATGCTCATAATTTGAGCAGTAATTTTCAAACTTTAGGTTACGAATATCATGCAATCATCTAAAATTTATATCAAATTTATTGGATACAAATAATATTTAGATGGTCAACATGGTAGGGGACGGAGCCCCATATATCACCCTAATTAATTTTTAGAAATATAGGGAATACAATATCTATTTTAGCTAGCTAGTAATTTTTAATGATTAATTGTTGATAAAGAGAACAAATGACATATAAGAATTCATTGAATTGAATAATCTTTTGATTTTTTATTGAATATCCATTCAGAAAAATTAATTTCGTATCATTATTGATCTAGTGATGGTTTAACTGCTTATGCCAAATAATAAAATCAAATTGAATTTCAGATTCAATATAAGATATAATTCAATTATTTAATTATGAAAAATATGATTAAATATTATATAATTATATATCATTCAAATAGTCAAAATAATCAATATTATCATGATATTAGTTATATGTTTTCTTTGAGGGATAAGTATGAATTCAAAATAATACATTCTTCGAAATATATGCTATTTCAATACATTGTATTTTATTATTATTCATTCAAAAGCAATTTGTCAATATTCTTCTAAAATATTGAAAATTATAATTCGAGCTCTTCAGAAGCAATCAAATATTTTTATAATGAATTATACAATAATTTACTGTTCAAGAATAAAAATATAATTTATATTAGATTGTATTTAATTATGTTGAGCAAGAAAATCTAACTAAAATATTAATTATAATTATAATGTGTTATTTCGATATCACATTATATTTTACTATTATTTTTTCAAGAGCAATATATTAATATTCTTCTAAAATATGAAAAAAAAATTCATGTAATGTTCTTTAGGAGTAATAACATGTTATTGTTTACACTAATAAATTATGTAAGGATTTACTCTGAATGAGTAAAAACGTAATTTTCTGTTAGATCTTATATCATTATGCTTTTCGAGAGCACTAAAATTTAATCAGAACATCAATATATAATTACTTACGCAAAAGAATGGACATGTAAATAAATAGAGTAATTTGATTTTACATTGAACCGATGAATATTCTTCAGGAATATTGAAATTATAATATCGTGTTCTTTTGGAGAAACTTATATTATTTTTTAAAATATTAATAATGTTTTGTATCTTCAGGAACATCAACATAAATTTTTTCATATTAAGCTGTGCTTTTTTCAGGAACACAACGAGATATATAATTTTCAAGAATATAAATACAATATTCTTCTGAAATATTGATATTAACAATTCATTCTACATTTCGAGTTAAACAATGTAATATTAAAATTTGTGCTCTACATGAGTAACAATGAAACATTCTTCTAAAATATTTATAAAACGTGGGTTATGTTTCTTCAAGAACATTAACACCATATTAGTTTAAAATAAAAATAAATAAAATTTAAATTATGCTTCTCCAAGAATACTGAGTTAATATTCTTCAGGAATATTGAAATTGTAATATCATGCTCCTAATTAGCAAGTAATATTCTTTTAGGATATTAGTAATATTGTGCTACTTCAGGAGTAAAAACTTGATGCATTATCATTTAAAATTTACAAAAAACATTTACAAATATTTAATCAGGTTAGAGAATAATAATTACCATATAAACTGGATATGGATTTATATATAAAAATTAATTACTAAACATGAATTAGGAAAATGAATCTCCATATATAGAAATTAACAAAAATGATTAAATCTTTTATTGACTGTATCTTTTACCAACATTTTGAAAATACTAAACATGCACGTGAATCCCCCATATACAAAAATTAAAGGTATAACTAATATGTGGCATAATCAAATGGTTGAATTCTAAATAATCTATGTGTGAATTTTAAATAACATAGTGATTGTCCACATAGAATTGAAAGGAACTTTTAGGCACTATATAAAATGATAAAAAAAGAGGGACCATTTTCGTACATTCTGGAAAGAAAAGTAATGGACTAGAGCAAGATATGTCTTCTACTGTTAATGAATTTATCTTTCATGTTTAAACAGCTCATCAACCACGAAAAAAAATCATGTAAATGGAAGAACAAAGGAAACAGGAACCTCAACAAATTAAATGTTGCACAAATTGATTATACTTTAAAAATCGATAGAATTGATTGGAAATGTAGTGTGTATATATAGAACAATTCACATGTCACCCAAACTAATTATAGTACATATGATAAATGATTATGCTTATAAAAATATTACTATCTTCACTAGATTTTGAAAATTAAACTTTCATTCTGATGACATGTTATGAAAAGAGAGAAAAAGAGAAGAAAAAATAAAAGTTAATAGATTTGTGTGTATTTTATTAAAAATCAAAATTCTATATTTATAGGGAAGAATCAGTGATACAACGTTCTATAAGGATACAATTGTCATTCACTAATAAACATATTATTTACAACAATATTTTATTTTTTTATTTTTCTAAATTAATTTTACTAAGGTGGTGATTGTGACTCGTCAACGCTGGTGTGATTGCATTTAGGACGCGGTGTTTGGTCGCCAATGGGATAATGGATGGGGGTTTCAAGCGGGTTAGTGAGGTTGGCTTGGTAAGATGAAATATTTGCCTTTTTTTTTTTTTTTGTCCTTTTGGTTAATATTATTTAGTTATTTTAAGTAGGATTTATTTATACTATTTGAAAAGTTATGAAAATTCTTTCAATTTTTTCTTATTTTATAGCTTTATTTTATTTTTGCTTTTTTTAAAAGGATGATACATCCATTGTTTAATGAACAAAAAATGTTGAAATGACGAGTTTTGTTACATAATTGAAAGGTTGTGGACGTATTGTGTTAATAAAAGTTAAAGATTTGTTGAATTTTACAAAAATTGGGAACGATAAGTGCAAATTTCTCTATTTGGAATTGATTCATGCAAGTGAATGGGAGAATTTTATCATATCTAAATTTCTATATGAAAGTTGAAGTTATTGTTTGTCTGGTAGAGCCATGGGAGTGGGGTGGCGACCACTCTATAAACGTTTACAATTTTCTTTAAATCTATGTAGAAAACTTAAAAGTATTTTAGTGTGTATCCGTGCGCAATCTTTTTGGTCACCCATTGTGAGATATTCAAGCTCCACCACTATTTGGATGATTTTTAAAATAAAGAAAATCTTTTGGAACAATTTTATCCTTCTGTCATAGTCATATGAGTGTATCGTGGTCATTTAATGTTCAAATAAATATATAGTGTTGATCGGAACATGAGCACCACATTTCAAAGGTTGAAAATATGAATTTATCAAATGATATGTCAAAGACATGAGTGCCAAAATAACGACCTCGACCTACGATATCAACACGAAGACGACAAAGGGAGTCCATTAACCGCAGCCTTTCGAAGAAGACTTGCTAAAGAAAATGAAAGGTTAATTAAGGATCCCTAATGAAATTTACCCCTTTTTATATTGTCTAATAGATCAAATAATATCTCTATTAATGGTACAGATAAAAAAGATCTCTTTTCTAAAATTCCCTTTTCGTGCTATAAAATGATATCATTTCTTAGGTTTTTCAATCTTATAGTTTTAAAAATAAGTGTAACTATTGATAATCTGTAGTAAATCTCTTCAAGAAATCTTGTTTATTGTATGACAACAGATGCCAGATCCACTCTCACGTGCGTGAGTTAATTCTAGCAAGCATAGACAACTAAATAGTCTAGCAAGCTCCCTAATAAGGCGTGGAAATAGCTTAACGATGTGAGCCAACCACGTTCGGATTCCGACAATATTTAATAAGAACGATCGTTATATAACTGCTAATTGTTCAAGATAAAACATGGATTAAATGTTCCCAAGCACCAATATTTTTCATGTATAAATCTCGTTAAGGAGTTCAATATACAATTTTCAGTGTTTAGAATGACATTCCCCCCAAATGATACAAGAATGGGGGTATTTATAGTGTTGTAGATGAAACTGTGTCGTTTGGATGAAGAGGCACATGACCTCATCTCCTTAATCGAAGTGTCTAATTCTAAATATCAACTTGACTTCTTAGCCTGTGGTGCCATTAATTTTTATGCAGAGCCGTCATCCTATTCATAGGACATGATATTTATACTCATTACAGATGTCTCATCAATCATTCGAATAAGATCTTTTGTGTAGATCCATTTGGGGGGAAACCACCGAGGCTTTGGCGTCAATTAAGATGGGTCTCGATTTTGTGGCCTCGTGCCTTTGTGGAGATTCTAACTTCGGCCATATTTTCAAGTGAGTTCGTCGTGAGAGCCTCAACTATTATGCATGGTAGGGGTGTAAGCGGTCCGATTTTATCGATTTTTGACAGATTTTCAAACCAATCCGTTTACACCGGTTTGAGAAAAATTCAAACCTAAACCAAACCATTTTGAACGGTTTGAAAAAAACTCAAACCTAAACCTAACGGTTTGGTCCGGTTTTAAACCGGCGGTTTCGCCGTATATTTTTTTTGCCTGTCGTCCGATTTTAAACCGCCGATATCGCCGTATATTTTTTTGTATGTCTACTTTTATGCCATTAATTTAGGAGTGAATATTTTTTTCTAGAACCAGTGAAACCGGACCAGAACTATTTAGAAAAATAATTTGATTTTGGGACAAATTATTAAGAACCAACCAGTTTCGATCCAGTTCTCGGTTCTAGTATGGGACTATTGGGAACCGAACGATTCTCATAGGATTTTTTTGGTAAAATATATGATTCAATCTCCAATCACTTTTATAAAAAGATGATAAGATTCATTCTTCATTTTAGACCTCAACACTTTCCTTCTTCTCTTTGATTCTTTTCTTCTCTTTTCTTATAATTATTTGATTAACTGATTCTCAAGCCAAATTAGAATATTGGGTAAATCTATACCTAAATAAATTTATTTACAATATATAATTTCATTTTTAAGATCCAAAATTTTTATTTTGTTTTCACTTTGATTACATAGTTGTTGATCCGATCAAAACTTTTAATTTAAATTTCTACAAATTATAATCGACACAACCAGAAATTACAATAATTTTTTAAAGGATATCCAATTCAATATAGGATTTCGATTTTGATTGAAGTTTGTTTAATCATTAGAGTACTATGCAGTTTATATAAGTTGATGATTTTTTGATGATAGTAATTTATATGGAATATAACGTGGGATTGCTTGATAAATCGTTTCAGACTTTCAGTTTAAAAGCCTATGAAATATATGAGCCTCATTTAAAAATAAATAAAAAGCTCAACACAAAAATCTTACAAGTTACAATTTAGAAAATTTCATTTTTTTAATTTTTTAATTTTTATATATTTTTTCACCGGTCCGGTTTGGTTTTAAACCGCAGTAAAATTTGTCAAACCTAAACCAAACCGACCGGTTTGGTTTGATTCAAAACCATTTCGTTGACGGGTCCACGTGGCACCAAATCGACGGTTTCCAAAATGCGGTTTCGGTTTGATTTTCCGGTTTGACGATTTTTGCTTACAGCCCTAATGCATGGTGCTTCGACTAAGATGGTCCAAGAGCTACGACAGGTCGGTCATGTGATGCCACGTGGGATGAACACGTGGAGCCACGTGTCCCGGGGTGTAACATGAACGATAGCATATTTTGTTATGTTTTTGTCAAATAAATTACCAAGGTTACAAATATATCAATCAACATAAATGATCAAATAAATTTGTTCCAGAAATTTTAAATTACACGTGACATTTTAAATAGGATAATAGAAAGTATGCTATCATTATTTATTATTTCATAACACTAGAAATATTCATTTACAATTTTCTTATTTTTCTTTAAGCGAAAGCTACATGATTTAATTTCTCACGCATATAACTTTTAATTTCTCGATATTCTAAACCTTTATTTATAGACAATGTGTTTTGTAAATTTTCATTAATTGTTTTATTTATGTAAGGAAAGGAAACTGGCATTGATGCCACAGAATCCACAGTGATTGAGTCAGCTTCAATATGAGTATTTAAAATTTTGACTATAAACATATGGATAAAGACAGTGAACAGCTTCAATATGAGAGAGAGAGAGAGAGTGTGTGTGTGTGTGTGTTTTTTTTTTTTTTTTCAGGTATTAATTTATTCCCCTAGAAACAACACAGAAATTGAGACTCAGACATCTTTATTTAAAATGCACATTTGACAATTTCTTTGGGAATTAGAAAAGACCACAAGAGTGAGTAACACAATTTCTTGGGACCGTGACAACGTTGTTTGAGATGTATAGTTTGTGTTATTTTATTTTATTGTATTGAAATATCTCGGTACGATAATTACATATGCGAAAATACAATATACAATGACGGCAAAATTTCTCATTCGTGTCTTGGCTCTTGTTTGGTTCAAACAAAATTTTTTAATTAAAATTTAAGTTAAAGTTAAAAAAAAAAATAATCACATATTTCATGTGATCCGTAACTTTTCAACCTTACATTCTATCAACTTTTATGAAAATATACACAAAAAAATAAAAAAAAATTAAAAAAATCTGATTTTTATCTGAACCAAACAAGAGTTTGATGTCACGACTTAGCCAGCACAATTAGGTATAAAGAGGCGTATTAAAGATTTTTTTATAGTATTTTATTTCTTCACCTCTATATTAATAGACCTAAGTATTTCTCAATTAGCTATAGTTATAAAGAGTTTATTGAAGAAATAACAAAAAATGTTGAAGGGGCAAAAGTTATAGAAATATAGAATGGTTAATAACAAACATTTTTGTAGCATATTGTTCAATATTATTCTTGGATTAAAGTTTTTGAAATTTTGTGAAAGGGAGAGTGATCTAATATAACCACTTACCTTATCATTTGCTTAAAATGATTGCTAAAAACCTTTTCTGCAGACTTTTTGTCTAACACCACTTTTTGTATGGAAAAACATCTTAAGTTTTGTTAGTGATAGTGTTGTGAAACTAAAATACTAGGGTATAGGATTTTTGTAGTTTTCTGCTTACATGACATGTCATGTGATTGCTAGTTAAATAAAATGCGACGCAAACACTCTCTCTTTTCGAGGTCAATGTATTTGAGAGTGTCGCCTGCCTCGTGTCTGAGGTGGTAAAGCCACGTGCCATCGCTTCGCCCGTCATTTATTTTCGAGGTGTAGAGATCACATCCGACTCCTCAATGCCCATCTCCAAAGTGACATAGCTCACAGCAAACTTGTAGCATCTCCGCTTGGGGGCAATGAAAATAGATCCAATCCTAGCTACGCCAAATGGATCTCTCGAGTCATAGGCGATTGGGATCAAATCTTTGTTGTCTTGTGCAAGTTACATCCTGACACCTTGAATAACATACAATATGATTGATGTGATATCGTTAAATCCTTGATATCCCACCTAGAACAAGGTATTGAAGGTCAAATGTTTATGATGGCTATAAATGTCACATTATTGAACTTGACATGTGAGCATGTTAAGAATCTGAAAAACCTCAACAACTTCTCTTTGACTATAAATATTCACACATTATGTCATTTTTGAAGGTAATTGATATTTGGAAATTCTCACTTTAGAAATATAAGCTTGACTCCCACATTTTTTTTTCCATGTTTCCCTCACACCAAATTTATAGTCAAATATTTTATTTGAGCGTTGGAGTGCATACGATCCGGATCTCCCTTTGTCCTTGGAATCCATTGTCTACCCCTTTTAACCTCTATATCAAAGTATACAAATAATATATACATGGAGGAGAGAGGGGTTAAAATCTGTTGACGGCTAGATTCCATCAAAATTTTGGGGGTCACCAACTTCTAAATTCTTATGATACACTAAATGAGGATTATTTATTTCAATATTATATTTTGTTGTTTTTGAGAAATATAAAGCATCAATGTTACATGCACTTTATGAATTTTGTACATAAATGGTTTGCGTGAGATATATTTTGTAATATATAATCTAAACAGCTTTTTTCGTCATTATAGTGAATAAAGTTTGGACACTATATTGTTGTTTAGTTTGCAATTAGACGGGTAACTTATTTTAACTACAAAAATTGAGACTCCTAAAGCATTGACGTATTTTGAATGAATTAACGATCTTGTGAAATTCAATTTAGCATAAGAACTACTATTGTTGACCTAGAAAAATGGACCTAAGACGTAACTAACAGAAAGCAGCTCATCGTAGGTTCTTCCCTGTGCATTTGTAACATACCGCTAGTCATTCGTGGCCTTTTCCGATGGAGGTGGAAGTGGTCACGAGCACTCCGATGGTCAAGTCAATAAAGTAATAAACGAAGATAGGGAATTCCGGTAGTGAAAACCTTCAGGTTATGAATATCACTGTAATATGGGGAGGAAATAATGTAAGATATAGGGTGGGAGTTGCATTACTTTCACAATGGCGCAAAACATGAGTATTTATAGAGGAAGATGTGAAGAAATGATATTTTGACGCCTGTTGCATAAACGTTCCATCAATCAGTCAAAAGATTTTATCTTTGACGTATCTCTGTACAAAAGATCTCTTGGTGTACTGCGCCAAGGCACCGTGACTCCTATCGGCAGGTGTTTCTCCTAGCCACGTCACTTCATCATCACTTTTGCCGATCCAAGTCGCTTCGGAGCTTTGGGCTCGCGTATGCGTATGGTCTTCACCTCGACACTTCGGAGCCTCGGCTATGATGTGTGACGTGACAGATGACGCGGAGTGTGGACCTTGATTTGATCTAGAGACTCGTTATTAAGGTTGTAACAGCTATATTTATTGAAACCGTACAATTCATATCTTATACATCAGCGAGCATACATAATTAGTGCATTTTTTTCTACAATCATGTTGATCATGTAATTTCATAAGTGTACGGACAGTGACAAGTAATAAATTAGAATTTTTGAGTTCAAATATCCTCCAAAAGAGACTAAATACTTACTATCAAATTTTATCCTAATTTTGCTTCAATCAAATTATCAAAGTTAAGAGTTTAAATTATAACTAATTTATACTAAATTAATTTAAATTAATCTAAACCTATTCAGTATTTTCAAAATTGTGGACTGTTTTTTGGGTTTACGTGGTTAGAAATTTCGATTTCACTCTTGCCATTTAATATTCATTTAACTTCACTACAAGAAATAAAGAAAAAAAAAATCATAGCAATTATTATTATTTGGTACCCAATTCCCAAACCTGACTCTTTGATCCCCAGCTTCTATAATATGTCGAACTTTGATCATTTTTGCTCAATTATTGTTTTTTTTTTTCACGTGTTCTCGTCTAATACTGAATTATTCGTCGTTGGGTCAATTTCTTACTTTATGGTTAAGAAATAAAAATTGTTTCCCGAACAAAGACATCAATTTGATCTGATTATCGACTTGAATATAAAATAATAAAAAACTAAAATATTTAGAAAATAAAATTAGTATCTCTCAACTAGGGTTGAGAATTTTGATTGTGCTCTATAATAAAACATCCAACATTAAAAAGTTTAACAAAAAATTATTTCTCGTACTCTTGTTGGCAAGGATTTGATTAGTTACATAGTTTGGACTAGAAGTAAGAGTTAGCAGGATTGGGGTGGATTTAGGGGTGGCTGGCCAGCCAGCCCAATTACTTTTCTGTGATTTTTTATTTTTATTTTTTGGGTTATATTTTTAACATCTTAATCCAGTCTAAAATAGTTTTTGAGTCGAGTCCGAGTTCCCGCCCTGCAACTAGAGCTTCGAAGAGTGTATACTAGAGTGTCAATTCCATGTTACAATTCATCTTGCAATCTCATTTAGTGTCGTTTATGTCAAGTGAGTTCGTTGATAGTACCATGTTACTAGTCAATTTACAACCACATTTAGTGCCATCTATGTCAAATTTCATTTCACATTTGCACTATTTTGTGACTGCGCGATCATCTGTTTATAGAAACGTTTTGACGTGAAGCCAAGTGTGCCAGCAAAAATCTTGTTTCTAGAACCTTCTTGATGACTAAGTTCATGATGATGTTGCTACTCTAGAACATGTCATATACAAGAGCTTAGAGTTTATAAATATCAAAGCTTCAACTACCTTTACACGACCATGCATGTTTTTTATTCGTACCAACTAGCAAGTCATCTAACTGACCAATTGGATTATTTCATTTTTTAATCAGACGTTTCCTGTGCCATGTAGGTGTCACCATGGACGGATGCAAGGGACGGACAAGGTCTGGCCTTTAGCCTAGGTCAGCCTTAGACCATTAAAATTTTTTATGTATTAAAAAAAAATTATATGCAATTATTATTATTATTTTTTTTTAAGTTTAGCTTAATTTTTTATTTTTATTTTAATCTGATCCTGAACTCACCCTTGAATTTCACGTATATGTTATATACCACCCAGATCGACATCGAAGACAAGCTTATTCTTCTAAAATCCAAACGGAAGGTATCTGGATGCATTCGCCATAGTTTCAGCATTACGGCAAACCCATGTCAAAGATATAGCTAATTTGGGCACTCTAGCCAAAACGGAGCTCAAAGACCCGTCTTCATCAATTCCAAATAGAACTCGATTTCGAACCCTTTCTGGATCATCATTTGTTTCTATCACATTACCTCGGCTTTCCTCGTCAACACTCTATGCAAACAAATCACCACTTGACATAAGCAATACAAAAGGCTTAGAGCCTAGAGGTCCTTATCAAAGACGCAATATTCCCTAGAATAATTTTAAATATATAATTACCTATAAAGAGAACTTTGAAATAATCACATGCAAACACAAATGGATGTCCAAAATCCAAATGATGTGAAAAAGTAGAACGTATTTTTTATTCAAAATATCAAATGTTGGAGGCCAATTGACTTTTAACTTTTTCACAACAAATGCATGTTTTGGGGAAAATTTGGGGAAAAAGGTGGATTAGGTTAGAATTTGAAGGATCCCTATTCCTTTCATGCCGGATCATAAAGAAGAAAATAATGATGGCATGTTTTAAAAAGTAATAGAAAAACTTAAGACGTTTGTCCCAAATAAAACCCGTCTCGACTTATTCGATAAGAAGTTTATCATTAATTTATTTTCGCCTAGTTCAATATACAAAACACGTCCCCGTTAAATTCGTTTGAATGAAAAGTTTTACTATCAAGATTTAATGAAAAAAATGGCTTAATGGCTTAATAATTAAGATGTTTGTCTCATCCTGTTGGCATACCTTGAGTAAATTATGTCCTCCTCGTACTTGCGCTGCTTTGCTCCTCTTACTCAACGTTGGGCTTTCAAAAGAACTTTCCCAACTGCCTCAACTTCAGGCTATTATTTTCTTTTTTCAAAGTGGATAATCAGCTCCAGGGGAGAATGACGCTGTAACTGTATTGTAGTTCATCAACTCGGTATATACAATGTAATTGTTATATCTACACTTCAGAAGTTTAAGAGAATGGTCAATGAATAATTTCAAGAATATTAATGGGAATTACTTTTTCAACTTTTACAGCAAGTATTTACCAAAAAGAAAAGTAAAAGGCTCCGTCCCATTCATTGCTCTTAATAGTAATTCATGTGTAGTTTCCTTAACGTGCCAAACACTGAAGATGGGCCCAAGTCAACTCAATCCATGCAAAAGATAACCATTTGGAAATTTGACTATGAATTAAAAATCAACTTTTAGATGGACAATGGGAAAGGGACAACATTCAAAATTACAACTTTGTTGTTCCAAAAAACACACATGCATGCACATTTATTAAAAAGTAAACATATACTCAAGGGGATATTTTGTATAATTAGGGGGTGAAATTTTGGAAACCAACCCATAAACTAGTGTAGTATCAACTTATTCAAGGGTTAGATTTGAAAACCAACACAAGAATAAGTAAGCCAAACAAATCTCATCGTCGTCTGCGAATTAATGATCTTTTTGGCATAATTATTGTAAGTAGAATACTTTTTTGACATTTCACTGTGTAAAAATAATATTTAAGTTTCAGGCACAGAAAAATCTCAACAGATTCCTTAACGGCAGCACCCTGTTTTCCTGCTTTTCCCTTTTATTTTTCTTCCTCCAATGAAATTCAGCCAAGTATTGTTTCTGTAATTTTTCCTGTGAGATTTTTCTGTACTTGTAGCATGTTTATAAAAATAGTCATGGGTATATACCATATAATAAGCAGAAAAAAGGGTATAAGAAGAAGAAAAAGACAAGTGGCTATGCACTTCTTTAATTTGCAATGATCTAAAACACTGGTGATGGGCTCGAGTCAACTCAATCCATTCAAAAGAGAAGCATTTTCAAAATTTTGTGAAGTGTTAAAAAATCAACTTTTAGGAAAACATTTAAAATTGCAACTGTATACACATTAGGAGTGTGTTTGATAGGCATTATTTGGGAAAAATGCATTTTAAAATAGTGATATAATGGGAAATGTGTGGTTGAAAAAGAAGGAAAAGTTATTGATGTGATAGAAAATATTATTTTATTGAAGAATGTGTGGTTGAAAATGAGTAGAAGAATGAGAATGAGAATTAAAATGGGAATCAAACGGGGCCTAGAACTATATATGTTTTAATTAAAATAATATATATATATATATATTTTTATTCAATCACACATATTGGGATCATGTTATACTTGAAAAGTATTCCTTTTTCATTTTTACATTGTAAAATAATGTCCGCCTTGTTGATTGAGTGTCATTCACTGTAGCGTGGTGAAAATTATGTAAATTGGCGTGAAGAGATAAAGTTCTTCTTGATGGGCCAGGATTGTTCGATAATTGTTGAAGATAAATCGAAGAATGTGGTGATATGAAGCCATTTCCATCTTGTTTGGGTCTAGTGGGGCTATGCATACAATCACAGTGTGATAAGATGCGCCTCCATATATGGGAGCATTATAGGCCCAAGAAAGACATAGCTTACTTTGAGGGAAGACGTGAATTCCTGCCTTAAAAATTACATAACTAGTAATAAAGTATTTAGCCGAACATGATTGAAAGTCAAGAATAAAATGTTATAGATGAATACATAACCTTGATGAATGGATGAAAAAGATAAGTACAAACATTTATCTTGAGTGTTTTAAATAATCTTGAATTGTGTTTTCTTCTTTAAATTGCCTGGAATATGGATGATTTCTTGTTCCAAGGACTCATATCTCGATATATAGGATGTTATCAATGTAAAATAAGGTTTTCTAATTCACATAGGCCTCCGGAAGTCTCAAAATTGTGGTCGGAAAGAAAAAAAAAAAAAACCTTAAAAAATAAGTTTCCAAAACACAACATGAAACTAGGCACTGTTTGGAAGCAATTAAAATCAAAATTTTAATTTAAGTCAAAGTTAACGATTAATTTTAACTACATATTTTATGAAGCTCACAACTTTTCAATCGTACATTTATCAACTTTTATTAGAATTTATTAAAAATTTGAATTTAATCCCTATCAAATAAGGACTAGGATTAGGGGTAACTGACGAGTGCCCCCAAACTTGTGATCGGACACAAAGCTCCTTTGCACAACTACTAAGAATGGCCTACAGAATTCCCCCCCATCCGCGCCCAATCTTGAGAACTGTAGAACAGGTCCTTCAACTATTAAATGACTCTAATTCAACCTCTCAACTCAGGTTTTCGTACAACTTTGGTCCTTCCATCTTCAAAACTCATCCAAACTAGTATTTCATTTTTATTTTCTTCAAGTTGTTGAGAATGTTCAAGTTGGTCCCTAAACTTCTCCTAAAGTCAAATTTGGTCCCCAAAACTTTTGAATTCATAGAATTAGTATCTTCCCGATCCAATCCAAACTTCTCGATAGCTCTTCAATTTCAACTATTTGGCTCCAGTTACGCTCCAATCCAACTCCCTTTTGTTAAATTCACCTCCCAATTGGAATTTTCACCTATAAAAAATACACTAAATTAAGTAGAAATCTACTCAATTAATCCACATTATGCATGCTTAAAAGCAATATTTGTGTAAACCACCGTTATCACTAGAAGTGTCAAGATGAACGGGCCGACCAGACCCATGAAAATTGGCCCGGATTGACTCGGGACCGCGGGCCGACCCGTGATCCGAGCGGACCATTCACGGGTCAAAGATGTGTGACCCGCGGGCTTTGCAGGTTGCACCTTCACGGGCCACGGTTAACTCGCTGGCCCGTGAAAAAAAAATTAAAATATAAATAAATATATAATTTTTGAACAACTAAATTATAGTTAAATAAGTGTCAACCTAGTCGGGATGTACTTATGCTATAAATATTTGACAATAGTAATTAGAAATGCATTTAATTGTTATTTGTTTAAATTAAATTTAACTTTACAAAGTTATAAATAATTCGTGTAACATTAAATTTGAATTCTATGTAAACATTTATTGATATAAATATGAATTTATTATTTTGTTCAATTCTTAGTTTACATTTTAAAAAAAAATATTTTTTGCTATAAATATGAAAAATTCTATATTTTTATAATTTTATTTATACAATCATACGGGTCAAACGGGAACAAACTGTGACCCGCATGGGCTCGACCCCGGATGGATTAGCGAACGGGCTGGGTTATAGTCCAAAATTTGTGAGCTGACTCGGAACCGGCCCGGAACCCATAGCGGGCGGGCTTTTTTCATGCGGGCCATTATCGGACTCATATGTTGACGAACCGACCCAGCCCGAACCACCCGAATTAACACCCCTAGTTATCACTCGCAAATCTAGATGCCAAAACAATAGCTACTTCTTTCACTAGGTCCTTAACATTTACGATTTACGGTAACATATTGAATAGTAATTGTCAAATTTATTTCAATCCGTACACCATCAAATCCTTGATAAAGACAATGTTTAAGCATGGCGAACGGAAAATCCACTTAGTATTTAGGATTTACTCTAATATGCCCGACAGACAATGCTCCCTAAAACAGTCATAAATACTTGCCCAAAAGAACATGTTTCTGCAGAGGACTTGAAGTTGCACCAGTATGAAATCTATTCACACCAATATAATATTTTGGGGTTATAGTTGTGGTTGTTGATTTGCTTAAGAGGTGCAAAACAATCCGGCTAAATTAGGTTCAGCCTGTTAGATATATGTTATATATTTTATTTGAAAGAAATAATTAAATTGGGATAGTTGATCGAGTGATAAAAAATTATGAAATTTATGTGAGAGGTCGACGATAATTTTACTTTAGTATATCGGGTTGTCTTGAATCTAATCGTTCCATAAATTTTCTAACTTTCAGCATTTTATAGTTTGAAAAAATGTAGATTCAACTAATTTTTATACAAAGCATGTGTTTTAGGTGGCTCACGTCGTGTCACTTATAAGTTTGAATAAAACTCTTTTACTAGAAGAGGTTGACATCCACTCACATGTGAACGAGTTCCATGTGAATAAAAAAGTCCAAAAAAAAGTGAGACTCTTCATTGTGAGTATTCTGTCAACATCTTTTGTATGAATAATAGGATTGTATAAGCTTAGACTCGATTTGGATTGTCTGATCGATCAACTCCTTTAACGACTTTGATTATGTCTTGATCCTGAAAAGGAACTCGAAAGGACAGAAGGTAAATGGTTCTTTCTCTTGAATGATAGTCATGACTACCAAGCACCGACTACTAACTGTCCCATTTACAAAATATTAAGACTTGCCATCGATCCCACCTCTAGTAATAAGGTACATGTTTAGACGGCTACTTTTGTCTAAGCTCTTCGATGAAATTGATCTCCAGTGCATTCTATGAATCACTATTTATGTGACTTTAATTTTTTAAAAATAAAAATAAAATTGTGTCCAAATCGTGAAAAGAAAATATAAATTTGACCAAAAAAAAAAAAAATAAATAATTTTTTCTAAGTTGCTCTATCAAACTTTGTGAAGAACTCCATTCTATCTCTACCACAAAAAAGTGGGGCTGCACTCTAGTTGTACACTCCCGAACGAATGTTTTGAATCTTGACAAATTTCTATACAATGTCTATGTTTTTACCTGCAACGTTAGTTCGATAGAGTTTCAAGATTTTTTTTTTTTTTTGAAACAACCTTTTAAAACAATCCACAATTGCATTGGAAATAGAGATACTCATAGATCCATTTATTTCATATTTCATATATTTTGATTTCTTAAAAAAAAAAAAAGAAAAAAAAAAAGAGGGACAAAGCCTTGCATTTAAGAGAGAGAATCACTATCTTGTATTTTAGGAATATGATTCTTATTGTAGGCAAACTACCCCATTATAGAATTAAACAGGGAAAAAAAATTAAAAAATATCGGGCTCAATGTACCCAATTTTCCCACTGAATCCTCGGTCCAATAACCGGCCCAATGAATTCATTTCCCTCCTCCAAACCCCCCACGCCACCCCCACTCCACCCCATCCCAATATCCCTTCAAAATCCGCACAAACACACGCACACAGACTCACTTGTCGCAATCTCCTCTCTGAAACTGTAGAGTGAAGCCATTGTAAGGTTTAGCCATAAGCCATGGAACAAAAACCCATCGAGCCATGGGTCGACGACATAGCCGACGATTTACAAAGCGTGAGCTTCAACTCCACCACCACAACCACCGCCACTGACATCCACCGCTCCACCAGTTCTGGCTCTGAAACCACCACTTGGACCTCCTCCTCCGCCCACCACTTCTACCCTCCCTCTACCGCTGTCAAACCTCACTCCTCCACCACTCCATCCGGCGATCCCTGCTGGGACTCCATCCGCCGCTTCCACTGCCTATCCCTCTCCGATCTTCGCTTTCTCCACCGCCTCGGCTCCGGCGACATCGGATCCGTCTACTTAGCTAAACTCAAGTCAACGTCCTCGGAAGAGCAGCCTAAATCGTCCCCTGCGGCTCTCTTCGCGGCAAAGGTTATGGATAAGAAAGAACTCGCGAGCCGTAATAAAGAAGGTAGAGCGAGGACAGAAAAGGAAATTCTCGAAATGCTCGACCATCCATTTTTGCCCACGCTTTACGCCTCGATTGACTCTCCGAAATGGTCGTGCCTCTTGACGGAGTTTTGTCCCGGCGGCGACCTCCACGTCCTCCGCCAGGCTCAGCCGTGTAAACGCTTCCCGGAATCCTCCGTCAGGTACGCATTTCACCCGTTTGTATTAACACATTTTTACGTAATCGAGTTATTAACTTATTATATTTACTCTTGCACTTGCATGCACAAACTATTAACCATTTCTGGAGATTTATGATGCCATTAATCATATGCTCTAAATCACATTTGGAAGTGAATCAATATTCATCTTTTTTTGCTAAACTTTATTTGATTAAAGTAAAAATAACCTCAAGTTTTTTGGAGTTTGGATATGATGGTTAAATTGGGGAGTAAGGTCCACTACCTGAAGGAGAGCTGGTGGTGGGGCCAAGCTATCATTGTCTTCTCTGTTCAGTTCTGATGCACGGAACTGAAATCTACTGTAGACGGAGATACACTGTAGTACTGCTCATTTGTCTGTGAGGGTGAAAACTGAAAAGTTATAATTCAAAAGAACGAAAAAGCTATTGATTCATCTGTGATGAGAAATCATGATCACACGTGATCCAGTCCACGTAAACCCCACGAGTTTTTAATTCCCGGAACTACTTTTGTTGACTACTCAATTCATCTCTGGAAACCAATAGGACGTTAGATAGGTTGGACCGAGGCTAAGCACATATTTGATATAAATTTTGTGAAAAAATAATTTTTTTTAGAGGATGTATTGTTAAAATTAGGAAAAAGTTACAAGTCCATGTGCAAAATTATTTTAATGGGAAAATGTGTGCACTTATGCTCAGGTCGAGGTTACTATTTGATCCTAAGACAGATGGGAAACTCTCTTTGGTTTTTTGAATTCGACGTCGAGAAGCTGCAAAGTAAAGTCGGTTTACTCCTGCTCGTATTAAACAACAATGAGAGTTTCAAACCTTATGGATTTTGTGAAGCAAAGAGTTAAAACAAGTTAGAATATGTCATGGTTGAAAATGAATACCAAGGAATGTGAGTTTTAGACAATCTGTATCAAACAGGGACTAAATCTATGTGTCGAATTTACGAGACTCGAGATTGCCCTACAGGTTGAGGTCTTCGAAAGCTAAGAAAATTTTACATTGTCGTGTAGGCCCCCCCGACCTGATTTAAACCCATAATTAAAGGGACATTGTTGGTTATAGATGAGATTTGTGGAGGAAACTTGTGGTTGGACTATTATTGTAGTTGACTTTATTAATGTTGTAATGGTAGCTCATGTGATTAAGGATGCAACTATATCACGTGGTCCGTGAATTATTAAAGGGCGTCTAGTCCTCTTTAAAAATCGACTGCAAATATGGAATTTTCTAATTTGACCCATTCATTTGTGATCCTTAAAAGGAGGGCAAAATCAACGGAATGTCCTCCGTTAACTTTTGCTGTATTTAGGGGATTCCGTTCAAAGCAACTCTTGGAATCTATGCTGGCCACCCAACCCCCAATATGTTTAGATAATTATAATGGGGCCCCTGATTGATTATTTGTTTGACAATTAAGTCCAAGAATTAAGCCCTGTGTACTGGGCCTGATTACCAGGCCCTGTACAGTAAGCAGGGTCCGTCTGGAATGAAGTTAATTGATTTGGAAGACATCTAGGCAAACTTATTCGACAAACTTATAGCCACAATTAGGTATATGTGAAAACCCAAATTTTCATAAGAATTAGATCTGATCGATAGATTCGGTATGAATATATGTGAAAGTTAAAAAAAAAAAAAAAAACTAATAATTCGAAATTCGTCTGATTGTTGTTTTGACCTTTCGACTCTTGATTGTTTATCATTTTTAAATAGAAGTACGAGATAGTCCGTAAAAGACGGAAACACTCTAGTGATTGAATTGATGAGAACCTAAAGGCAAACATACCATATATCAGACATGCTCAAATCTCAATTGACTAATATGCAAGTGAGGCATTTCTTTTTATGTCCTACATACAATGTATGTAACTATCTTGATATATCTAAAAGACTAAAACAGTACTTGCAATACTGTAAAGTTCAATAATGGGGAAAATGCTAATAATGTAATAATTTGTCAACAGTCATGTTTGATTGTGAAAGTAAAATTTTATTTTAAACTTGTTCCTCTAGTGTTAGAAAGTACCTTTTTTTTCTTTCCTCCAGCAAGTAAAATTACTCTAATATCCTCACTGATTTAATAATATCACAAAATAAAACCATTAAATTTTAAAGGAACTGCAATTGAAATAACAAAAATTATTTAAAATATTGTTTTTAAAGAGAATTAAGAGCAGGGTTTCTCTTATGACTAAACAAAATTTGTTAACTTTAGTAATTATTTATGTGTTAGTAAATTTACTATAATTAAATATTAGTGTGTTTATAATGCATATCAAAAACTCACTAAAATTAAAATATCTACAATAAAAACTCATTTAATTATAAAATAATATAATAAAATTTTAAATAACTCTAATTTGATTAAGTATATTTTTTTGTAAACAATGAAATAATAATTTTATTGCTCTATTAAATAAAATAATTGCAATATTCCTTTTGGTGATTTGTTATTTTAATTCATTGTAAATAAAAAACATTAAATTACTTAATTTAGAGGAACAAGTAGGGGCATTTTTATATTACAGAGGAACCATAATGAAGGGTCCTACATTTCATCGAATAAAGATGGTCCTTTTTATAATTTCACAAATGATAAGACTAATATACTTATTGTAATGTGAACGTATAATATAACAATTAGGCCCCTAGTTTTGTCATAGTAGTAACTCTTTCCCTATTCTATTGCAGTTCAAAAATCAATTTGTTTATTTAATTAATTGTGTTTTTAATTTCATGATAATCCCAGATTTTATGCATCTGAAGTTGTGGTTGCTTTGGAGTACCTCCACATGATGGGAATCGTATATCGTGATCTCAAGCCTGAAAATGTATTAGTTCGAACAGATGGTCATATAATGTTGACTGATTTTGACCTCTCTTTAAGATGTGATGACTCGACATCTACGCCTGTGCAAGTAATTTCTACTCAAAATCAGCCCAATGCACTACCACAAAGCGAGTATAGAATCGACCCACGATCGTTTGGCTCAACTTCTTGCATTCTTCCCAACTGTATAGTCCCTTCGGTATCGTGCTTCCATCCTAGACACAAGCGTAAAAAGAAGCAAGGCCACCACGCAGGTCCGGAACTTGTGGCTGAGCCGATTGATGTTCGATCGATGTCGTTTGTTGGGACCCACGAGTATTTGGCTCCAGAGATAGTCTCCGGGGAAGGCCATGGCAGTGCTGTCGATTGGTGGACCTTAGGGATATTCATTTTTGAGTTGTTTTATGGCGTGACACCATTTCGAGGTATGGACCACGAGCTAACCCTAGCGAACATCATTGCTCGAGCCCTCGAGTTTCCAAAAGAGCCTGTCATACCGGCCGCGGCAAAGGACCTAATATCTCAATTGCTTGTTAAAGACCCAGAGTACCGAATGGGATCGAAAATGGGCGCATCACCAATTAGACGCCATCCGTTCTTTCAAGGAGTGAATTGGGCACTTTTGAGATGTACGGCTCCGCCTTTCATCCCTCCATCTGTGAATGGAGATTATTTATCGGATGAAAGTTGTCCTGGAACTATTGTGGACTATTACTAGTAGTATAAGCTTGTCCACGATTACATCTTATAGGAATAATGCTTCATCGTTTAATCATTACCACGCATCGTATGTTTTGTGCATGTGATTTTCAAATCAAAATATTGTTTCGACGTGTTAAAAATTATATGTAAATAAATCGTAATAAGTCGAATCCAACAGAATGGTGTGTATTCCATATATAAAAATATAGAATGTGAATGAAAAATATAGTCGTTATGGACTTCACAAAAGAGATGAAAAGTAAAAAAATGGTGGTTGGATATGATTGATATCGGTCATATTTTTTATTTTTATAGATGATTAATGAGAAACAAATAGGGTCATAATGTGTCCACAGGTAATGGTTGGTCGCAAAATGATGAAAATATAAATTTCTGTAACATGGGATTATTACAAAATTGTTTGGAAGGTAATGGTGTTTTGTGATAATGGGAGACAAAGGAAACTTCGTTTTAAATTTATTTAAGGCGACAAAGCAATTTTATTCTCTCTCAAGTCAATGGCCCTTTGTTGTGATGTCGACAATATTACATGTAAACCATGATGCCGACATGCACTGCATTCAAACCCATTGGCCCCCCACTCTAGCTGCTTCTAATTTTCATCCACGACATCCTAAATTAAAATAATCTTTTAGACATAAGTGTAGAAGATAACGAGAATAATGTGATAAGATAGTTATCCTCATCTACTTGATAACGAGATTTTTATCCCCCATATCATATGTGAAACTATTAAGGACCTTACTTACATCAGACTAACTCGTGGTCGGTAAGAAAGTTTAGTGACTATCCTTCGAGAGAAGGATGAATTCCATATTAATGCTAATGAAGAAACATTTCAAATTCTATGATGAAGATGTATGACTTCGACAGACAATAGATGCAACTCTGTACTGAGGTTTCGCTACTCATTATTTTCTCTTCATATCTAAGCAATTTTTAAAGGATTTAGACAATAAATTACATATCTATGTCAAAATTAATAACTTTTTTTGTTGATTTCTGTATATCATTATTCCATTTTGTGGGGTCTTGACTCCTACCATGTGAGATGTTTATTTGATTGAAGCAAGTGGGGTTGGGGCGTGGTTTTATGGTTCTTCTTTTAGGAGACTTGTAATGTATTTAGCATAGGTACCATAATTGGAGTAGGTTGAGTCGGGTATTTGGTTTTGTGGTGTGGAGTGGGGAATATTTCTATATCTGTCTATAATCTTCTAAGAAGATACAATTCTTTATGTTGCCTTGTTGCTTGCCTGCACAAACACACTATTATAATAGTATGTTACTTGAGTTGATTGTACACAAGTAGTACTAGACAATTGAATTGAAACTGTGGTTCAAGATCATGTTTCTGAAACTCTTTGTAACACTGTTAAACGTACCGATTATTAGCATGTCAATTTTGCTCGCCACTTACCTTCTCTATAAATATGCGATATGGACGAATATCAAGCCAAATGACCTTTCAAGAGTATGCTTCACATGCCAAGGCCAGTTTCCAATTGTGGATAACACCCTAAATTGCCATAAAAGAATCCGACCTAATCCAAACATGAGACATGTCCATTCGATGGCACAATCTTATGCCAACAAGAATAGCCTTCAACTCCGTCTCTAAATTCATGAACGTACCAAATAAATCACAAAAATGCAATGATACAAATGCCAGAGCGTAAGATAATGAATAAATGGATTGAAAGTGTTCACCTGGTATGCTGAACATTGTTTCATTCATATTTGTTCATACTGAAATATTAGAACCGACTAGAGTATTTCAATGAGCGGCAAGGTTAATGTCACAATGGAATGTGCTGCGTAAGAGTTTGAGAACCTAGAAACTCGAATTATCGGAAACTCTAACTTTAGGGGTGGGGTGGGGCATGAGTTCTTCTTTCTTTTATCACTTACGAGCCGTGAGATGAAAATTTCATGCACGATTTTGAATGAGAAAAAGAAGAGATAGATGTTCATACACTAATAAGGGATGTATGAATTCTCGAGAAGAGAGGAAGGCGTTAAGAGACCCTCCTGGCCCAACTGACACTCTAAGATCCTTTTTCAAACATGCTCCCATTTCGAGTCAAAAAATAGATAAATAGACACATCTCATTGCACTGATCGGGGACCTTTAGATAATTGAAACGCATGGCAATCTAGCCATTGATTAATACATGCATAACTTGATCTACATAAAAAAAAATATCTTGTGTCTTCGTTCACCATTTTTCTATGAAAAATGAAAATCTACCTCCACGTTTTGTTCTAGCATGAAACGCGGAATTATGTTACCGCACCAGAGGACTAGCAAGAGAAAATATAATGAATCTTGCAGTAGCATTCGGAGCCAACATAACTCAACAGCAGCCAATGCCATAGATTTGTACTCGGCTTCTGTACTAGATCTAGCAACCACATTTTGTTTCTCCACACTCCAAGACATGAGATTTTGGCCTAGAAACACACCATATCCACTTGTAGATTTTCTGTCATTTGGAGAACTTGCCCAATCTGAATCACAAAAGGCATTTGATGATATGTATTATCATAAATAATGCCTTGTCCCACTACAATCCCTAAATTATCCTTCAAACACGGATCTGCATTTAACTCAATCTAACCACCTCTGGCTCAATCCATCTCAAAATATTTGGCAAGTGGTTTGGTAAATTATATGTGAAAATTAGAAGCTAAATCGATATGTGAAAATTAGAAGCTAAATCTACATAAACTTTCCAATGATCATATTTTAACAAACTCCCCATATGCACGAGGTGTATCAGATTACAGATTCTCCAAATAAATCTGTTCGTTTTTATGTCTGACCATATTTAGCATCATTCCATTCAGTCCATATAAATCATAGTACGTATAATTGCTCGAATATGATCTATATTAACAAACTCAAAGTATCTCCAAGTTTGAAACCACATTCAAAAGGAATCGTCCATAAAATGCATGTCGAATCTCAACTAAGGAAAAAGCCGAATAGCTAGAGATTGGTGACAGAGTAGGTGACCGACCCCTCACTATGCGGTAAGACCCGCGTGAATAAAATATTTCCAAAAATTGTGGGCCCTCCACCCTATGCGAGGGGTCGGTTACCGAGCCTGGCACTCCCCCATCACTATAGCACGGCTGCTCAAATAATGCTGCAAAATACTCCTAAAACAGTTCTTGCTAATGAGCTTTGGCGAAACAAATGTTGGATGAGTAGTGCTGCTTAGCACCGGTCCATGTGATAGTGTGGGCTACACCACGTAAATGAGTATTTATATAATCCACCTACTTCATATAAATTTCTGCTCACAGAAGAGTTTACATTTACAGAACATTACTTTGCTTACTATCAAAAGCCAAGGCAATAAGACTTAAATCATATAGATTATAGCACGCCGAAGCAATAAATAGATAAAAGTAAAATTCCAGAGTATTAAAAAAATGAAACTCCAAATTAAGAATATTATATCATCGATGTCTTCCTCAACTTGTTTAGCAAAGAAAATTCTGAAACCCAAAACTAAAAGTTCATGACAAAAACATAAACAGATGGAAGATCTTCTAGAATAAACTTGATGATAGTAAGTTGAAGAGCTGCTTCGTACTGAAGGACAAATGTTGCTGTTCTTAGTCAAACAGACTGAAGCCCATATCCTGTAAGAAAAACCAAATAGACCAGTTATAACAACAGATGAATTCGTCCAATTTTATTAAGCTTTATATTAATAATCAAGAGAGTAAATTTCTTGATATGGCATAAAACTTACATCATCAGACTCTTCTTTCTCTTCAACTTTCTCTTCTTTCTTTGTTTCAGCAGCAGCAGGTGCAGCGCCACCACCTGCACCAGCAGCAGGTGCGGCAACAGCGACTGCACCACCACCTGATGGGACGGAAGCCAACTTCTCTCTTCCAGCAGCAATCAGTTCAGTTATATCTTTGCCCTTAACTTGAGATAAGAGCAATTCAATTCTCTCATCATCAGCCTCGGCTCCAACTGAACCAAAAAATTCGAACCAATTAATGACCATAGCTAGATAAGCTCAGACCAGCAACAAATTCCAACAATATCACTTCATAGCAGACTGATGCAAAAAAGGCCAACAGACAAATCAAATGTCAGTTCTCAATATAGTTAAATCAAATGTTCTAAAACGCCTAGCCACACTTTACGTTTTTTCATGTCTAAGCTTTGTCCAGGCCTGCTTAGGCTTGTAAAATCTTGAAGTTTGACCTTACTGCTTAGTCACACTTTACTCTTTTAGAAGCTTAAACTGCCACTTCGGAAACAATAAATTCAAATTAGCACGCATTTACCAGCAGGTCAATAAAAACTAAACCATTTATCAAAAACATGAGGATGTCCAACAAGGAATCTTTAATTGTCATTTATCCTTGGCCAAGCCAGCTTCACTTCACTATTCAGATTCTTCAAATTGAGTGGAGAATAATTCAAATTGGAATCTTTAATTCTGTCATTAATTCCATGTCGTTAAACTTTCAAAGAAAATTAACATACACAAATTCTAAAGTTAAAACACCGACTTAAGCCCATAACTATAAGTAAGATACATAAGCAACATCAAATTCCCAGTATCCAACACATAAATAGACAGCACCAAAAACTAAATTCGTGCAATCTAGCATCATTTCACCATATTAATAGTGAAAGTATAAATTTACACTAAGAAAATCATACAAAATTTCAAGAAACTGCTTAGAATACAATCATCACAGACAAAGCATATAAACGTGTAGAGAGGAGAACCTGAGGCAAGGATATCCTTCAAGTCATCAGCGGAGGGCGAGGTGTTGCCACCCAAACAGGCCAACAAGTAAGCCGCGATAACCTTCATTTCTATTCAAGAAAAAAAAAAGTACAAAAGTAATTCACGAACCCAAACATTTAATAAAGTAAACCTAATTCCCAATCAGTATGTGGGAAAAGCCAGAAATATAGATGCAAAGAAATTAAAAAAATAAACCAATATGTGTGTGCACAGTTAAAGATAAATGAGGGAATTCATATGGTGAAATCCACCTTATATTCGAAGTGCGAAGACTAATGGATCCGAAACTTGGCGAGCTCTGCTCCTAGGTTTATGATGGAAGAGTTGATGAACACTTGAGCTTCGGCTCTACACTCGGATAGCATATGGCAATTTATACCTAGGGTTTTGTGAAATATTTTTGTTTCCGGTATTGCCCTTGGGCTTGTGGGTTGGTGAAAATGGCACGAAATTGCAATCCTTATCCATTTGTAGCACTATTCTATAAATTTTGATTCTATCACTATCTTGTAAATTTTCACTTAATTTTAGCACTATTTTTTCACTTATTGCCATTTGTTGAATATTTCAATAATAGTACTCAAATCTGAATGCCCATCCTCAAAGAGATTTGAGTAAATAGTAAAATAATTGTTTTTGTATTAAAATTTCTCATATAGCATATCCTCTACCTTAGCACGAAGACTTGATAGAGGTTGACATAACACGTTGTGATTATAACGCAAAATAGAAAATAACAATATTTATTGTATGATTTAAAAGAAAACATACATACCCGCATCTTTCCGGCCATAAGTTGTTTTGAGAGGGGATAATTTCTTATTTTTCAGCAACTTGATCTGATCATAAATAAAAATCCCACAAAAGTTAAATATGAAAAATAACCACATATAGAAGATCTTTAAGCTATCATTTTAACGACATTGAATCTTTAAGATCAACTTCAGAACCCAATGATAAACATGGGTGACATGACATGATTAAAGAATAATAAATTAACCACAAGGAGTGAACCCATAATCTTCTTTGACATTGTTTCCTTTGACATGATCAACCAAGGAAGGGTCGGGAGCATCTCGAGGACACTTTGCTAGAAAATGCCCACATAGATTGTATAATGGAATCTTATCTATCAAATTATTGTATAATGGAATCTTATCTATAAAAATTTTGTATAAAATTTTTGATTCACAAGGTCGATTTGAATATCTCTAGAATGCTATTTTTAGACAAGTCGAGCCATATAAACATCTCCATTCGATCAATGCTTAAAATAATGTTTCCCATCAAATGATTTCTCGTTAAGTTAAAGAAAATTAAACCCCTCGTATCAGAAAATTCTTGAGGAATAGCTCCAAAAAAACATCTTGCTAGAAAGATCAATGCCTTTTAGAAGTCCCAACTTCCTATATTCGAACTCTCTTCCTTTCCATTGAACCAAAACATTGTCGAAAATAATCTCTCCATTTGAAATTGTTTCAATTGAACTATTTTCTCAACCATAGAAGTAGAATTGTTTAAACGCCAGGGAATTTTCCACGAGATACTGTTCATAGAAACATCCAAGATTTGAAGGCTAAGAACTGCCAATCTTGTTAGTTGATTTCCTATCCATGCTGAAATTTCTCCTGTGAGCTTGTTTTCTCCCAAATCAATCATTCTTAAGTCTGCAATTTTTCAAAGGAAGATGGCAACTTGCCCATGATATTATTGTTGGAGCCGATATAAAGCACCAATAGCGTGGGGAATTTTAGCCCGAAAATGAAGAACGATTAAATTTGTTAAGCTCATCTAGCAGTTGGGTAGCTTTCCGAATTACATGTTATCTGAGATATCAAGTATGGAGGTAAAGAAGTTACTGGGAATTTCGCATCCGAGAGGAAAAAAATATCCAGAAAACAGAGTTTTGGAGAGGTTCAAGTGTTCTGATTGAAAAGCAAATAGTGTGGCATTGGACCCGAAAAATTATTATAACAAATCCAAAATTTTAGGAACATAAATTTCTCTTGGGCATTTCAAGAAATTTATAGAGATTTGAAGTATATTCCAAAAGAAATATTTCAAAACCAATCAGGTACCGTAAACAACAGATATATCAAAATTTGAGTTATGTTATTTGTACAAGTTAAGTTGACAAACTTGATTTACAAACTATATATTGACAATATCTAGGTCAATCATTTCAAAAACAATTTTTGAAATTAATACCCTAAATTTTGTCAACACTTATTGTAAACAAACCGTGCAACTAGATTAATTCTCAAAATTTGCATAGTAAGTTTGAAGCAATTTTGGAAAATGAGGGCCCACATTGCACTGGCTATGGGTTGAAATTAATTCAAGCAAAAGACAATGACTTCAACATTAAAACTAGGGAGATCGAAATGTACTTCCTAGCTTAAAATGATATCAAATTTTGGAACCATGAAACCAACAGGAGATAGGGAAAAAAAAGAAGGCAAAATTGATATATGAAATCCATTCCATATTTATACTTAAAAAACATGTATCATCCATACATTGACACATTCCAATCATGAAATGGAGATGGAAATCTTTCTTTCTTTTTCTTATAATCTGATTTGAATTTCCATCTTCAACTACTTTTAGGATCAAACAGGCTGAAAGGGTCAGCACAAAAGTCTTGCACCTGGAAGGAATCTGAATTTCACCAAAAGAACCATCTCCTTTTGGTGGTTGAATCTCCAATTGGCTCTTCATTTTTCCTGTTCTCCATTCCCTGCTTCAGGGCATCCAATCTCCTCCTGTAAGACAATAATCATATTTGTGCAGTTTTGAGAACTATCTAGCAATGAAATCTCTAAATCTGGAAACAAGTGGTTTGTGATTAGATGGCATCGTCCAAGTGAAAACATGAAGATGAGATAAAATTACTTGGTATCCGTAAGGCAACCGTGCAGACTCCATCTTTGTCGAAATCCTTCCATGCCTTCAACTCCACTTGCCAAAATCAAGCGTCTAAATGCACAAATAACGCCGTATGCAATTAATTTATCATGATGAAATTTGATCTAACAACTCACCATAATTAAACTATGAGCGAATAATGGCATAGAATTGAGACTATTTTGTATAGAAATTTTCATTCGTGCTCCTAGGAAAGCAACTTGAAGGCTCGTTCTGACTGCACTTACTTGCATCAAAAGAGTACACTTTGAGTTTCTATTGAAACCTACGCTTGAAAATATATTTCGAAAAGTCTCTCATATCTCAAACTTTCAGAAAACAATAGCTGCCTTCTTGTCACCTGTGTTTCCCTCAGAGAAAAGAACTCTTATAGAACATTTTGTCTAATGCAAACGTATTTGATTTACCAGTAATTGGACAGAGAATATGTGAAAAGAAGTTCCGTAATTTCCCCTCTTAATAAAATATAAGAAGAAAAAAAGAAATTTTCTTCAAACTTGTCAACTAATGTGTAACACCAGACTTAAAGATGGACTGATTTAGAAGATCATTAGGATAAACAGTTGTTGAAATCTGCTTTCCTTCTTTCTTTCCTTGTCCTTTTGGTTGACAACAATGACTCAGATCTTAAGACCGACGAATGTGAAAAGATAAGCAATTGCATAAGACAATAGAGTCAACTGAAAATTTTAAAAATATTTGTATGTTTCTTTTGATCATTATTCAGAACTCAAAAGTAACTGAAAAAACAAGTTTATCAAGCAAATAAATGGGGATACACAATTGAATTAAGTTTGAGACCTGAAACTGGAGATGGAAGACAACACTCAACACTCGGCAGCAGCCCTGAATACTCTTAATGAATCTTTCTAGGTCAATGAAAACTTTGACGTGTTAACTTCTTTGATCTACCTTTATTAGCGATCTTTCTAAATTCTAACAGATTCGAGGAGAGAGGCAAATTTTCTCACTCTTTAAACTTTCCAAGGAATAACTACCAACTCAAAGGAATACCAAATGAGTGACACCCATCAATTTTCTCCAGTTCATCACATCAGACCCAACAATAACAATGAAAAGAAAAGGTCCATGGTTCACTGAACATACCTCTCCAGCAACGTGACTTCTGATTCCAACTGATTAGCTCTTTCCTTTGCTTGATCTGAAGGCATTGACGTTCCAAGTTTCTTCTCACTTTCTTGAAGGCGTTGTCTTAGTTCTTTATCCTACAGATACAAGACCATTCTCGTAAAACTCAAGGCAAGAAATCATACAAATAGTGAAATGCAAAAATTAAGCTTACAATTCCTTAAAACCTTACCCTTCTCTCTGCACACTGCCGATATAGCGCAATCTCATCTTGACAAAATGGCTCAATATCATTAATTTGTAAACCTGTGCAATAAAACCAAACAGAAACGATAATCTTCAATTCAGAACTCCTGTCTCTAATCTTTCCAAAATAAATAAACTTGGAGAATAAGGGCATTACATAAAAATAGGTTCCTCAAAATCCCATCACACAAATCAACGCCTTCGAGAACGTGAGATGCTATTTCAGGTGGAATGAGTGGTGATGGTGGGCCCATCATCAGATCATCTCCCACCAATATAGTTTCCTCCATGGTCTGCTGCGAATCGACTAGAATGAAATATAAAAATGAAACGCCGTCAATAATCAATAACTATACATTTCAAGTTCGATACATAAGCACACAAAAAGCTGAAAAATCTATTCTCTCTTGATGAAGACTAAAGATAACGTCTTGAGAAGTAAAGCATTGAAATCCCACTTTTAAGAAAAAATAATCTACTTAGAAAAAAGAATGTAAAAACTTGACGTCCAACGTACCGTCCATGGTGTCCTTTGCTATAGAACACGACCAGTTCGATGAAATGCCTCTGAGAGTGAAGCAGAGTCCGGTGGCGGACACAGAGATTTCGTATTAGTGGGTCACACTTAAATATATCAAAAAGCTGACAAAAAATTTAACAACGCCGACAAAGCTACAAAATATCCAAACCAACGGAAGCCGGCAAGGCGACAAGGGGCAACCAACAGTGAGCAGTCCATAAATCAATTAATTGTACTTCTAAAATAGAAGAGATTTTAAGGGTTAAAGAGCTTACTTGAGTTGAGATTGGAGCTCAACTATTAAAACAATTTCATCAAAATCCCTAGTCTCTGATTCTGAAGGTGGACGGCTGCAAAAAGGCAAGGATAGCGACTAGCGAGAAGACGAAATAAATGAAGAGATTGAAAAAATCCTTGCATATATGATATATAACATTAATCTAATTAATCTAATGATAAAAAAAATACAGTTAAAATCATAATAAATCAAATGCCAATAATGTGTATATTGAACTATAGCCACAGCCCACAAAGCACGGAATGTGGCAAACCCGTAACAGACATTCCCCTTTGCGTCCTTGAAGCTATCTGTGAAGCTCAATAAAAAACATGACAATCCACAGAGGATTACCAGACCGGCAGTCAAGGATCGACTCACTTCATCACAATCACCTTGGTTTGAAAAAATTGGTGACAGAAGTTGAAAAGCAAGCACTGAGCCGGTGGGTAGAAGATTGGCCAGGTGGGCTGTGCTTGCAAATGTCTGACTAATGGCATTTTGTATGAGGTAAGATGCATTTATAAATTCTTAAGTTATTGGATGTAGATCCACATGGTCTGCCTCAGAACTGATTAACAATTATTTGTGGGGTGATTAATTAGTAACATAATAATTGACGCATATGATAACCAGCAGGCAGCATTGCAACCAGATTTTTATGAAAAAATGACAATAGCATAAGAAAAATGACAATACCTTAAGAGAAGAGGCTAGGGCGACGGCGGACGGAAGATGAAGGGCGGTTGGGCGGCGTCCAGTCTTCGACTCTCACTCTCCGACCTCAGTCCGTCTCTCCAGTTGCGGTCTCTGGTTCTCTCTGTTGAAGGCTCAAATGGACACCGTCACACCGGGTTAGGTCACATTTTTTGGGCCTTGTAAGTTGTAATGGCCATTGCCCATTCATTGGCGGATTGGCCCCAAAATTGTACAGCATTTTAAATTAAAAAAAAAAAAATTGGTTGGTTCTAGGACCCACCAGGTCCACTGGTGGGTCCGCCCCTAAGAGAGGGAATCTCTGCGTTTTGTATGGGCTAAGGTTGGACCGCGAGAATTAATGGCTAATTTACGGACGTTGTCTCTAACCTTTCACTTTCTTTGCACTTCTATCCCCAAAAAAAATATTAAGAAAATCATTTATTTTAAAACTTGGTCATCAATCTTTGGACTCTGTTTCCAATTAGTTATCCAATTTTTTTTCTTCCTTCCTTTTTTATTTATTTTTCGTTTTCAAATTGGTCAACTTTTTTTGTTGTTAGAATTTGAGCTACACAAGTCGTGCTTTACATGGTTTCTGAATTTTGAGAAGGAGGTGTAGGGATTTCGGGGTGGAAAATGAAGCGAACGATTCAATAACTTAAGCAAAAAACTATTATTTAATTAGAGTGCAGTCGAATAAATTAAAAATGGCCTCTCCATGCAATTTTCTCAATAGATATTACATCTCTGGTTTAAATATGAAGAGATGAAATTAACAAGATTGGACTACGTAATCAGCGCCTATATTCATCTCCACAGTCACCAATTACATTTAGAAGATTTTTGCCTCTCTTGGAAATTTCCTGTATGCTGCTTACATCTTCTTCATCAAGAACAAGAGAAAACACGGCATTTGTGGCTTTAATGTGTTCCGACAGACCAAGCCTTACCCCTACCATCGACCCTGCCACTGCTGGCTGCAATATTGCAAATAGCAGATCAAAATGAATCCGAGATAGCAAAAACATATACATATAGCTAAAGGTAAGATATAATTTTTCTTACCTGGTCGAGGATGTATTTCACAGCTACTGTTGGAATGGAGACGCCGTGTTTTGAAGCTACTTTCTTCAGGGTCTGAAGCAAAACTTGGAATTGACTCCATCCTCCCCAAGCATCAACCATCTGCATATATTTTTCGTACACAACTTGTTAACCAAATGTGAATTATAGTGGCTGGTGCCCTCTGAAACCATGGGACAACGATATGTTAACACAATATAATAAACTGGTTTTTCTGCACGTATAAGTATAGTGGGTACATCGAAATTTATGATAGATTCTTGACTATCTGAATAGTCTTTCGCAAAGATCTTACCACAAGGCTTAATGAACAAAAGTTTAATAGATAGAGATGGACAACGAACTAAACAATAAGAACGGAGCACCATAGGATTACTCCTGTTTGACTCTTTATCTATTAAGGATATGACCAAGTTCTAAACAATTTCTGTCTCTCCTTTTTCCGTACTCTATGATCATTTGTCCTTCGAGGTCAAGGGCTCATCTGCTCTGATCCTGACTAGAAGCTCGTATGATAACACAATTCTGCAATTATGAGACTCGAGCATAACATATTATATGAGCTCTTTATAAAGTTTCTGATGAAGTTCTACGCAATTTCTCAAATTCTTTTGGCCAGTTTATGTAATCAAAATCAGCTACATTGATAAATGTTATCTTAGAATAATGCATTCAAGATTTTTGTTTCATACTCGATCAGCTCAAAATGTTTAGGACTGAACCGACTGACTATGGTATTTTGGCAGAAGAGTACTATGGATCACTTCTTTACTGGCGTATTTGTTAATTTCTTTTAGATGCCTAGTGATTTTAAGATTAGCGAGAAGTTTTATTGGACAACGAGAAGGATCCACTAATTTTTCTTTTGTTTAGGAAACTTATCAGTTATTGTACTTATTTTGGTTGGAATTTGAGAATTTTAATCATATGTTATGATTTTATGATTCCGCGGTTTGATTTATTATTGTTGTAGATTGTACTTTACATTTCGAGGATCTAAAGTGATTTAAGTTTGACGGTGTTCATTATTTGCTTTTGGGATTTAGATGCTTGGAACCTTTAGTGATAATTTAAATTCCTAAGAAATTTTATAAAAAAACAGCAACAAACATTCACATCATTTTTGGTTCGATATGCACTATTTAGAAGACTCACCCTTTTGTACTTCTGCAATGAAGGATTATTTAATGGGGGGGCGGCAAAAGGAATAGACAAGTTTGTATCAAGAAACTTTTCGGATAATAGTCCACCCATCACAGTTCCATACCTGCACATAAATGCAATATCAGATTTACGGACAATGCAAGTATGCTGTGTAGCTCAAGATACAATAATGTTTACAGCACATCGCTCTAGGAGCATGTTAAATTTCATGCTGAAATTCACAACATTGACTAGAATCGTTAGATGCTGAAAATATGACTTGAAGTAATATTTCATTTGATAAAATATTTAAGGAAAAATAAAAGTATATAAGAAATTCTACAAAAAATGCTAATATTTGTAGTTTGAAAAATTAACTGAGTGAGTGCATAAAGTGAGGTGTCAATAACAATTTCTATATATTATTTGCGAAAGAGAGACAGAAAGAGACGTTATAAGTTTAACTCCAGTGAGCTGGCACAACTCGGCCATTTTCTGTTGAGGACGCATGTCAACAATTGAATGTTGTACCTGAAAAAACCAAGAAAACATTCTCGTTCAATTCGCTCGACATCATTTAAGAATGAAAAAAACAAAAAGATTTATCACCTGGTTACTAACGACTGGAATCCCATTTTCCAGGATTTTTTGTAACCTCTCCGTATCAAAGTTAGTTAATGCGACAGTCTTGATCTTACCTGCATGCCAATCACTGAAGTAAACTTGTCTAATCATGAAATTCGGCTTACATATGGATAGGTGTAAAGACAATTGAATGAAAACATACCTTCTTCTTTCAAATCTGTTAGGTGTTTAAGCGCATCGAGGTAGCCAGAATTAGAATAGTCCCACCTAAGTAAAGCAGACCAAAGAAAAAGTCATTATCAAATGTGCTGTTCAAAAATCAGTTGAATGATTGAAATAAGATGAATGCAGAGAGGAATGATTTCTCAATTGCCAAATATAAAATATTGGTAAAAGATCCTCTATACAAGTTCTCTCTCTCTCTCATATTTTTATTTTTTTGCATTTATAGTAAATAAAGGTTCTGTTAATTGAAATAAGCATTTGAGTTTAAAAATAGTAAAAGTTCATTCAGGACAACAAAAGATACTGAAAAATGACATTGTATACCAGTGAAACTGAAGCATGTCCAAAGATGCAACATCCATCCTCTTCCTTGAGACATTTATGCTCTCCCGAACAAAGTTACTAGTCATCTTGACAGGCGGTGGCACCCATTTGGTAAGACTGCATGCATATAGAGAAAATAAATATAACTCTATAAACTACCATCGAAAATAATCCTTGCTCTTCCTACACAACTCAAATGCATCTTACTGTAAAGGAGACTTCATTATCTTTCACAACTCCACCAGACAAAATCCCCTCATTTTTACTGAATTAAGTGCACTCGATCTATTTAAAGTGATCCTAACTTCACTTATCCCTCAGACAGGAGAAGCACTCTAGCTCTCACCTGAAGTAGAGGAATGAGAACTGCTCGGCACATACTAGATAGACATCATTTCTCGAAGCTATTCCAACAATCGATAATTAACAAAACCAAAACAAGATAAACACTAATATCCGAACTCACCCCCTGACATTTTCCAGATACTCCGGCGGGCGCTCTCGGCGTACTCTATTAATGAATATACCATAAAGATCTTCTGCAGGTCCATCTGCAGAATATGCACAAGTAAATCATAAAACCACTAATCACATGCATAAAATACTAATGCAGTGAATAAACAGTAGTACATCCCTTTTCGCATCTTATGTGTTACACTTGAGGTGTATCAAGATTCTATACACTCATAATCAAGAAATCTAGAACTCGCAGCAATCCTAAAGGACCTAAATCAAATTAATAGCTTCTCAAGACTATGCTGTAATTAGAATATGTTTCCACAGCATAAATGAAAATGAGTAATACTAATCAATTCTAAATGTTATCACGTGCTTTACATATATCAGCTAAATCGAAAGTGTTTAATCCAGCATCCGCATATTGAAGCATGGCATCCGTAGCACCGTCTCTATCAATTCTGCCCCATCCACCACTAGTCTGCCACATCCCATTAACCACTCTGTAAATATCCAATGAATCTTTCCCATTCTTGACTTCCACTCTTTTCTTATCCTCAATTAACACACACCGAAATGGCCTTGCAAACGATTTTCTTGATTCGATTACTCTATTACATTTCGGGTTTATCTTTATAGAGTTGGAAGTGAATTGGCCACCTGACAGGTTTAATATTTGTTCCATCGAGAAAGTGAGAACCAAAGGGGTGTTAACAAGTAGTTCTGCACTTGTCGAAATGATTTTATCCTATCTGTTCTTATGTGTCAGCCCTGTATTCTCCTCCATAATTCTTTATTTCAAATGACATTTTTGCCCCAATATGTAAAGTAACTTTCTTTCCAATTATTTGCGCTTTAGAAGGTGCATGAAAAAAAAATCAATATTTTTGGCTTTTAAGCAAGACCAAACAATTCATAATAACAACGACGACGACAACAAAATAAAAAATAAAAATCCAAAATTTAGGGGGAAGAGGGGCATAGGGGTAAAATTGCGTACAATGGTCAGCCATGTCGAAGGTGGAGAGACCAGCGTCAGCGTATTTGAACAGAGCTTCGACGGCGTCGTCTCGGTCGATTCTGCCCCATCCACCACTGGTCTGCCACATCCCATTAAGCACTCTGCAAATTTCAAGTGAATCATTTCCATTCTTCACTACCACCGTCTTCTTTTCCGCCAAACCAACACCCACCTCGCAGCACCGCACCACGCGGTGACCAACTCTCCTCGGCCGCTCAAACCCACCACCGGGCTTGGAAGAAGGGTAAAAATAGGACATGGCACGGTGCACAGACATAGCGGCTGCTGCCATTTTAACGGCGCCGAGTTTTGCCTTAAATTTGGCAGTTGGGCCTTGGGGGCTGATTAATGACTGGAGAGGCCGCCAGAAATGGAAAAGAAAATGAAATAAAAATGTTTTAAGATAAGGTTGCTTGCTTGGGTCCTATTTTTCTCATTTTCAATTTCAATTTTTTTTTTTTTTTTTGCTTTTATTTATTTTATCTAAGAAATAAGGGTACAATGGTCAGTCTGACAATAAAATTGAATTTGCAACGGTTATTCTGTTGGCTAAACTTTCATGAGTGATATCCGCACCTAAACTTTCAAATGAGGACGTTATAAGTGAGGATTGAAAGGAAAGGTGATTTTCCAGAATGGATAATTGCACTCGCAATTTTTAATCTTTGCGTTTTTTGCAGATTTTATCTTAATCTTTATTTTGTACCACCCGGAGTCCCAAACCTTTCATAAATTCGCACCCGAATTTGACTGTCAGTTGACCAAAAAATCTAATTTTGACCAAATTTGATAAAGGTAAAATAGTAACTCTATAAATCCATATTATAAAAAACCAAACAAAATTAGGAAAAAAAAATTAAAAAAAAAAAAAAAAAAAAAAACCAAAAACACAACACCCCATCCCCCACCCAAAACCCCCTATCTTCTTCTCCGGCAACCCCACCAGAAACAGTCATCCAGCCACCACCGTCGTCACCACCCACCACCGTTCCACCACAGCAAATTATGCCCATGAAATCGATTCCAACACAATTCGAAGCAAATCGATTCACCTTAGATCTGCAGTGAAAAAACTGAAACGAATGAGCCAAGGTAGAGGATGGATTTGCAGTGAATAAGGCAAAACGAAGATCTGGGCGGACCTATCCTTCGACCCACCTTCGATTCCACCTCCACCTTCGACCCACCTTCAATTCAACGTCCACTTCAACCCACACTGCAAATCGATTCAACCTCGACTTCGATCCACACTGCAACTCGATTCCTCCTTTGACCCATCTTCGATTCCACACTACAAATCAATTCCTCCTTCGTCCCACCATTCCATCTCCACCTTCGACCCACACTGGACATCAATTCCACCGTAGAGTCTAGTCTAGTCTAACCTCCATTTGGGGGTGAGGAAGGGAGAGGGATGGGTAAAGAAAATGACATTTGGGTTTTATTTTCTTTTAATTTAATTTAATTTATATGAGATTGGCAAAAATGTCCTTACTTAAAATAGTCAAAATTCCTATTTTTCTAATTTTCCCGGTCAACTGACGGTGTTTTGGACGATTTTCGTCCATTTGGATCTCAGGTGCGAATTTATGAAAGGTTTGGGACTCCGGGTGATACAAAATGAAGGTTAAGGTAGAGTCTGCAAAAAACGCAAAGGTTAGGGACCGCGACTGCAATTATCCCTTTCGAGAATGAATAATGCTAGAAGTACATGGACCCGTTTCACAGATCTCTATCAAGGCACACGACGGGACCACTTTTTTTTTAATACACTGTGGAGCGCCCCACAGTGAGGGGCCTGTAAGATTATTCGATTAAATTTGAACTAAAAGAAAACAATTTTTTTTTAAAATTAATCGCTATAATTATTTAGTTAAGAATAAACTTTGCTACTTTGTCAGAATTGTAGCTGTCCACCCTTTTGACCGACCCTAGAGGTGTCAAAACGGGTGGGCCGGGTCGAATCGGCCCGCACTACCTTAAACCCGGATCGGCCCGCTTTTAAAAAAGCCCGTCCATAGCGGGCTTCCGGGCCGGGTCGGCCCGGACCGCAAAAAATTTGTGCAACCCGGCCCGCGCGGAAAGCCCGTATGGGCCGGTTAACCGCGGCCCGCTCGCTAAAAATCGGCTCGACCCGTTTAATTTTTTTAAAAAAACCTTAATAACATTAAAAAAATTTTATTTTTTATTTTTTTTTAAAAAAAAAGGGCCGGCCCGCGGTTAACCGCGGCCCGCTTGGGGTTGAACCGGCCCGGCCCGGCCCGGTTCGCGAAAAAAATCAGGCCCGTAATTCGGCCCGTACGGTTCGCGGGCCGGTTCACGGGCCGGGCTTTTTCCGTGCGGGCCTCGTGCGGGCCTGGAAGCCCACCCGTCTTGACACCACTAACCGACCCTCACTGGCATGGGCCTCGCATGCATAGGCGGACCCAGGGGGGGTCCCGCAGGGGCAAGTGCCACCCCATTTTTTTCAGATTTTTTTTTTTTTTTTTTTTTTTTTTTTTTTTTTTGAAAAACCCCCAATCTATTTAACCCAAAACATTTAACCCAACCCATTTAACCCCAAAACCCATTTTAGCTATTATTGATTATTGTTAGTGTCTGCAAATATGTTTAATCTGCCATAATGTCATTGTTAGGCATTTTGTTAGTGTCTGCAATGACTAAAAAAGAAGTTGGCAAATGATTTTGACTTCTCACTCAACATTCATTTGAGATTAGAAAATGTTTGTGCTATCTTGAGATCCAAAAAAAATTTTCGGGGGCAGCCGTACTTCCCCCACCTTCATCTCAACATCTTTCATTTTAGGACCCCCCAACTTTAACATCCTGGGTCCGCCTATGCTCGCATGAATTTAAAATGAAAAAAAAATGGGATCTACTCCCTATTGTGATGGCCGATCAAAAGAGGTGGCAAAGCCACCTCTGGCACAGTAGCACAGTTCAAAAAATTCAGAATTTAAGGACCACGATGGACTAATTTAGACGAATGAGAGTTGATTAATAATATTAGAAAGTGTTCAGTCATTAGATTTAGTCATGACTCATTTTGTATGTAACCAGGCATCACCCGTTGTTCAAAATTATTTTGTTTAACCATGAAAAAAATAAAAGATGGACTGTAAAAAGGAAAAATTAATCACGACCGTAACATATTCTTGGGCTATTCACCTACTCATTGGTGCCATGATCTCGAGAGCGAAAATCGTATGTCATCTTTGATACTACGCTCTCTGGAAATAAGACTTTCTTTTTACAAACTTCTCTCAAGGGGGGAAAATTCTATGGAATATCAATTTCAGGAAACTCTACATGTTCCTATTGTTCAAACTCTCCCAAAGCTTCGCGTCCAAATTCTCCGGTCACACAAACTGTGACTGATAAAAGAAGTTGTAGAAGAAATTCAGCAACCACAGCCCAAGTCTTATGTCTATTGTAAGTAGCTTCATCACACGAGGACAGACACGCTCGCTCCCCAACCTAATCGTTTTTAATTATACTTGAAAAAAGTTTAGAATCTTTTTCTTAAAAGTATACATATTCTAATATATTAATAATTTCAAAGTGTGAATCCAACATTTTCAAGACACTTCGAGATCCAAAGTTACCAAAATAATTTTACAAACATTAGAGAATTGCAGAAACTTGTGGTCCTAAACGCACTACCTTATCCACTGCACATTGAATTGTTTTATTGTGCATTTAACTACAATATCTAAAGTTTAAACAATGAGAATAAGGCCTGGTTTCAATGCATCTACGTCCGGCATTCATTTTCCTAATCCCCATCAAGATTTTAAGATGTAGCGAAATCATTGAATGTACAATATTGTTTGGATTCATGGAAGATTGTGTCACGAGATTGTAGAGTTTGACGAAGAAAATGTTCGTCAAGAAATGTGTGACACATCTCGTCTTTAATGATTTGTACACCGATGTAGCAGGCCGGTTTTTTATTGCACGAGTAAAACTATTGATTCCTTTCTTGTACGAACACAGGCAAACCGTTTTTGACCGTAGCAGTCAGGCCCGGCGTGAACTTAAGAGCGTGACTTGGGTTAGCCATTTGGATATCAAACTGCCTAATCAAAGACAAAGCAACATTTTTCATTTCCACCAATGCCATTTCTTTACCCAAACAAACCCTAAACCCGGCCTGAAATACTGGATACTTGAAAGGATTTGCTTGCTTGAAAATCCCATCCTGTAACCATCTTTCAGGCTTGAATTCAAGGCAATCCGGGCCCCAAATTGTTTCCATTCTGCCCATTGCATAGGGATGGTACGTAACCCTAGTGCCTTTTGCTACAACTGTACCATCTGGGAGAATATCATCTTCTTGACAGAACTTTGAATCAAATTGAACTGGTGGAAATAGTCTCATGCTCTCGTGTACTGCCGCTTGAAGATAATGCATTTCCTTCAATTGCTTAAAACTCGCAAGATCTTGAGTTTTCGACCCCATTACTCGGTCTGATTCTTCGCGAATAGCCAGCATGACATGTGGATGATTTGACAATAGCCAGAAGAAAGTCGTTAGGGCTGAGGCAATGGTGTCTCGACCTGCCAGGACAAAGCTTATGACAATGTCCCGGAGGAATTTGTCGTCTTCTATATTGGCCATGAATCTCGACAAAAGGTCTTCATGAGAGGAGGCATCCATGTTTCTCTTGTACTTGATCAGCTCCTCAGCTAGGACATTGACCAATTTAATGGTTTCCCTCAGTTTCTTCTCACTGCCTAAATTGAAAAATCTTTTGATTTTCCAGATCAATGGTGATACTGTCAATGCGCGCTCTGCTGATAATTTTGATGCAAGATCAAAGGCCACTGAAAATTCTGAAACGGGCAGTGACAAATTTAGGCAGCCGGGGTCTAGTCCAAATGAAAATTTACAAATGCTGTCGAATGAAAATCTTTGAAACACGTCTTGTAAATCAAGAACACCATTTTCTTTACCAGCAATAGAGGAAAATAGAGGAATTAGCCTGGAACGAATTTCAGACTCTACAATCTCAAATGCATATGATTTTACAGAAAGATTGCTCAGTTCTAGACTTGCAATTTTCCTCTGGAACTTCCATAAATGGCCATCGACGTTGAAAATCCCTCTCCCCAGAAGATCACCCAGAACGGATGAAAATGGTTTGCCTTTTGGGTAATTATCAAACCTTGTTTTGAGCATGTACTCTACATTTTCTGGATTGGCTGTGATAATATTACCAAGAACATGAACACGAATTGTTCCGGTTTCCGACTTTTGCAGAAGATGAGAGTACCAATCACACAAATTACTGAATTCCAAGGACCACCTTGAACTGATAAAACTTTGACAGATTTCACAACCACACCATGGCTTCAATCTCAGAACAAAAACCGAGAGAGAAACAATACAGAAAGAGGCTATATTAATGAAGAACAAGAACAAACGTAACCATGTGAAAGCTTCAAAAATCATTGTTACAGAATTACTTTAGAGAGATAAGAAGAGGAAGGATCTGAGAAAGGGGCAAGAAATAATGAGATTGATGGACATCAAAGGCTATGGTTTTATATTGTTGGAATGTCGCCTGCTGTAATTTTCATCTTTCGCAGAGAAAAAAAAAAAAAAAAAAAAAAAAAAACTATACACATTTTTAATTGTTCACATATAGAGCACCACTTTGGATATGATTTCAGAATTTGACCCCAGTTTTTGCACCGGGAAAATAGGCATAAATAACGCGTGCGTTAAATAACACGATGCCCACAAATTTTTTATTCATGTGGATCCCTCACCATGTGAGGGGGCTGTACAATGTATATCATGATGTACAAATAAATTTTTTCAAATAAATTAAAATGACGTGTAGCTTATGTACGTAACTACACATGAGTTAACGTTCATTAATTATGACCACGTAGACTGCAATAATTAAAGGAGTAATGTTATGTGGTCTTGCAACTGCAATTTAGGTGGCGCTAGATGATAAGTTAAATGAAAGATGAAATTAAATAATTTATTTAACTCCACCTATCATTTAATGCTACATTAACGCCACCAAATAATGAGTAATATTATGTAACCCCACTGAGATTGCAACCACACTCTAGGTAGCACTAGATGATATATCAAATGAAAGGTGAATAAAAGTTATGGACAGTTCATTGAATTAAAATATATCGTACTTATACTTAACATTTAATTAGAGTAATGCTATTAAACTCCACTGCAGCCCCAATGGAGGTGGGTTTAATGTGATATTAAATTATAGGTGAAATTAAATAAGTCATTTGATTTCACCTTTCATTTAACGTATTACTTTTTATTTAATCAATCATCTAGCGTCATCCAAATTGGAGTTGTAACTTCAGTGGAGTTACATATCGTTACTCATTATCTAATGAGTAATGCTACAACTATAGTTTAGGTGACGTTAATATGACATTAAATGATATGTGGAATTAAATAAATCATTCAATTTCACATTTCATTTAACATATCATCTAGCCCGTATCTAAACTGTGATTGCAACATTTGGGGAGCTACACAACATTACTCTTATCTAATACATCTTCTCACATATAACGATTTTCGTCCAAAATTATATCAAGAAAGTACACACACACACACTTTTTTAAGATAAAATATATATATATATATATATATATATATATATATATATAGACACACACACATATATATATATATTATGCTCCAGTTTGGTAGAGATTTTAATCTAAGTCAAAGTCAACAATCAGTTTTAACAACATATTTTATTTTATGAGACTCACAACTTTTCAATTACTCATTTCATTAATTTTATTTATTTATTTTTTTTTTATCAAAATCTACTAAAAATCTGATTTTAATTCTCATCAAATAGGGACTATATTTTTAACCTTATGTAAATTTACTTAAATAGACATATATAAAATTATATAAAAATATATCACTCTAAATTCATCCACTAATATTTATTTTCATTAAATTCTTTTGAAAATTTTATATTCTTTTAGAATTTATGTTTAACTAAAACTGTGATAATAATTAAATATCATCTTCAACCAAAGCCAAAATAATAATAGAAGAGACACCATTAGAGCAAATAAATACAACATAACAACACATGAAGAAGAATTTGAAAAAGTAAAGATAACTTTTATTATAGGTTTGACGAATATTGGGTGTGATTGATCGCATGCATGAAATTTACATGGAAAGAAAATAAATTTTAAACAATTAAATTTTTTGCATGCAAATTATCAATTAAATGTGTTTGATTGATTTTATTTTCTTAGAAAATGTTATACTTGTCAATTTTTTATTGTTAGACAGATGGGAAAGAGAGAGAGTAGATGAGAGAGAATCTGAAAGTAAATTACTTGAAAAATAAAAACATACTCCTAAAAAAATTATTTTCCTTGAAAGCAAGGAAAATATGGTCAAACGACCAAAACTTGGAAAATATTTTTTATGTAAAAAAATATCAATCAAACAACAAAAAAAATAAGAATTTGGATGAAATAAATAATATTTTTCATGAAAAATATTGACGATCAAATACACTTTTAGGCCCCGTTTGATACATATTTTTTGTAAAATGAGAATGAAAAATATAGCAATTATGGCCCCACACGAGATATAAAGTCAAATAGGATGGCTGAATGTGATGGATAACGATTATATTTTTTATTTTTATGATGAAAAAATGAGAATCAAATGAGGTTTAGTGTGAAAATGATTCTTGATTTGTGATTGAGTTATTTGATAACTGCCTTTTTAAATTCAAGAATGACATCAGTTTCATACGGAATTATTTGATATGTCCGACTGTCCGGTTCCCAACTTCTATCATTTGGATAGGATATATCATATATACTTATTATCTCCTATACGTACTTTCAAACATTTTATTTGAATCCAATTTTTAGGTGTCTGTCGTTGCATCAAACTTTTTTTTTTTAACTATTATTATGTTAATCTTCTACAACATATATGTTAAATTTCAAGGATAAATTACTGTTATTTCTACTGTGAAAATTGTCATAACTACTTTTTATGCATTGAAAACAACCTAAAAATTGTCACACTACATTATCTAAAAACAACTATTCACACCACATTTTAGCCCGTGTGACTCATTTTTTTTTAAAATTCATTTTTTTTTCTTCTTTTCAACCACATATTTTTTATTAAAATAATATTACATTTAAATACAAAACTTTTCTTTCTTTTTTTAACCACACATTCTCTATCAATCTACTATTTCAAAATACATTCTTCAAAAAAATGTGGATCAAACATACCCTTAATTACGTATTGTTTGTAATTTACCCTTGTTATAAATTGTAAGCCTCTCCACATCTATTCTTTGATAACTACTGTCCTCTTTGTCGTTTCTCTCTCTTCCATAACGTAAACATAATGTATGAAACGTATAGTCTAACATCTACAATTTCTAAACTATAATCTCACAAAATTGACATTGAGGGTGACGTTGATTATAAGGGTTTATGTTTTATGGAATCCCATCTTATAATTTTTAGTCTATAGAATTAGTTATTAAATTGTGAGAAAGTTGATGTTATATCTAATGAGGATAAATATAGCCTTTTATTTATTTATTTTAGAAGGAATAGAAATGGAGTCAGATAAGTATATAGCATTGACGGATCTAAATAGCGGCTCCCTTTATTTATTACTCAATTTAAAGCACACACGAATAAATTTTTTGGACAAAAATAATCATTAAGAATAAGATGTGTTAATTAATAAAAAATTTAAAATAAAAATGTGATAGAAAAAGGTTAAGGATTTTTTTTTTTAAAAATGTAGTCTTAATTAAATAATGTTTACTTCAAGTGCTAGAAATCCATTTTAGTAAATTCCATTTTTGGTAAAAATTTATGTTAAGCGTAAAAAATCCATCTTTGGAAAGGGTGGTTATATTCACACCACCCTTTTTTTCTTTTTTTTAATAAATACATTATAATTTAATTACATTAGAGGTCATTAATTTTCATTCATTGTTATATTTATATCCTTAATTTTTTGTCATTACATTCTTATTTTTAACATTTTATTAATTAGAAAGTAATGTCCTTAATCATAGTTTTCGTACAAAAATATTGTCAATGTGCTTTAAAATGAGAGTCAAATATTTAATCTTATTTTGATATTATTCTTATTATTATTATTATTATTATTATTATTATTATTATTATTATTATTATTATTGTTATTGTTATTGTTATTGTTATTTTGCTTATTTAAAAATACTATGGACAAATAAATTTTTTACTCTATCTTAAAGAAATTTTTGAATAGAAATCAAAATTAGGAACAATTTATGTTAATTTAAGAGTAAGAATGTGATAAAAAAAGAAAAAAGAAAAAAGAAAAAGAAAGTTTGAGACATAATGTGATAATGTGTAAAAAGTCATATTAAAAATTGTGGTGTGATATATTTAGCAATATGGAAATACTAACCCACTTGCATTTGGGCTAAGTATCTTGACAAGTTTGACCTTTTAAAATAGAATCGTAATACATAATATAGTACGAGAGCTAATGTTCAAATAAGTGATTTGATTCGTTTAGAAGCTCAAATGACTATCAAATTTCAAGTTTAATATTTTCAGAATGGCCACCATTGTACGAGGAGTATGTTAAGGATAAAATCTTACATCAATTATATAAAATCACTAACTAATATATAATAATTTGAGTTATTTAGAATTGTTAAAGGTTAACCTTTCGAATTGGAACACAAATCTAAAAATCCTCAAGCGAAAAGTAAAAAAAAAAAATTACTTATAAGGTTAAGAAGTTAATTTTAAATTTATTTGCATAATTTTCTGAAAGTACTTTGTCTGATTAGAAAATATTTTAAATGGAGTTAATCTAAAATAGCTTATTTAGAAAACTCTTCTACAAAAACCAAAATCATAAATATAAACGAAGCCAAAAGAATCTTTATCTTCTAAATGACTTTTGAATTCCTCAACGAACAAATTATGAATACATATTATTCTTTTGGCAAATGGAATTGGTCATATCTTTGATTATATTCAATTAAAGAGGAATTTGAATTCCATTAATATTCTTCTTTATGCAATTAACAAAATTTGCGGGCCACTCCAAAATTTCATGCACCAATAAACTATTATTGCTCATGTATTTACTCTAACACTAAATTTCTTCACACGCACACATACCCACAATCTTTGAAACGAGGTAAACAGTTCAAATTTTAGAACTAGAGATGACAATGGGGCGGATTCGAGGCGGGGCACTTCCACCCCGCCTCCCTCCAACTTTCCCCTGCCCCGTGTTCTGTTCTGTCCCGTCCCGTCTTAGACAGGACGAGGACGGGGCAAGAATTTTTCCCGTTTGTTGTCTCATTTAATTAATTAATTTTTTATTTTTTATTACATTTTCAAAAATTCAAGTTATGTTATTATTTAAAGTTCAACCGTTAACCCAAAATCTAAAGGTCATTCCATATATTTTAAATTTTTTTCTAATATTTTCGATCAATATATTAACTTACTTTGATTAAATGACATAAATCTTTTATAAGCAAAAAATATTTATTTAACTATCATGATTCATAATTTTAGATTATATAATTTAATTATAATAAAAAGATTGAATGACCGAATTTATAAATTATATAAACAATTATTAGTTATGTAGAATTTTAAATTAACAATTGTATAATATAATTGTTGGATTAGAAATATGTTAAAATTTTTTAAATGCATTCAAGAATATTTTAAAACTAATCATTTATTAAAATTCTATTTTTAATTATTTTTTTCACGGGACAGGTTCGGTTCAGGGCGGGACAACCTCACCCCGCCTCTCCCTGTCCCACTAACCCGTCGGGATGGATTTTTTAGGTCACATTAGAGGCGGGGCCCCGTCAAATCGGGTCGGGATGGGACGGATTAAATTGATATCCCTACTTGAAACATACTAAAAACTCCAAGAAAAATGTTAAACAATCCACTTGGATGACCACTGGTTTGATCACACCCTCACATGGGTGTGTGGGTTCTGCGAAAATAAAATAATATTTTTTTTCCAATGTGTGTGGGTGTGATCATCCAGACGGTCAAACAAACGGACACTATAGCATGGCTAAAAACTCCAAATGGCAGAGCCGACATTGAGCCGATTTTCCTTTTGTCCCACTTAAAAAGTCATTTTTCCAAGCAAAAAAGTCTATCCGAGGGGAAAGATATCTAGACAAAAAGAAGATTGTGTGTCAAAGCAATTAGAGATAGGTTTTTTTAAATTATTTAAAAAAAAAAAAAAAAAAATCATATGTCAAAACTTAAAACTAACTATAATGATCTTTTCTTCATAAACTCGCCATCTCTTATTGTACTCGTCTTATCGTTTATTAAAACTTTTGCTAATCTTTGATTAATTTTAAGGACGTGTTTAAATCCTCTTAACACTTTTTGCGTGGGGTAGTAAACTTTTCTACTGGAGTGGGCAGGGAGAAAAAACGTGTTAATATGAATTTGAATGTAACTTGTTCACAACCAACCACCATTCCAATTTCCACATAGTTTGTCTGATCCGTTGTCGTCGACGGTCGACCTAAGCACATTTCACATTTTCACCTCATTTTCGTATATATTGAATAACATTGAGTTTTGGCTATTGAATGTTTGTGGTTCTAAAATGTGCCAAAGCTGCGAATGGTGCCGTGTGAGACATCTTAGGATTTTATTCAGTATGTCGGCCATGACTTCTTGTTTTTCTTTTTATTGTTTTCTTTTGTCCATTGTAAAATAAATAATATTTGAATCAACTTTTCGTATTTGAATCAAAATTTTTGGGACTTTTCTTGTTGTTGATTCGATCTGACAAAGGTGGTGGTGCCGGCGACGCGACGTCAATGGTAAGTGGTTGGTTGTGTGGTGGGACAGCGATGGTGGATCTATTGCTGTTTTTGTATTGGTGGTGATGCCGATTACTAGTGCGGGTAGAGTCGTGTTAGCACCAGTGGTTGTCGATTAATGGTGGATCTGGTGGCTTTTTTGTGTGGTAATGCATGGTGACAGTAACTGTGTTGGTGGTGGGTCGCGGTGGTGGCAGTTGTGACGACTGTTGTGGTGGCAGTGGAGTTGGGATGAAGAGAGTGATCATTATTTGCGTGTTGTGATTATTGTTGGGATGAAGAGGTGGTGGTGCTGGGGTTAGGGACCGATGTTGAGGTGGTTGTGGAGGATGTGGCGGTGGTGGGTGTGTGGGTGCGGTGGTGGTGGGTCTGTCGATGTGCAGTGGCTCTGGCGGTGGGGTACTGTGACCAATTATTGGGGTCGATATTCGGGATTTCAGGTGTATGTGACTAATTAATTATTAATCTGTGACCAAACACTCAATTGTGACTTAAAAACTCTGACCAATGACTTATTTGTGACCTAAAATTTTGATAATATGTGACTGAAAAATCAGCTAATTTGAAAATTTGTGACCAACAAATAAACTATGACTTACAATTTATGACATCGAATTAATATATGACCTATAAAATTTTTCTCGAAATAATTCGTGACTTAATAATTTGATAATATGTGATCAATAAATAATTTGTGACTTGGAGTAATAAGTCTAGATAAACATTTAGAATTTTGACTCAAATTTATTCAATTGTGAGATTTGGCATCGAACAACTTGGTCTATATATTTATCCTTCTTGAGAACAAACTGATTTATATTCAAGAATGCAACTCGTTTGAGATTTTATTTAGTGATGGCAACAAAATCTGTCCCCTTCCGAATGGGGCAAAAAAAAAACTCGCCTCGATAGGTTGGTGGGACGGGGCGAGGTAGAGATTCCCCGCCCCGAACCCGCCTCCTGAAAAAAAAAATTAAACTAGAAATTTGATAAATTGTTAGTTTTAATATATTGTTGAATGTACTTATAATTTTATATTATGTTTCTAATCCAACAATTATATTATACAATTGTCAATTTAAAATTTTATCTAACTAGCAATTATTTTGTATAATTTATAAATCCGATCATCCAATCTTTTTTATTATAATTGAATTATATAATCAAAACCAGTTTATAATATCCTGATCGAAAAAATTAGAAAAAAAAATTTAAAATATATGGAATGACATTTAGGTTTTGAGTTAATGATTGAATTTTGAATAACAACATAACTCGAAAATTTGAAAATGTAAAATAAATAAATAAAATAAATGGGGTAAACTTCTGCCCCACCCCGCCACGTTTAAAGCGGGGACAAGCCATGGGGTGAGACGAGGGTGTCCCGTCCCGAATCCGTTTCATTGTCATTCCTAATTAAATTTGATCGTCTTAAACTTCTATGTGCATTATATAGGCTTTAGATGAAACTCTTAAAAAACATAAAAAAATTTCGTCCCACTCCGAACCCATCCCATTATCATCTCTAATTAAATTTGATCGTCTTGAACTTCTATGTGCATTATATAGGCTTTAGATGAAACTGTTAAAAAACATAAAAAATGTATTGAATCATGCACTTGATGAAAGTCCTCCGATACATTCACGGAACGACGTGTCAAGCATGTTTATTTACAAACTATTTAAATTATGAATAATTAATAAATAGACAGAACTTGTAGATTGCATGAAATATCTACATTTACATCTACATTTACAATATATTAAAAATGTGAATTGAGGAGAAATTTTTTATTATCAAATTTACCCTTATATATTTAGCCATATGTCCAATATACCCTCATTTAGTCTTATATCTTTAATTTTTCATTTTACCCTTACATTTTTATGTTTATGGTCAATAATACCCTTAAAATTAAATTTATTTAAACTAAATTCAATTATTATTAAAATTAAAGTTATTTATTTTTTGAAATTAAGTCAATTAATTTCCACTAAACACCATTATTACTAATTATCAGTATATGATTAATAAAAACTTATATAAAATAAAAATAAAAATTATAATAATACTACATATATAATTAACATGAAATGACATAGACTATTAAGTAAATTAATATTAATATATAAAATTTATAAATATAACAAAATTATATATACAATTAATAATGTAGATAATGTTTAATTTATAAATTTCTTATAAAAGAAACAATTATATTTTGGAGAAGAAATAATTTTTAAAATGATCACCATATCTACAGATTAGATAGTGTATTGATCGATATAATTTTTCAATTACTTGAAAATTGATGGAGATCTCATTGAGTACGAGGATAAAGATTGACTGCTAAAACGGAGTCATCGGGAAGGTGAGATTTTGTAGTGACTATGTGCTCTGATGTACAGGTCGATGAAACATATTGTACGAATGAGAGATTGAATACTTTACTAAACTCAATGTCTTCTCCTTTAACAATATCAATTACTTTAAAAAAAATTATTATTAATACTTAAAAAATATTACACATATCATTTTTTCGATAAATAAAACGTGCAACGCACGTGCTTGCTGCTATTGTAAATAAAAAGCACTTGAATATTTAATTATTTATAAACAATTTGTAATCATGAGACAAACATAAATCAATATCTTCAATGACCACATTTACTCTCTCTCTCTCTCCATTTATTAGTGAAAAAGAATAATTTGCATGGAAGTCCCAAACCTTTAAAAATGTGCAGTGGAGATCCCAAAATCTTTAATAAGTGTGCCAGTAGGGCCTCTAACGATTTACATTTAAAAATATGTTAGTTGACAAAAATATTCATATTCTCCGATCCACATAACAACTCAATTACAACGCCTAATGCCTAACATACCCAATCCCACCAATTGGCAGGTGAGGAAGCCTCCGCTACCGCCACAATTGTTGGCTTTGAAGAGAGATTATCTATTTTTATTTATATCTTAGTTTTTTAAAGGTTCATAATTAAATGGAATTGATGAGAATGGGAAAAAATAGGGCCGGCGGACGTGAAGAAAATGAGGCGCCAACATTAATGACTGACTTTGTTATTCAGAAAAATACTAAAACACAGCCCCATCTTACAGTGTGAGATCACTTCAATACGAACTTTGTGATTCCAGGAAAATGTGTTCATAAAGTAATTTTCCCATTGAATGCACTTTGGATCAA